>OX244276.1:10410000-11010000 GCA_945867215.1 Epinotia demarniana | reverse complement strand
ATTTCTAGCATTATTAATTTTTTTGTTAGTCCTATTTCTATGTCTTTTATATATTAATTCGTTCTGCTTGTTGTATGTGTCTTTTAAATATATATTTAAGAGATCTTTCTTTTTGTTAGACATCTTTATTAATTTTTCAGTTATCCAATTACTTTCCGGTTTATTATTTGTGTATATTTTTGACTTAAAGGTACATTTGTTATAGACTGACTGGTATTTATCAATGATGTAATCAATAATCTCATTCGGGTCGCTGAGGCTAAGCGCCGGGCTCCAATCTATTTGATTTAATTCTATTTTGACTTTGTTGTTATCCAACTTGTTTACAACCTTATAAGTATCTACATGGGACGCGCTGATAAGAGCGAGCCCTGTTATATAATGGTCGGCCGGCGCATCGCGCACAACAGCCGAGCGCACGGAATACCCAGTCGCACTTCGTCTGCAAGCGTCACGGATGAATAGGTGATCGATACAAGATTTAGATATGCCATTTACGTTTGAGTCCACTCTTGTGTAGTTAGTTATACAACATTCAAAACCTAGTTCATTTAGGCTGTCTAAATACGATCTTACTATGTTGTTTGTGCACGAAATGTCTATATTAATGTCACCTACAAGAATGCAATTTGAATTCATGGGATATGCGGATAATAACTGTGACAGTTCGTTAACAAAATAATACTTATTTAAGATCGGCGGTCTGTAAATACAACACAAATTAATTTTATTGCTGTTAGCGAATTCCACTTCACCATATAGACACTCAAAGTTCACTGTAGTCACAGGTACCTTTATGAACGTAGTATTTTTATGAGCGTAGATAATAATACCACCTCCTCTTCTTTGTTTTCGTAGTTCTGTGTACATAACGTAATTCTTTATTTCGAATAAATTAGCGACTTCGTCGGAGATGTTCGCTTCTGTGATGATTATCAGGTGTATTGTTATTGGGCTGCCAGCTATAATATATTCTAATTGTGAGTGGTTTTTGATCATTGAGCGGATGTTGACGTGTAGCAAATTAAGTTTATATTGTTCATCGGATACATCATTCATGAAGTCATTCCATGTATCGTGGATTGTCTCTTGTATGTTTGAGCTGTATAGGTCCATGAGATGTATTGGAGATTTTTTTTTGGCAAGTTGACTCTCACCTTATGTAACTAGTTATTATGGTAAACACTATGATAGGGTGTTGTACATACCTATGTTTTTTGTAGCTCCTTGCCCACTCGCTCGATATCTTTTTCTGCTCTTATATAATATACCTTTTTATCACCATCTGTTTTGCGTACCATAATCTGATCGTTCCTGCACCATACGTACTTGCACAATTTACCCTTCAGACTAGTTTTAGCCTTCCAGAGTAGGTATGACGTTGTTGGTGTGAGCGCCTCACGGAGATAGATCTTTTTTTCGTCCGCGCCTCCAATGTCCCGTGCTGTCATCTCGGTCGATCTTGCTGCATCGCACCAGTACTCACGCCTGCCCTCACGCAGCGTAACGAGGATGGGCGAGTCCATTTTGGCGCGCTCTGCCTGCGCGGAGCCAGCTCGAACGGGCTTCTTTTTCCTAGCGGCTCTTACGATATCGCCTGGATCTTGGTTGAGTAGTTGACAGAAGGATGTAGCAATTTTCTTGACGTCCTCGTTCTCCGTTTCACTGATCCCACATATCTCGACGTCATTGCACACCTGCGCTTGTTCGTTTTTATACACTTTTTGTTCCAGGACTTCATTTTTCAGCGTCAGGTTTTTGCACGTATTCGCGATATCCTTGTATTGATTCTCCATTAATTTAAATCTTATTTCATGGTCTTTCATTTTACTTTCGTATTCGTCGATTTTGTCAGAATAAAATTTGAGGGTAGATTGTAGCTCTTCTCGGATTATCTCTTTAACGGTTTGCGAATATTGACGAATTTCTTGCCGCATTTCTAATAGTGCTTTATCCGGTTCGCTTTGTGGTATGGGCTCCGTATCGGATTCTTCGTCGTCGTTTCCTGGCAGAATAACCGATATTCGCTTCTTTTTAGCCCCATTTGTAGTCGCACAAGCACGACATTTCCAGTCGACCGAGTCTGATGTCGACAGTGCACACAGTTGTTCCGTTGAAAGGGATGCACAAGTGGCGTGGTACCACTTATTACACTTGTTACACTGTACTCCTGGAGTCTTGTTGCTAACAACTTTGGTACACTTCGCACATTTGACCATGTTGAGTAATTGTTTTGCGCTACGTAATTAGGGTCACGACCTGCCGGTAACGCGCGCGCGGCGAGACTGATGAATGATGGCGAGACAATGTAACATTCAATCAAATTGGTAGGTATTAGTTAGCGAAAATCCTAACGTGACAAGGCCCGCGATAAATATAAAACCTATTCCAATTTTAAACGATTAGTACAATAGGCCCCCAACACCCTCGTGACTCAGCATCCCTCGATATGTCAAACAATCCTCGATATGTTATTTGTAACGAATACACTTAATTCCATTAAATTGCCGCCCGTACAAACTGCCTGTGCAATAAACAGTTTCGCTTACTAAATACTCACTAATACGCCCTGCGGTATTTTAATTTAGAACATTAAAACAAATCGCCGCATCACCGTTTTGAATTCGTGGTGCGAATGCTACAATTAATCTTTCAACTGTAAACACGATGTAATCAAATTTTGGTGCAATTTGTTGAAATAGTTTTGGTTGAATTTGAGAGGTAGCTCGAATAAGTGTGTTTTACGATGTATTCGTATCACCTCTAATCTCTTTCATAATCGGGCCGGATATTTAGGTACTTGTCAATAACGCGATCGTGGCTCCCGATCGTCGGTCCCGTTTCGGCCTCATAAGTGACTTACGTAAGTGCTGCACCTTTTTTCACGCTGCTAAATCATCTTTTCATAGATGTACTTAAGGCGAATTGATGATGATTATCTCTATCTCGTGCGACAATGCGTACCTGTGGTCGCTAGCGGTAAAAACCTGTCACGCCGTGCCGGCTCGACTTGACGGAAGCACTCTCGAACTCTAAGATAAGTATGATAAGACGCGATGTGACGTAAAGGCATGGAATTTCACAGGTTTATTTATGTAGCACAACACAATTAGTTTTGTTATTACAGTGACGACGTTTTTGACTTTACAAAAATGGTGCATTTTTTTTTCGATAACGAAATATACGAGGCACATTTAGACATAACTACAAAGACCGTATATACTGCGAAGATTTGAAAAAAAATACATATTTTGAAACTTGCTAAAACACCAGTAATGTACAGCAAAAATCCAGTAATGGACCTCCATTCATGGACACTACCAATTATGAACATCCAGTTATCGACACGCTACCACCGGTAATGTGGACACCCTTAAGGTGGACAGTGTGAATTGTAAATGACACCAGATACTTGTAAAATAAAATAAAAAAGCAAGTCATATCACAAATCAACTTTTATTCATATAATTATTGTTATTCACAACTTATTTAAATGTGTCATTATTTTGAGCATATCAGTTTTCCATGTAACCATTAGACTTTAAATCAACCATTGTGGACGTGTACTGTAGACACCTTCTCTCCCTTTCGAACAGCATCCAAAGCTCTCCCCATTTGGTCGAGGGTGTAATTTTTCTTTGGTGCCATCTGAGACAAAACAAGGAACCCAATTATGGACACATAAAAATACCCAGCCTTGGACGCTTTGTCCACTATGGGTAAATAAAGAGTAATCACAAAATCATTGCAACTCATACATAGAACAACAAAATAAATACTTTAAATCAATAAAATAAAATAAAAAATAAAACTATGAGTTTCGACACATGCCCATTACTGGATTTTACTAGATAGCAAATCCAGTCATGAACAGCCCGCTTAAAAAAAAAGACTGCATAATTGATAAATTCAGTTTAGCTAATTTTACTTGCATTATTTGAACAAAAAAAATATCACATTCCACTATATCACAAGACAAGGAAACTATATGCACAAACCTGTACTCACCTCCTTAATGATTTCAGCAATAAAAACGGATTTTTTGTGAACACGGGCGACAGCAGTATTTCACGTTGCTGCCATCATCGAACAAAAGGGCCAATTTTTGTGACGTATGTCATTATGACAGCTCAAGGGTCTATTGGTTATGGTTTAGTGCTCAAAGTTTGAAAACGTAGTGACAGTTACTTAATATTTTGGTTTAGAGAAAAAAATGTCCATGATTGGGTGTATGTCCATGATTGGTGCCGTCACCAATTTCCTACAACAGTTTTATTCTAGCATAATATAATCTGATCGTTCTTGATTCAAGCAAAATGCGCTTTACACTCTCTATTGTTGCCAGCCTCTATTCACTGGACATTTTATCCTCCACTGAGCTCGTACCTGTTAGAATAATTTGACCCCTAGATTATAACAACATTTAGGTATTTAGTTGAGCGCACACATAAACTGGCTTGCCGGTAGCGATGCGGGCGGAAAGAATTCTGAATAGCAGCACAAGTATACGATTCCCAGCCTTCGGAACCTCACTGCAGAAGTCTAGTATAGTTTGACTCCTAAATTCATAACTGCTACGCTTTATTGGAGGTCTGACATTATAATGGTTCGCTTGCGCCAGTAAGCGTTTTTAACAACCGTGTATACGAGCTGCAGTAACACGGTATAGTGAGAAATATCTGCGAAACGGCGGATTCTCTGTTATTGTAGATCACACAATCAGCCATTCTGGCCGCTAGTCACGAGGAGCGACCTCCTGCGAGCGTTAGGGCGACTCTGTAGCGGGTGATATGACATACATACTATGAGGTGCATCGAAATCAACTTTAACATATTTTTGGGGTTCATTATGAATACGTAGATCAAACTGACTGAACTATATTTACTATGTAAGTATGTAACAATGTCTGAAGCAAATAAAGCACATAATTGATGCGCTTATATCTCGGTTGATTAGCTGTCTCAGTTTGTCTTTTATACTCTAAGCTTAGATTTTTCTTCCTAAAAAGTTTGAAAAGTCAGTATATATGTATAGTAGGGTTTTTAAAGTTTCGTACAATCTCTCAAACTAACATGTTTTAGCTACTAAGTTTAGGTAGGTACCTAATAATTGTTGCAGGAGTAACAAATAATAAGTTGAATACAATGAGATCAAAATTAAACCACTTATGTGTACGTAGCGTTTGAAATTAGGTATAGGTATACGATTTTATTAAATCTTCAACTTATTACAATTAATATCTGACCAACTCAATAAGATTGGTTGGTATTTACCTAATAAATACCAGTGTACAAAGACTCTGACGGCTAATTGGATACCATATGCTTTTCGCTTATCAATTTATTTTCAATGTTTTTCGCGCGCCTGTTCTGTCAAGTTCGGCACACCTCAAACCTGCATAGCGACGCAAATCATGAATAGTGGAGTTTTCTA
This sequence comes from Epinotia demarniana, assembly GCA_945867215.1. Taxonomy (NCBI): domain Eukaryota; kingdom Metazoa; phylum Arthropoda; class Insecta; order Lepidoptera; family Tortricidae; genus Epinotia; species Epinotia demarniana. The sequence continues at coordinate 11,004,566 of OX244276.1, read as the reverse complement.
TGCTTTTACTTATGCAAATTCAAATCTACAGAATGTCACGTCTGTAGAGATTCATATTCGTATGGATTAGATGTTTTTTTAACCGACTTCAATAAAAGCAGGTTCTCAATTCGGCTGTTTTTTTTTCAATGTTTGTTACCTTAGAACTCCGTCATTGATGAGCCTATTCGAAAAATTTTTTTTGTTCCTATGTAATATACTTCCAGGTGGATCCCATTTTTTTCAAAATTCAGTTAGATGATGGGATCCATGAAGAATTGAGGGGACTCCTCAATTTTATTAGGCACGCGTGTAGTGATTTTGGTATTTTCTGTTCTAACTCGTGTATTTACATAAGGAAACATAAATTTGGTGGCGAGGAATTGTTGATGAAGACCACAGATGCCTTATCTAATTCCTCAATTATGTACTTAAAAGTGCAAAAGTACATCACAGGAACTAATGAAGTGCCATTGGTTATGATCTTGGGGAATCGATGGATGTCCTCAAATATTATCGGCCCAAATACAGCGATGCAGTTTTTTTCTATAGTAATCAACGCATTTGCTATCGGAAATCAGTTCATGTGGTAAATTGTAAAAAAAAATAGGAAATGTTCTCGTGGCTTGGCGGAGTACTGTATTGAAGTCGGTTAAAACTTTGTTTTTAAAATACATTATTATCTATATGTGGGAGACAGGATGGTCTAGTACGGACGGATGGATTAGTACGGACGCTAAATTGTAGCGCAGCGTGGGAATGGCTACGATTGGTTGGTTTGTGGCTGACGTCACATCGAACCATCTAGCCCCACTCCTTGCGCTAGAATCGAGCCGGGCGGGCCGAGCTCCGGACATTCTCTAGCTGAACACGCGGGTGACCGGACGTATTGGAACCACCTCAGAACTGATTCAGTATCATTGAAGTGAAGTGCAATCTAATAAGAGGATACCCAATAATTAAATAAAGTATTGATTTGATTCAAAGTCTTAGTCTCAATACTCGATCTCCCAACGATGCCCGACAGCAACGCCCATTCCTGAACTGTATCATGTACCACCACCCCAACACCACCATTTCTCCGACATATAAAAATAAATGCAATGAATAAATGATTATTTACTTATTTGATTCATAAAATTATCTGCGAGGCTCTCCCACGTTGTCTACGGGCATTACCATGAGCGCTGCAAATGGCTGTAAACGTAGCGATGTATGTATTACTAGATATACGCGATGGTAGCCAATTAAATAGCTTTATTTAATAGAAGATCAAACGAGCTTCGCAAGCGAAGTTCGATCGATATTATTTGAGTAAGCTTCATTCGAAGATATAACACACATGTAGTCCTTTAATCTACCAGGCAACATTTCGCAAGTTTAAAGTACGCAGTAAAAACCATAGCTCAAACAGTTTTATCCCCACCTTTACCCCTACCCTACTTAGGGACCTCGGCTTGCCACCATTTCTCATTCTTTTTAGAGACAAAACTTTCCTAGGGGTATAGGGGCGGGCGGGAAGTTATATCTTCGAATGAAGCTTACTCATATAATATCGATCGAACTTCGCTTGCGAAGCTCGTTTGATCTTCTATTATATTTCGAAGCTTCATTCTTCAGATATAACACACATGTAGATGTTTAGAGTTGAAAGTTTTGCTGCCCTTTGTAATTGTAAAACATCATAATCATGAAATGCAATAATTAATATGTTTTGACAACAATCTTAGATACTCCCAATTATTAATCAAAGAGTACAATTGTAACTTCACATAATTCTACCTATACAAAAGGCAGATTGATCTGGCACAATGACCTTCGTCGATTAATTGACGATGGTAGAAACGAGCCAAAGTTTTCGATGTTCTCGACCAGCCTGCTGCCTTCCGGATAGCATCTAAAGAAATGCCTGACCGGTGTGCAGCTGACGTGGCGGCGTGGCGCGTGCTGTGAGCGCTGAACGCCGCCATGTCTTTACCGCTTTCGCCAAGCACTCGCGTAATGCACCCCGGCTAATGGATTGAGCAGATGCATTTTTATGGGGACTTTTGAAAGTCAACAAAATATGTTGTGAGCTTTTTCAGTCCTAAAACATCATTATAACAGTCACCGGGCAAATATTTCTATTAGGTATCTTCAAAATATGGAAGGCACAAAATCGGTTGTAGACGACCTACACCTGAAGTCTTAACTATATCATCAAAAATTACTTTAATACAATTTGGGCATGACTTAATATTATTCCACTTAATAAGTGACAGTGTTTGTACTCTGTGGGCAGGACATATTGCTAACAAAATCGCCAGATTCTTTGTTAGTTTTTCCAATGAAATTTCTCTATTAGGGTACCATGTTGTTATATGATTTAATACCACTTGAGGATCTCAGGTATGGCTATATTTAGGAGTTACGGGCTTTAATTTGTAAACACCTCTCGGTAATCCTTTACTTTGGTCATCTGAGCTGATACTACTCCCCCGTAGGAGCGAGGGTGCTGACCTATGATTATTTAATGAGCCATACGACGATCCTTTATTAAATTCGTGCGTTAGAAATAAAATAACAGCAGAAATGAAGCCCTTATAGAAATTGAATATCTATATTATCTATGCTAAATTTCCAGCACAACTTGTATTTAACACACGTTGTACTGTTGTAAAGTGTTGTTTGAAATTGACGCTAACATGAGATTAGATACTTTTACTAATCTCAACAAAAGCGGAAACCACGGTTGGGATGGCCATTAGGGAAATACTACTATTCCTGTGGCGTTGTCATTTATAATCTTATGTAAACACTTTAGTACGAGTGCGAGTGGTGGAAACGCTTAAAAATATTTATTATAAATACCAGCTAATAGTGAATGCGACGACGGTAAGAGCGTTAGAGTCTGGCTTCCACGAAATATATATTTCACATTTGGCAGAGGTACGAGAAGCAAAGAGGTCAATTTCGGGCACACCAAAGTGTTTACTTATTCTTTCAAAGGCTGCAATACTTAAATTTCATTAAATATCAGGATTTAGCCTTCTGGATTCTCTGTCTGCTTCTACATTATTCTTAGTGTTAATGTACGAATCGAATAACCATATGTCTCGTTCTTCACACCACTGCCAAATAGATCTAGGTAAGCTATTTAAGTGGGGAAACTGGATGTCTCCCATTCGATTAATATAGCTTATCGCGGTAGTGTTGTCGATGCGGAACAACAGAGCACAGTTTGATTTATTTCGCGCAAAACATTTTAATCCTAAGAGCGAGCAAGCTCTAAGTAATTAATATGGAATGCTAATTCTTGCTCTTCCCATGCTCCGTTTGCACACACTCCGTCACAAACTGTACCTCATCCTGATCGGGACGGATCTATAGATATTTCTGCATCGAATTTCGTGATTCCAAAATGACAAGACGTTACAAATAATATTATTAGTCCACCAAAATAAGTCAGGTAAAATTTCGCGAGGAAGTTTTACTTTTGATCATAGACATCGTATTCCTGAATAGCTCGGAATTTATATCTTTCTAACAACTTCGTGTACAACCAGCTGTATCTAGCTGTCGGGCATGCAGTGGTAAGAACTCTTAAAAAGTGCGCATACCCTGCATAAGAAGGGATATAGACATGATAATTGAATTGTAAACAAAACCTAAGAATTTACAGCATTGTTGGTAATTTTGGGATTGTATCGAGCTTTTGGTATAGTTTACCACAAATCGTAGGTACTCGAGAAACCGGAGAGTCTCCCTCCCATTATGTTTACATTCGTTAAGGTCCCTTCCAATACACAAAATGCCACCCCGGTATATAATAGAAGTTAGGCCTTGTTTTTAGGTAAGTTACGACTTCTATCATAATTTTGGTGAAGGCTCTAGGCGCCACGGAAAGTCCATAGACTAATAGGGAACAAAACTCGTAAGTAACATTGTTATGCTCGAATCTTGTCAATGGTAGCCATAAACCCGTTTTTAGGGATTAATTTAGAAGCAGTTCTAGTCTTCCATTTTAAAATGGGACTTAGTTACAAATTTATTGAGCCCTTTCAGATTCAGTATGAATCTATAGCCACCATTCGATTTAGGAGTCAGAAAATCTTTGATAGAAACTGATCATTAGTCTGTTGGCATCCAGTGGTGCTTTCACTGAATGCCTAGGTTAATTAAGTTCTGTACAGCTAAGCTCGTTTCATCATGCTCTTGGCATGTGAAAGTATTTACAGGTTTGACAGATTGCGTAACATGTCCTAAAAAGGAATTGGAAAGCCATTCTGTATACAGTCTAATAAATAAAGTACGATTATTCGTTACATTAAGCCAACACTTATAAAAAGCTTTAAGGCGACCGGCATGTACCTGCGTTACTGCCGCGGCGTCGCAAGTGGCTTGTTGTAGGCTGCTCGCGGCCGTATGATGGTCGACGCTGTCGGCCTACTTTTCAGTAGATTTGGAAGCTTTAATTTTCTCTGAGAGTTTGCTTCCAAAGAGAGTATCATCTCTCTCAACGTATTGTATGACTTAAGGAATACTTCGTCTAGTCCAGGAATGACTAATTTTATCTAAAATCCGACCTCAATTAGATAGGATTTTTATCGTTAGTATCTATACCGACTCCCAATTGCTGTTGAGATGATTCGATTTTCTTGTCACGGCCTCTTTGGATGTCTGTAACTGCCGCCGAAATTACGGCGTTTAAGGACGGCGCCCATAATAATTTGCAATTTACAGGTACTCTTATAAGAGTTTATCTTTACTCTTTTTATCAATACCTTTGTGTAATATAGGTAGCCTTTGCGCTAAATTGGGATGAATTTTCTCCCCATATTTTGGGACATCATCAGTGGCGTCCCCTAGAGCGGTTAGTAACTCGGCATCTATTACAGGGGTCGTTTTGTCATCACAGGCCTCCACGGGAGGTGCATTTTCTTCATTTGAACGTGGGAGTGAAGTTTCCACTGCCTCATACACTTGTTCGTGGTTTATAAATTAAAATATAATATTTTGATTTTTCTAATTGAGGGTAGATATGAAATGCATTGTAAAACCACTCGTCAGGAATTTTAATGCATATATGTATCTAGTGCCCCGCATCGCGAACACGGGATATACTAATCTCGATTAATGGTTGTAGAAATTGCTATCGTGTTCACTCACGGTCAACCGCCAAGCACGAGATACCTTCGTGACGACTCTCGGTCGCCTCCCAGGTTTAGTTACAAGACGTGGGCTCACGGCCCGCGCGGTATTAAATGCATTTATTAGCGATTAATATTGTTAGAAATTGCTATCGTGTTGACTCACGGTCAACCTTCAAGCATGAGATACTTTCGTCACGACTCTCGGTCGCCCCCCAGGTTTAGTTACAAGGCATGGCCTTGCGATTAATATTGTTAGAAATTGCTATCGTGTTGACTCACGGTCAACCCCCAAGCATGAGATACCTTCGTAACGACTCTCGGTCGCCCCCCAGGTTTAGAATTACCAGGCGTGGGCTCACGGCCCGCGCGGTATGAAATGCATTTCTTAGCGATTAATATTGTTAGAAATTGCTATCGTGTTGACTCACGGACAACCCCCAAGCATGAGATACCTTCGTGACGACTCTCGGTCGCCCCCCAGGTTTAGAATTACCAGGCGTGGGCTCACGGCCCGCGCGGTATGAAATGCATTTCTTAGCGATTAATATTGTTAGAAATTGCTATCGTGTTGACTCACGGACAACCCCCAAGCATGAGATACCTTCGTGACGACTCTCGGTCGCCCCCCAGGTTTAGAATTACAAGGCGTGGGCTCACGGCCCGTGCGGTATTAAATGCATTTATTAGAGGCACCACAATGTAAAATTATTTATTGAAACTAATTGCACTTACCTGATTTATCTTCGGAACCTGATGAATCAGATAGCACCGCACTGTCATAACTCGTTTATAGTTTTTTGTTGCAATTTCCGTATATTAGCAGAATAATACTCTATTTTTTCCTGTGCACTGCGTTTAGGCATGATTAAATATTTTGAATTATTTTTTAATAGAATTAGTTCGTGCGTTCGTTGCCTCGCAAGAATAAAGAATGAGAAATGGTGGCAAGCCGAGGTCCCTAAGTAGGGTAGGGGTAAAGGTGGGGATAAAACTGTTTGAGCTATGGTTTTTACTGCGTACTTTAAACTTGCGAAATGTTGCCTGGTAGATTAAAGGACTACATGTGTGTTATATCTGAAGAATGAAGCTTCGAAATATAATCCTACTTATATTATAAATGTGAAAGTATAGATGATTGGGTGTTTGTTACTCAATCACGCTGAAACGGCTCAACCAATTTGGATGAATTTTCACACGACGATAGTTTAGATTAAAATATAAGATAGCTTTACTACGGGTCCGTCCACGAAGCTACTAAGTAATAATCGCAAAAACCACAGATAATATTGAGAATCCGTAGAATTGTGAATTTCTTAATTCGTTCGTTATACGCCAATGTGTCGAAATGAGAATGAATTTGAGTCATCGGATCTCGATCGCTTTAGCGTCGCTGCGAGTACACGTAGTGTGTTCTTACACTTTTCGCTGTTGTACTAACTCTTTATATTATCCGCACATAGAATAGCGTTTAAGTCGGGGCCGGCGCCGGCCACGCCCACTCACGAAGAACCGGCGATTTACGGGAACACCTAATGACTTGACCGGTTTTTTTAAATAATGTAGTGTTATGCATTATGCATCATGTACAAAGGTACTGCCCGCTCTTACATTAGGTATACGCCATTTAATCGTGAGGCATATTTTTACCCTTTGTCATTCGGTAAACATTACAAAATTTGATAGTGATAGCGTTGTTAGCACACTTCTATTACAAGCGGCTTTTTTACAAAAAGTAATTCAAACAATTCGTACTAGACCATTTTTTTCACTCAGTTTAATGTACAAATACCAAGCACACTAAATTATGCTCAACTATAGCTTCTGCCGTTTATGTCGCAGCTCCATACAAACTTCCACCCCCCATTTTAGGGAAGTGGGGGGTGAGAAAGAGACAAAAAGTTGCCTATGTCACTCTCCATCCCTTCAACTATCTTCACTTAACAAACACGTCAATTCGTCGCTTCGTTTTGCCGTGAAAGACGGACAAACATACACATACACCTTCCCATTTATAATAAGTCACCCCAGCAGTACCATTTTTCAACAATAGTTTCTAATAAAGAAATCATAAAAATTTCATTAATAATACCATCCTATCACCAAATTGAGATGTTCCCTGCAAAATGGCTTCAGATTCAATTAAAAATGAATCGTGAATTATGTGCAAGTAATAAGTTGAGGAATGGCGGAGGGGCAACCCCGGTATGCGGAGGATCTGCTATTCGATTCACATCCTGTCTCAACTCACCACTCCTTTCTAGTCTAACGTGAACCTGAGATTTATAACTAATATATGTAACCGGAGGTCAAAGTCACACTGGTTTGTTAAAGAATTGTATGTAATGGTTTTGAATACCAGCCCTTGGAAATTGGGGGCGAAGAGACATGGCGGTAGCGTCCGAACCGTTTAAAGAGCAACTGTCCTTTTTAATGTAGTTATGTTTTTCTTACGCTGTACGCTGATAGAAACAGGACGCCGTTACTTATGTACGCATGCATGCCTTCATGTGAAGGTACCTACTCGTACTTGGCGATTCGATACGCCCCGGCATTGGCTTGATTATCATTTGCGATTTCACGTCCATTTCATAGGAAAAAAATACTCGAACGCTACCGATTCTAATTGGGTACCTACATTTACTCCACCTAACTAGGTCTGCGTAACACTGATCTGCGTTCAAAATAATGGTACAAACATCAAACATGTGTACATATGAATAGTCCTCTAGAACATCAATGGAGGTAGATTAGCCAATTAAATTCAATCCTAATTAATGTAGGAATGTACTTGTATTTATACAAACACTATTTTACTGTCTACGAACTTAATTAAATTCTATCTGAAAGTAGAAAAAAACTGCTACTGCCTTCTTTTATGTGCGTAAATGAACCGAAAGATTCCACCGTTGTAACAAAAACTACAAAGCAGTTTCAGACGGTAATCAACCCTCATATTTACACACATTAGAATTTAAATTAATTTGTATTCTATTAATCCAAACCTTAGTTTTTCATCTCAAAGCAATACGTGGAATGAGCTTTTGCATCGAGACCTGAGTGGAGGTATTCCTTTATCGGAGCATTATTTTTGATGGCGCGTATTTAAAATAATGTTTTCTATCTGTACAGGAATGTGAAATGTTCGTTTCATTTCATGTTATTGAAACGAGCTGTTCTAGTTGCATATCTCCATCCTCCTAATTTTTAAATATCGTTTGCTCCATATTTCTTGATAATTTACTTTAAAAACAAAGTTTTAACCGACTTCAATTTTGTACTCCGCCAAGCCACGAGAACATTTCCTATTTTTTTTACATTTACCAAATGAACTGATTTCCGATGGCAAATGCGTTGATTACTATAGAAAAAAACCGAATCGCTGTATGTGGGCCGATAATATTTGAGGACTACCAATCGATTCCCCAAGATCATCACCAATGGCACTTCATTAGTCCCTATTTCAACGGAATATTATCAGAACCTGTGACGTACTTTTGCACTTTTAAGTACATAATTGAGGAATTCGATAAGTCATCTGTGGTCTACATCATCAATTCCTCGCCACCAAATTTATGATTCCGGATGTAAATACACGAGTTATAACAGAAAATACCAAATCACTACACGCGTGCCTAATAAAATTGAGGAGTCCCCTCAATTCCTCATGGATCCCATCATCTAACTGAATTTTGAAAAAAATGGGACCCACCTGGAAGTATATACATAGGAACAAAAAAAAAATTCGAATAGGCTCATCAATGACGGAGTTCTGAGGTAACAAACATTGAAAAAAAAAATAGCTGAATTGAGAACCTCCTCCTTTTTTTTGAAGTCGGTTAAAAAGAGTCTACTTTATAACCTTGTAAAAACGGACTGGTAATTAACACATGCGTTAGAACAATGAGATCGCAAGGACTCGACGATTGACAGATAGTAAATAAATACCTACCCAATTATATATCAAATAAAAACGTAGTAAATACTTGACACTTTGTTAAAAAAATACACACTTGATCTTTAAGACACTTGCTGGCATTAACCGCTAAAATACCACACTGTATTTCAGCTTCTCAATTTAATAAAATATTAAATAAGTACCTATATAAACGCTGAAACAATGGATTGTACGAAAGACAAAAGACGGGCGAACAATAATGACGAAGAAATTAAAGGAATAAATTATAAATATCAAGAGTCCGGGCGTGCAGCGCCCCATTCTACCGCACCCCTCGATTCCGAATGCACTCCACAGAATTCTCGAGATCCCGAGTCATTTTTTAAGTTTTTACGAGTTCCAATTTGTGCCAGGTGTGCGAATTACTGTAAAAACTTTAGGTTGAATGGAATAGGTAGATGATAGAATTCAAGTACAGAGGATCGCTCTGGCGTGGATAAAAATTATAGGTCAGTCAGCAGATATTTTTGCCCCACAAAAGGTGGTGTAGATAATGTTTTAATTTGTATTGCTTAAGTATAGGCTAGTCATAATTAAGTTAAAATAGTTTTGGCCCCTTCAATTCAAGATGGTGGCTAACGCTGTAAACCCTCGAGGTCGAAAACTTAAATTTTTCATGACTAGCCATTACTTAAGCAATACAAATTAAAACATTTTCTCCACCACCCTTTGTAGGGCGAAGCCTCTTTTTTGTCCCCACTGATTGGATTATTATGCTTGTTATGAAGATACAGTGCGAGTTGGTAGAGCAAAGCAACCAACCCAATGTCGAATGCGAGTTTTCCGAAGATGCCGATTTCTCCCTTCACGGCAATAAGCCTTTCCAGAAACGTCGGTAATATATCAAACGTTCGCACCTCTCCTATCGTGAGACGAGAAACTTTAAACAAATAGGAAATCAACCCGCTCTCTCCCAGCACTTGGTATTCTTGTGAATGCAGGAACTTTCCAGGAAATGAGGAAACTTGAGTACTTAGCCAGTTTTTACTGAAATTATGACTTATTGAGATCCATAACTGTCAATGTGTTTCATATGAATAAGATTTGGCCTGTCGCAGTCCGCAGACTGCGCCTTCGTCAGTTTAGAAACAGAACTCGTTAATTTAACTACTTTCAGCTACTATTCTAGTATATTACTGTAGTTGAGGATTTTCGGGATAAAAATGTATTCTATGTCATCATATTAGGTTTATATTTCATCACATTCGAATGAACCGGTTAGTTGTAGTTACCGGAATAACGTTAACAAAACGAATTCAGTGTGAATAATCTTATTCACCAATTCGATCCAGCGCCCACACTGTTAACTGACAATCCTGTATTTATATTGAACCATATTACAATGCATATAAAGTGCACGGATGGTCAGTTAACTTGGATTGTAGTTATTAACTAAAATATTTCGTGGATGATAGTTGGCCATTGGCATTCAATTAAGGAAATATTATAAACACAAGACGACTTAGGGTCGGTTGCACCGTCTGTAATCGTAAGCGGTGTTCGTTAAAATCTGAATGTATGGGAAGTTTCACAAGTTTAGTTAATAAGGGATGACAGCTGCCAGCGCCATATTTGACGTTGATCGGTCTGTAATCGTAAGTTGGTGCAACACGCCCTTAATCTGTATTCGTTTATAGGTACGGCTCATCGTTAATGCATATTTTTGGGTACCTTACCTAGCGCTTGAGGGATAAATCCGTGCAAAGAATCCTTTAAAAGATCAGCATTAAGAGTCTCTGGGATTTCCTTGAAAGTAAGTAAAGATAACTAAGTAAATATTGTACAATGCCAATGGGATACCTAAGCTAACTAGTTGGAAGTCCCTAAGCCAACGTATTGATTTCGACCAAAAGCCTAATTCCGTTAGGATAACTTGAGTAGAATAGTACTAAAAATAGATCACTCAGCGGCCAGCGGCCATGTCATTACAAGTAATATGGATTCTATTCAAAGGATGTTTCGTAGTTTTTTTGCACTGTTACGCCGTTGATATATACAAACATTATCATTACTTTTCTACGTAAAGAGGGTCACATTGTTATAAATACCTAGTTATACCTACTATATACTTATAATAGCTATATGCATTACGCAAACAGGAGCCAGTTAGAAAGCTTGTATTAAAGGCTTTTTTTAATACTATTTGAGTTTACGTTTTACTGTTTATGAATGAATGAGTAGTAAAATTTAGGATACACACCTATTTTCACGACTCAAGTGTGACGTGCAATTACATAAAATGTAACTATATGGAATCTAATCTGTGCTAAATATTATGTATTTTCAATTACGCCTCAATAACATATGCAGTCGACGTTAAAGGTATTAAGATAATTACACTTTTCTCTTTATTATCTTCGACTTCGAACTTCGACCGACTACATGAAATCGGATCCGACGCGTCTAAATTGTATACGTACAATTCCATATCACCGAATAAGGACGCTGCCTACATCTGTTGTTATAAACTAGACAAAACTTACAAAGGAAACTTTTTAAAAATTCCAACCATTATTTTTTGTTCCCACTGCAGTCTCTGTGAGCAAGTTTTAAATTTCAGACTAATTGGATTATTATACTGAAACGATGCTCGAAACGTGTGTCTATCCGCTCGCAAGTCGAACGGGCACGGGCTTAGGGATGGAAAATAGTGAAATGGCTTCAAACATATTAAAAACGGGTCACTCACGTCTTTGAGGCCGAATATCGCTCGACATGTTGAATAGTTGGGCAGAGTGCTCGAACAAATTGTCGTAAATGTGGGCACGCTGGACAAAAGCACCAATTTTTTTTCAGGCACCTGTTACGTCCATAGCTTTTTTAAGTTTTTGATAGGAAACAACTCCTCCGTCGGCCATATTTAATTTGAATGCGGCCATTTTTAATCACCTGAAACTGCCCTACTATTTAGAATGAATGTTTTTATTTATAAGAACATCGAAACATAAAAATATTTCCAACCAATACGTGGTCCTTATTCGTGAGCATTCGCAATGCCACTATGGATCTGTGCCCTGGCGTGTGGTTTCAAACGCTCATTATTTAGCTAAGTGTCAGTGCATGAAGCATTTGATTGTATGTGTAATACATTTTCAATTTAGTGCCAACGTTTTCGGAGCGCTAGGCTCGTAGCCGATAACAGGGAAAAACCATTTGTTGAGGAAAGTGCATATTACGAGCAGAGAACTCACCTAGCGGGATCCTGGGACTGAAAGTGTTTGGGGCACTTCTGAGACGATTTCCCCGAATCAAAACCATCATCATCATCATTTCAGCCGAAAGACGTCCACTGTTGGACATAGGCCTCCCCCGAAGAGTGCCAATGTGACCGGACCTGCGCTACCTGCATCCAGCGGACTCCCGTGACCTTTACTAGGTCACAGTCCACCTTCCGGGGGGCCTACCAACGCCGCCCTTTCCGGTACGTGGTCGCCATTCGAGATCTTTTCCGCCCTAACGGCTATCGGTTTTACGTGCTATGTGCCCCGCCCACTTCCACTTAAGTTTAGCGATTCGGAGGGCTATATCGGTTACCTTGGTTCTGCTGCGGATAGCCTCATTTCTGATGCGATCACGCAAAGAAACTTCTAACATAGCCCTCTCCATTGCCCTTTGGGTGACTATGAGCTTTCTTATGAGACCCATAGTATGCGACCACATTTCAGTGCCATATGTCCGTGTACTGGCAACACACTGGTCAAAGACACTCGTCTTGATACCCTGCGGAATATTGGACGAAAAGATATAAGCATCCTGGAACGCTACCCAGCCGACTCGGATTCGACGATTGACCTCTTTCTCGAAATTGGACCTACGGTCTAACTGGACAGTCTGTCCTAGATATACATATAGTCGTCTAAAACTTCGAGCGTAAAGTGTCTGAATGTACCGGGAGTTGATATCGCATGGGCATTCGACATGATCTTCGTATTATCCATATTCATTCTTAGACCAACTCGCTCGGAAGGTTTACTGAGGTTATCGAGCATCGTACTTAAGTCCTCCATGGTCTCAGCCAAGACAACTACATCGTCAGCAAACCGAAGGTGAGTGATGTACTTAGGTACTCGCCGTTGATGTTGACGCCTAGCCTTCTTCAGTCCAGAGTCTTGAGAACATCCTCCAGTGCAGCCGTGAACAGTCACATAAAAATTGATAGTTGGATCTACCTAACGTGCGTACAATGCGTTACGTGATCGACCTGCAGGTTTCGATCAAACTGAAGAAGCAGTGGGTCAGGTTATACTTCTCAGGTAGGTTATAGACCTGCCGGTAGTGCATCAGCCGGTAGGTTATACCCAAAGGTGTAAGATTTTGCTTTTCGTTTTGTTACGTACTGTGTTTCAAAAGTCCAGTCCGTGTACTTGTGTTGTTTCAGTTTGTTTACATTAACGTTTAACATGTCCCTAAGTGATACCTATATACGCTCCTGTGTAAACCATAATAATAATTGTTTGGCCTGTTTATTGCTAAATGGATGTTGTGACTAAATGTCCTGCTGTTGACTTATGTTATCATGTTAAATGGTATGTGAGTTAGATAATATCGAGTCGTAACTAGGCATATTCTGGCAGCGATGATTCGCGAATGAAAAGCGACATCCTATTCCCAAGCACTGGATCTTGCTGGCAACTTTGTTCTCGTTTAAATTATAGTACATTTACACGGCTGTACTCGTAACAAAATAACGGTATCTTTTGCATAAATTGTACCTAAAATATCCTCACTAACTATCGCATTTATCATATTAGTAGGAAAAGTCAACGATATCTTTGTTTCATTCTATTTATCAGTCAGTATAAAAAGAAGCAGTGGATGCTATATATATACAAATTAGCGAATGACTTTGTTACGAGTAGGAACGGTCCGGCTCAACCTCACAAGGCGCGGTGACCGTGGCTCTGTCCCGAGATAATTGAGAGGGTATCATCATGGTATCCAAAACAGACCAACGCTTACATCCCACCCGGAAAATGTTTGACTGAAACAAAATGCCATGGCTTATTTTATCTGTAAATAAAAAGAAAACCTATGTCGTAATGTCGTCCGCAACGTAATGATATTTATCTACGAAAACCGCGATATGCGATTAAATATCTGAAAAACCGAACAGTTCTAATTAGTATAAGAATGTACAAAATAATAATCAGTACCTATTTAGTGCGGGTAGTTCGTAAAGTTTAGAAGATTAATGCGACGTCTTTTCAATTATATGCCCCCTTCACAGTCAACCTTTTTCTTTTTAAATCTGCAATTCCGCAAGGTTCTGTACTCTGTGGGGGAAGTCTCTCAGAACTGTGGAACTGGTAACTTATTTTAGTGAAAGTCTCTTCTCAAGATAGTTAAAGGTTCGAGATAGGAAGTTAGTGTTCGTAACGATTTTATTAAATATCTCCATAATGCCATTATAAAGGCGATTCACGTCTTAATTAAATTCTTAAATCTGCTAGAATTCTGAATTTAGCGGCCTTTACCTAAAGGGAAATTCGAATTATATAATCGTCTTCGAAGATTGTTCCTAGTTATAGCACGTTCTGCATAAGAGAGAGGTTTTTATAGAGGTTTAAATAAGAACATTCGCTATGAAATTCATCAAATCAATCGTATATAAAAATTGATAATCGCTTCAAACTGCTTTGTGTGGCTGTCCATTAAACTCCCTCCCGGTTACCTGTGTATAGTCCCTTTTTCAAAGACATAGGTAACTGTCAAAGAGACAGAAAAAAGACGTCGTAGTTGAAACTTTAAACAGGTTTGACGTGTACCTACAGTAATAGAACGAACGTACGTATAAAGATTAGTTAACCCTTAATTTGACAGTATATGACGTGACATACTGGCGCTTCGAAGAAAACTAACGACTAAATTTATGTCAAGATTTACTTCATTTTATTTTTTTATGGTAGTGACATTACTCCCAAAATAGGTGAAAAATAATTAATTACTCTGGCAACAACAAAAATCAAATGTCATCAAAGTGTCGTGGCGGCGGAACAGTTTGGTGGTTTCAAAGGTAATAATTGTCTTTTTCTCTTATCTTTTCTATGAAACATGCCGTTTTATTTCTTAATTCATAACGCTGTAATATATGCTTCATCGAACAGCATTACTTAATTTCACTAACTCACTGAACTACTCACAGCAATTTCAGTTCAAACTCGCTGTATGACGTGAGATACACTGCCAAAGAAATGGCCTAACTAACCTGTATGACGTATCATACACTACCAAATAGTGACTACAAGGAAGATGCCGTCTTTGTTCGAAATTTACCATAGTGAGCTGTATCTATGAAATGTAATGTTCACTTGTGTTTTGTAGCTGGCAAAAACAATAGAAATTATCATTTAAAATACCATTCAAAAAAGTAGTATCTGACCATGCCACTAAATAAAAATTACAACACTAAAAAAAAGGCGTGGGTTTTTAATGTTTTTGTTACACCGTGTATTTGAGAGAAAAACATTATCATGTTTTTTTTATAGAATTTTTTGGTTTTTGTTTTGACAGGAAATTTATAATTTTTGTTAGTTTTGTTTTGTGCAATTCGATAAATACAATCTTCCAGTTTTACACAAAAAAATAGTTTTATTTTTTGTAAAAGCGGTTTCCTTCATTTGGCAATGTATGCCCTGTCATACATGGTGTTTTCCAAAAAATACCACAAAAAGATTTTTTTTCATATTTTTCCGTGATGAACTAGACCTCTATGAAGGCGAACAAATACAGCAATATTTAATTTTAGATTTTTTTTTGGCATATGTTTAACGGACCACCAGATATAGTAAAATATAACGCCAAAAAAATACTTTTTACTGCCAAAAATACTAAATGATCACCAAAATTTTATCTCCATTTTAATGTGAAATAGTAACCCAAAGTATAACATCTTACTATACGTCAGTCAGTCAGTGCTAAAATTTACTTTTTGACCTTCATATCTTTATAACCGTTCGAGTTAGCTTCATGAAATTTGGACTTCTAGATGTCCTTACGGATATAATTAAACACACGTAGTTTTATGTGTTTACGTTAAAGAGGTTTTGAGTTATAGAAGGGTCAAAAGTGGCACCAAGTGGTTCGTGTAATATTACACTCGGCGCTGGCTAGCCAGTTCCTTTGCTTGAACTTGGCTTGACACGCTGCCGCGTATCTAGATAAGGTGTGAATTTCAGATATATGTTTCTGGACTATATGATTGTTCATCTGATTTTATCGATACATGATTGCTTAAAATTTCCTCGTTAGGAAAAAATCCAAAGTTGGGTATGTATTTTCCTTTTTTTAATAAGCCTACTCAAGCGATACATTATTTTACGACACAATCAAATATAATTAGAGCCAAAAACTGCATGTCCTATAAGCAGAGGTCGTATGTAGGAACAATTTCAATCTTAATGCTTTAATGAGCGTTAATAACCTATTATTTAATCAATCATTGTGATTGATATTATCTGTACCAACTCCGTTAACACAATCATTCTGCATTGAGAATGCCATAAAAGCTATGTCTGGTCATAAGTCAAGTTTCATTCATCTATAGGTTAGACCAAACCAAAATTGTGACATACATAATTACACGGGTAATTAGAACAGTAACCAACGTTATGCATGATTAGATATAAATATTTTGTAGTTTAACTAACAAAGAATGCACGCTCTATACTGTGTAGGGGCCGTCGTCGATAAAGGAGTCATGCACAATAATGTTTATTTTATCGATTTTCACACGGACTGACAACAACGCATCTCACTGGTACTCTAACATCGAACAAGATTTAATTCGGTATGGTTCCAAACTGACCCCAATAACGCTATAAGAGACGAACTTTGCCGAATTAAAAATAATGAACAAGTTGCTAGGGCACCCCACCGTCCCACAAAAAGTATTTCGACAAAGTTGTATCCCTCTTTTTCATGAACCAGGATTTAGAACTTTGTGTTAGGCATATTTGCATGTTGAATTTTTTGCTATATTGTAACTAATAATCGATTTATTTTACGATGTGAATAATTAAATGATCCATCATAGGGCCTATTTATAACAGCGATATAAAAAAAAACCAGCCAAGTGGGAGTCGGACTCGCGCACCGAGGGTTCCGTACAAAAATTTACGTTTTGCGCAATTTTTCCTTTTAAGTATCTGTGCTTTTGTACCAAATTTCAAGATTCTTAGTTCACGGGAAGTACCCTCTGTAGCTTTTGATTCCCTTCCGAGTTCCGAAAATTTGCGGCTTAAACGGCTGTATCTTTTGATTGCGTTCAGCTCCAAGGGCCAGTAGACCTTAGTAGTTATTTGGTATAAATTTTAGCTTGATACCTCCACGCGTTCCTGAGAAAAAGGATCTTGACAGACGGACGGACAACAAAGTGATCATATAAGGGTTCCGTTGTTTTCCTTTGAGGTACGGAACCCTAAAAATAATTCAATAATAAATTTTGCTTAAGTGTAAATAAAACTCTCGTTTACTATCGGTACTTCAATTGTAAACGATATTTATTCTGAATAATTATAAGTATTTATACTAGGTATTAGGGTATTATGTCCAGTATACTTTGTTTGTGATCTCTGGCTGTTATTATTATTAACAATAGTTTTGTAAGTTATGTCTATTGTACCTACTAACAAAAAAAAAAAAAAAATCAAAAAAATATAAATGTAAATATGTTTCAAGAAACACCGTTATCGACAACTGATCGGTTAACATGACAATCATAACGAGGAGCCACCTACCTATTAGGCGACTCGACTGTTAAGGAGAAGACGTCAATTAGTAGAATCACGTCGACTCGTGTCTGTTATTTTTTGCCCGGAAGGGGACGACGTAATGCATGCTTAAGCCCGCTTGTAATCTCAAATTCGTAATTGCGACCTTACGATTCGTTGAACTGTCACGCCCCTAACGAATTTTTAATGTACCGAAAATCGTTTATAAACAAAGACTCCCCGCCAGTCGCAATTGCAGGTTTAGTGTTCATTAGGATATGCAGGCGCTTTTTTAACGCGATTATGACGTCGCAGGGTTGGATAGCCGAGGGTTGCGAGGAGGGCTGCGTCACGTGCGAGGTCCGCACTCCGCAACACCACGCATGCGAGACCGCGGGGCGCTGCCAGCGCCTGCGCGCCCCGCCGCCAGTTAGTCCACCGCCGGCCGCCGCGCGCCCCGCCTGTGCCCCGCGCGCCGCGAGTGCTCCAAGTGATGTCGCTCTGTGACTAGTGCCATGTTCGTGCTCCGCTGTGCCCTCCTGGCGGCACTGCTCGCCGCCGCCGCCGCCGCCTGGCAGGAGAACGTGCGTCCGAAAGTCTTCGCGCAACTAGGTGAGTCCGCGCACCGGCACGGAAACGCAGCGGTGCAACAGACCTAATAGCTAGTGTTAAGTGAAGTTCACGACCGCGCACTCAATGTTTATGTTGTTTTGTTTGGTGACAACGCGCGAACAAACGCTCCTTTCAAAAGTTCTCGTGTTTGTGTCAAAAGTGTCATGAGTCCTCTGAGGGAATGTAAACATCACTGCGTTCTGTTATTCACACCAATTGGATATCGGAATCTTACAAGAAAACTGGAATATTCTACTAATTTTGTTGTTTATCAATGAATACTTACATGGTGATTAGATTTAACACGATTTTCAAATATTTCCCAAAGTTCTGCATAACTCTTCTCAACACATTTTGAGGCTAGTTTGCAAATTGCCATGTTGCTTGCGAATTGCGAATAATCCAAGATTGAGTTAGGCTAAAGTAATGTTCACTTAGGTAATATATCGGTAATCTCCTGAGACCTCCGTAGCCCTGGTTGTGCCGTTTACCTAGCAGAAATTACTCAATCAGAGGATCGTTATTTCGAGAATTCAGCGGCTGCGGTGAATCCCTGGGCTCTGTCAAGGACTTTCAACGTCTGGTCTTAAATTGCTTGCTTAACATCGAGTTACGTTTCATAGGAGTTTTCGTAGATTTAGGTTGCCGTATGATTTATTTGAATTTCTCCGGTACCTTTTAAACCGTTAGATCACTGAAAAAAATCAAATAAGTCTTACTTGATACGTCGAATGAAACATAACTGAACAGAAATCAAATTACAAGTAATTTAGGTAAAATGAAAGCCAAAGCACGAACTTACAATGCCAACAACTGCGAAATGAACAAATCCAATTTGAAATTCAGCAGACAACAACAATAGCGTTTATCATGGGACGGATAAACGACAACGTTGCCATTCTGGCGACGCATTTCGAAACATTTTCCATACAATATAAACAGCGGAGCCAGGAGACGGTAACGAGCCCGAGTCACGCGACTCCTGCAGGAATAGCCCGGCTTCTGGGCACTGTACTGTGCATTGTTTTATTGTGCAGCCTGCATTGCGGGGGACAGCCACGTGGCCCTCATTAGTGCAACACAAAGAGAAGCAGTTTGTTCTGTTTCGCGACGCGGATTAGCGGATGCAATGCTTAACGTAGCGGACGGAACGTTGCCGATAGTCGCTTTAAATACGTGTTTGTTTTCAACACAACTTTGGAGTCACACGAAGCATAAAAGCAACTTCTGCTAGCCAGAGTTTGGATTCACAACCCTTACAGTCTAGTTCTAGCGAACCAGTAGGTAGGAGAAATTTAGTGGTCAAGCTATATTAGGAGCGTCGAGTGGTGAAGTGATATTAGACCTGATCTGTTATGCGGAACGCGTTCATTTGCCTCACTTCACAAAACACGAAACTAGACTTCTGATTTACGCTTAGTTACTACGAATCGCGGCGTCAAGATATATGTATGGCTGACTGGGTGAGGTGAGAGTTAACAAGTTACAGAATAGGGGGGCAGTTGCAGCCTTCTGGGTGCAGAATATTAACAAGCACTCAAAGCTGCTAACAACTTAACAACCAAGCAGACCACGATCGTTAAATTATCACCGTAAATTAGACAAGCTGATGTCGCACATTGAGACGCGAATGTGTCGGACGCATATCCTGCCTAATATCCGGCCATTGTTTTGGCTCGTTCGTATGTGTTAATGTTTAATGTGCTGACATACTAATGTTATTCGCTAAGGCAGTCGTCCTAAATCGAGACAGTATTGCAATCAATATAACCGTAGATAATTGACGTTGTAATACTAGTAAATGGATCAATGTTGACCAAATTAAGTTCACGAGTTAATTAGTAGATAGTTACTGTTTGATGTAGAGACACTCGTAGCGAGTCAACACCTCTCATGTAATGTGATCCGCCGATCGAAACCAGAAGGGTTAGGTAGACCGCATCGTGCGGTTTAATATACGACCTTTGGTCTACTCTATAGCGATGTGTGGCCTCGCAAAGAGCTCTAAGCCTGCTGCGGTCACCGCTATATGAATACCAACGATACCCATTCTCAAACATCAACTTTATTAACCGCATATTAGATAGCAAGTTGAATATGAGAACGCATGGGAACAAATTGGAATCGAATTAGAAAACGAGTTGAATAGCCGATACACGCATTCGAAGTAATACATACGCTGTTAATGAGATTTTTATTAAGAAAATTGGTTTTCGTTGATAGGCGTTGACCATATCTGTCACCATTATGGTTCGTGGAACTATAAGGGTAATTGAACTTGGTTGGAACAATTTGTCTCAATGCATAACGGTGTAAGTGATGAATCGTGTTCCCAAGCGAGATGTGAAAGCGGCTGATAATGATAGGTTAAAGCATTGTTGGCGATAGTGCAGTGATAGTTCATACGCCTTAGGAGATAAGTCGGTGCAATCTAACTAACCTAATTGCGAATAGTGTTGCACCAACGTCCGCCGGCAGTAGATAGCATTACTTGTTAAGTGTGCCACGAGGGTAAAGATTCCATTATAACTAGAGTGCCAGATAACAGACTATTTTACGAGGTTGTAAATGTCCTTGCAATAAATAAGAGACGAGAATGTCAGAAACATTCCTTATAAGGATAAGAAGGATTTCGTTTCTCACATTCTTGGAACACCAATAAAATTCATCGGTAAGATAATGTGTATGCGTTGGACTCTTTAACGCCCTTTCTATTGTACTGTACCTGATGTTGAAGATCCAGTTAAGTTCATACGACCGGTTCCTTCACGAGTGGGTAGGCTGCGGAGGGCTGAACTGGTTGCTAAGTGAGATTTCTGTGACTCAGCGTAGGTGAATCACAGAATCGATACGTACTACTTATGTATATTGAGATAGGTCGGTTTATGTCATGGACTCATGGTACTTTCCAGATGAATCGACCAACGCAATAAATAATTGCACTTAAGACGCGCCTAGTTAAAATTGAACTTTAAAGTTAAAGATATAAGGATACAAACGAGTTCAAGTCTCCCATCGTGTATTTGTGATAAATATGCATAGGGGACCGTATTAAACTTAGTATAAATCGTAGATATTTAGACTTAAAAAGTCCCCTTAATAACTGAGAGCTTTTGACTCGAAACAGGTGCATTCTCGAGTATACGATTCCTTAGCTCGCGTTGCCTTATGGTGTTATGGTTTCCGACACCCTTTTTTATGCTTCAACTGTGTGGATTATAGAACGTTTAAGTGGGACCATAAAATAACCATTCACGGACTACCTGAAGAAGAAATAAATTACTTAACAGGGTAAAGCTTTTATATCCGGAAATGTTTTGTACGTGTTGCGTTTTGCCTCGTGGGTACTCACTTATTGGGTTATTCGTCAGAGCCGATACCCGAGGGACTAGTTATGTGGTGGGGTGCATAATGCTGTGACGCCTGTGCCAGTCTTATTTATGATTGCACTCTCTGGTACCATTTATTAACCTACGGCGGCGAGCTCATCGATTATGAAATTTATTTTGCCTCTTGTTTATCGCTGCAGCGATGCCGCAGGCTTTACGGTGACAGTTAAGAAATTGCTCGAACTTTTGCCGTCCCGATAGTCCGATGCAGCCACAATGGCGTTCTGACTTATTAATTCCGCAACTCGTAAGTCACTGTCGTCAGCATTATCTTTCAAACCGCACAAAAGCGAATAAAAATCCAAAGCCGCTACCATAACCGCTAATTTACAAAAGGACAAAAGTTCAAACGTTCATCGACAACAATCGCTTTAAGTGTCGTGGAATGCGGCCGATGAGCAGTATAAAATGTGCTTAATAGTAACGTGATATGGTGAGTAATGGATTGTGCAGCATCCTTGGGACGTTTTGATTTGATAATGGACTGTATTACGTTATATTAAGGTTTTTTGTTGCTTGGGTGGTGGTGTTCTGAATGGTGGAAGCAAGTAGCAGTGCACGCACGTGCGTGCGGCGGCGTCGCGGCTGGAGGGTGGCGGGGGAGGGGGCGAAGAAAGGGGGGTCACGGCGCCGCCTGGCGGGAGAGGGACAAGTTTATGATGACGCGATATATTGTCTTCTCAGTGTGGGATTTATGGTTCCGTTTGTTTTATTTTTTGGGCACGTAGATTAATTTCTTATAGTGGTAAGGGCCTTCTATGATATTGTTTGTTTGCGGTAGCTCGTAAACAGCACTTGGTTTCATGTTAATGACTGCAGCACTTGTTCGTATTTAAACGCGAGCTGCAAATAGTCATTGCGGCAGTTAACGGCATGTGCATAACATTCGTTGCTTGAGGCGTTTCCTTTGCGAGCTCGGACTCAAATGTAACTTCGTTATTATTAGAAATACAGTACTAGGAACGTTCTGTATGAGTAATTAGCCTATTCCTGCGGTTTCATTCATGAAGGGAGACTAACTGAGATGAAAGACAACTATTCCAGCAAGCCGAACGAAAGCTATCCTAAGGATAAAAATAACCGATCGTATCTATTTAGACCCCGGTAGACGGTCTAACATTTGCAACAGCCATTCAGTCATTCACTGTCCTTTTACTTAATTGACCATCATCATCCCCCTCCTTAGATATATTCTAGGTTGTGTCCTAGAGAGGCCTGAGCTCCGTTTTGGCACCTATAATCCTTGGCACCAATAGATTTGGCATAGGCACTAGTTTTAAGAAACCGACTGCCATCTGACCCTCCAACTCAGGGGAAAACTAGATCTGACCTAGAGCTTGACCCCCTAACAAAGGTGTCTTTTTGTCCTCAAAACAAATGAAACTCATGTTATTAGATATATATCTGCACCTACCTATTCTAAAATGGCAAACTGATTTATTCAAGATTAATTTCAACCTGAACGGATCACAATCAAGGGCTGGTTTTATCCAACCCGTCTGACGAAGCCAGTACAAACATTGGTTTACTTATAAAAATATTTGCCGAGAGCCTCGCCGGGGCAAATACGGAAGCTTTTTTTTGTGCATAATAGACCCAGTCGGTGCTAGGCCCTTTGTGATGCAGTTTTAAACCGGGATTACGAAGATAATAATGAGCCAGGCTGGGGCGAATTCAATCACTTGTATTCGCAGTAACTAGGTAGTATGAATACTTTTCAATTGTTAAAAAAGAAACATCATAAAAAACAGAAATAAAACACAATTGTTGGGGTTTACATTGTTGTTTATTAGGCGGGTCGAAGCGTAATGGTTATTTCAAACGAGAAATCCTTTTAACTGCAAATCTTAAACTTAAAAATACTAATCACAAATCACGACATAAATCATTAGACTTAGGGCGGGTTGCATCGACTTACGATTACAGACCGATCAACGTTAAATATGGCGCTGACAGCTGTCAGTCCATAGAAACTTGTCAAACGTTCCCATACATTCAGATTTAAACGAACACCACTTAGGTACGATTACAGACGGTTTGGTGCAACTCACCCTCAATATATTCGATAATGCATCTGTCATAACCACATTACTATAAAAGCATGTTATTAGTAGCCAATTGCACGTAGAACCGAAGGCCGTTGGGGCGGAAAGGTTTTCGAGTGGCGACCACGTACTGGAAGGCGCAGCGAGGGTAGGGCCCCCGCAAGTTGGACTGATGACCTGGTAAAGGTTACGGGAGTCCTCTGGATGCGGGTGGCGCAGGATCGGTCATTGTGGTACTCTTTAGGGGAGGCCTATGTCCAGAAGTGGACGTCTTTCGTATAATAGGAATATTCACCACTGATTTCAGTATTTAAAACAACAAACCTTCATTGCCCCTATTAGCACGCTAGAGCTCTGCGATTTCAAAGCTAAAGAGGCCCTTACTCCAACAATAAATCTCCATTCGTCCTCATTTACACTGAGTTTCATTTACCCCTTCATTTGAAAAGGCCCGATGAATGCATAGCAGTCAATGGGACGTAAGAAATGGGGCAGTGACGTGAGGCACTAGCCAAGTGAGACGAGTTTCCCGACCAGTCCTGCGGGAGCTCGCGATTCTCAACTGTCTTCCGCGAGTGGGAATTTCTGTCGGGCTTAAACTTTGTAGCGAATGCATCTAGGAAGAAATCTTTACGACACTTAAACCTCCAGGGACGAGGAATGGAATGAGCGAGAAGCGAGTATATTATAAACAAACCTCCAAAGACCTCGTTAGAACCTACCCGTTTTTAGAAGTTCCGATGAGTAATCAATCACGTAACTTTTCGAAGGCGCGTTAGACGTAAGAACAATAAAACTGTTTATCATTTTTCCATATAAAAATTGTCGTTCAGATTTACTTACCGTACGTAGGTATACAATGAGTAGTACGAGATCGGCCCGCTGATATAACTAAGCCCAGAATGTCATTAGTACATTTTCAAAACAAATGCCTGTAAAGGCATAGTCAGAAATCCAAAAAATAGCTCGAAAATCTTTTAGAACAAGTTTCGCTAGTACACTTTGTCGGGTAGTCTTACAAGCGCTCCGTCCATCACGAGAATCCATTTACATTGAAATAGGATCTCGGATATGTATATGCAATCGAGATACACGTATCTCGATGGCGCTTAGAAATGGGTTGTTTACTTACGTAACATCAAAGCGATCAAAACCGCACGATCACCAAACAAACTACGTCACCAACGTAGTCAAACAGTTGAGTAAAGTTTTACTTTCCCTGCATTGAAGAGGGTTCTAGCTTCGCTGGTCGCACCCTTAATGAGCTGGAAGCCAGGTGTTCCTGCACAATGTACGCGGTAACAATAGGGGTACGAGTAAGTCGCACCCTATTACGTGTGTGCCAGTAGAAATTTCCAATTGACTATTTCGTATGGGACAGCTGGTGGCAATGTGATTTGTGTTTATTAATCTTCGCCAATTAAGTCGTAGGGGTAGTAGTTTATATTTAAATCGTTTTTGAGCTCGGTTACATTAGTACAACTACAACAACTTAAAAGTATATAAAAGCTGACTGTGCCACTGTAATATCAGAAAAGTGCACTTCGTGTGATTTTCCAGCAACCTGTTAATTAGACGAATTGTTTTTTGGTTTTCAACCGATTTCAAACTGGGTGGAGATTTCGTCGGAATCTTTAATTTTTTATGTATGTTTCCCGAATGGTAGAAGACGCCTCGAACAGTTTATAAACTCTTTTTAGGGTTCCGTAGTAGACTAGGAACCCTTATAGTTTCGCCATGTCTGTCCGTCCGTCCGCGGATAATCTTAGTAACCGTTAGCACTAGAAAGCTGAAATTTAATACTAATACGTATATCAATGACGCCGACAAAGTGGTAAAATAAAAAGTGGAAAAAAATGTTTTATTAGGGTACCTCCCCTATATGTAAAGTGGGGAGTGTTTTTTTTTTTCATTTCAACCCTAACGTGTGATATATTATTGGATAGGTATTTAAAAATGAATAGGGGTTTAGTCAAATAATTTTTTGATAATGTTAATATTTTCGGAGATAATCGCTCCAGAAGTAAAAAAAATTGTGTCCCCCCTAACTTTTGAACCATAAGTTTTAAAAATATGAAAAAAATCTCAAATGTAGAAATTTATAAAAAAAAATGTAGGAAAACTATTTTGAACTTGATAGGTTGAATAGTTTATGAAAAAAATTACAAAATGGTTTCTGAACTAAGTTTGTAATTTCAATTCAATTCAATTCAATTCATTTATTTCAGGTTTTTGGATATGTGTTAGTTCGTTACAAACATAAAATTAACTTAAATTAAGTGTTAGTGTCTAAATAAATAACTAAATACTACTCTTACATTCTATTGCATTATAGTTATTTAGTTAATTTAACCGTATAAGCAGGTGTTTATTGTACCTGTAATTTCTACAAAATCGCAATGAAATGACGTGCTTTCAAATAAAGTAAAAACGGTGAAAATCGGTTCACGCAATAAAGAATTATCCCATAAAACGCATCTTCCATACTTTAAGCTCGCGCGCAATAGTTTACTTAATTTGCCGATAGATGTCGCTGTACGCAGACGGTGTTAAGATTTTTCCTGATTTAATGGGGTCGGAGCAGGTGCGCCGCCGCCCATACATTAGGTCAAAAATTTGACGTGCTCGAATTGTCTTAGTTGTCTTTGGTCGTTCTTTGACTAATAATAAAATTGTTCGCTAAGTATTGCTTGTAGGGTTTTAGGGTTCTGTACTTAATATGTCAACTCAATTTAACAAATGAGTAGCCCATTTTTTTTCCCTTAAGTGGGGACACTTACTGTGACGGACGGAAAACTACGGAACCCTACACTGAGCGTCGCCCGACACGCTCTTGGCCGGTTTTTTAGGTTTGAAAGGATACCCTTCCCAGGTGGTCCCATGGTCATCCTCATCAGTTCAGGATCTGATGATGAGATCCTGAGAAATCGAGGGCACACTTCAACTTATATAGGTGATTTGGGTAGGTACTGCTTAGAAAACGGTTAAAACTTTGTTTTTAAGAGCAATGCCTAGCTGAGCAACTTTTTAAATCTCGAATTTTTGACGCAATGTTTCTGTCCCGCTGCTGTGGGCGGGAGCTCCAATTTGTACGATAAGGACAATTGCAGCTCGGACTAAAAATCTCACGCAAAAAACTCAAAAATCGAGGTTTCGCTCTCGACTGTTTCCTCCTCCAAAACTCAACCAATCATTATAAAATTTTGGGAACTGCAAGAAGAATAAATAATCTACGCCGCTATGTTTAGATTTTTTTGATATTTGTTGTCATACTTGTATACTGCTCCTTTTTTGACAGCCAACTCAATTAAGCAGTTTTTGCGTTTTTTCAAGGCGCTGTAAGTGTCTTTAAAATAAAAATATCCAAAAAAGCAAGACAAAGCGGCATAGATATTGATGATATTCAGCATACCTCAGCATAATGCTGAGCCAGTGTCCGGTTCACTGCCGCAGAGACACACTGGTTTCATGTCTTATCTGTTTTTTTTTTCATTCTATTGTTTAATATGTGTGTCCTGTGTGTTTGTGAATAAATGTATCTTTCTTTTCTTTCTTTCTTTCTATATTGATCTTATTTGAAAAATTAATTGCTCTATGTTCAAAAACCAGAGAGGAAACAGTCGAGAGCGCATACAAATATGGGAAAATCGCAGGTAGGCATTCCTCTTAAAGTATATTAGTGATAATTACCACTACTTAACGAATTCCTAAATTGTACGTGTGATTTTTGTATGCATGTTCCATGTGTGATAATTTATTATTTAATCGTATGGCATACATTATTTCGCCTTTAAAGTTTGTCATTCTTTAGCACCACCCAGGGGACACGGTGTGGTAGGTAGCTCCTGCGGACGCTAGTATCAGTCCCCCCAGTAACATCGGTCCCCCCAGTAACAGTTGTCCCCCCAGTAACAGTTGTCTTCCAGTCCGTTGTCTGTGATAATGGAAATGTACAGTTTCATCCTGCTATTATTAAGATGTTTTCACTTGATGACCCACAGTGCACCACATGCGGTAAGAACCGTCATGGTACTAATGATTTATGTAGTCGCAAGCGAAGTTAACCGGCGCAGACGCGGCCAACATCATCTCACAGACAGACATTAAAAGGATAATTATGCAGATGCATGCTATTATTCATCTTGTAAATGTACCGTACAAGCTGGAATGCAATTGACTGCATGAAATCCACACTTAGGTTCGGTTATAAAGATTCATTATAATGTATATGGACAGTGACCATCGGAACCAGATGCTCACAAATATCTGAACACTTTATTATCAAGCCGTTAGAGTGCATATTCAGATATTTTAACACTCTGTAGTGTATTAGCATATTTGATGGCATAAAGGACAATCATCTATTGCTAGTTCAGTCTTTTTCTGTTTGACGTTTTATTTTATGTTCCGATTTTATCCGAATTTTCGTCATTGTTGTTATTAATTTCTGTCAAAGTAATTATTTACAAATTCAACAGACATATTTTACTGTCATGCTGTGTGTTTTTTCTAGGTAATAATAATAAAACAATTATAATAAGTCGCTTAATGTAAAGCCGCACTTAAAATAATCACAACATTCTACATTCATAACAGTACCTCCGCTAGGGAGCATACTGTATAGGTAAAAAGATCCTTATCTGCCGTCTTGGCATGAATATGCTACAGGATTTTAGAACACCAGGCCAAAGCTGTTTTTGCAACGCTCAAATTCAACTCAAGCGAACAAGTATAAGTTTAACCTTTGATCTTGCTTATTGTTGCCAACGCTGGGGTCAAGTTGTATAGGACCCAGTGGTGAACTCAAGATTATGTTTGTGAATCACATAGCAGATCTTCCGGAATTCCGTAAGTGCCTCATTGGTCACGGTAGAACGATCTATTTGATATAGCTGTATTTTCCTACCCGGTATTTCGTTTGTGTAGGCGGTTACCTACCTTTTTTTCAGCGTTCCATTTTTTAGGCCAGAAAATATGATTATAGATTGTTTCAGTCCTATTGGATTGCGGCGATTGTGTGCAGATGATACCAATAGATAATAAATTAAAATAAATAAAAATGCTATTAAGTTACAAGTACTGAGATATAATTACACGACGAGATGGAATTGACACACAAGTTGAAGTCTCCGTTTTTTTAAATGAAATGCATGTATGGTTTGTTTTACTTAAAATTACGAAAATGCACTTAACACAGGTTTTTACAACTTTACTATGAAAGGAAAAAGTAACAAAGAGACGTCATAAAACTGACCGAAGTGTGGCACGTGTAGTACAGTCAGGGGTTTTCAATATACGACATAAATATTTGTACACGCCTTTATGACATTGACAATAGAATCGTGTACAGATGTTTATGTCCTTATGGAGTAGCTAGTGTTTGTTCTATTGTTTATGCGTAATGGTTTTACAACCCTACTTGAGTTTAACAATTACACAATAGGCGTCGGTAATGGTTGGTTTTAAGTACTTTTCGTCATTTTAAGTGAAACTAACTATACCTTCGAATTGTATACCTACTTCTGCAAGATGATTTAATTTTCTTTCAGTTTTACCTAAAATAGTAGTTTGCTAATTCGTTCTGTTACATTTTATCTTAACGGTTTAAAGAGACATGGTATCATTCCAATTAACGTTGGAACAATGTGTCATTCAACCAACTAAAGTAAATTGTAAATAGGTTTGCGAGTGTTGCCAGGCGCGCAATATCAGCTACCAACGACATTCGCCCGAGTCAACCAATCAAACGTTAGCTGAAGGAGTTGAGTATATTTAGTGCCCTAAAAATAAACAGGAGCACACTTGAACTTGACTGGGGGTCAACAACCGGGGTTGGACGATAATTATGTACCCATACTTGATTCCGATTCCTAATGGAGTGTGTTTGTTGCGTTGAAGTAGTGTCGAATGAGTAAATGAGAGGTTTAGTTTGGGCGGCTGTGCGGTTTAGGTTCATTTTGCAACTAGCTATGTAATTTAAATGTCATCAGCTTTGAATTCAAAAATTTCATTCTTTTCCATATAAAAATTCACATTTAGATCTACCGTAAAATGCGTTACGTGATCGACCTGCTCATCTTAATTCTGATATCTGAACCTTGTAAACTCTGACAAGCAAAAGAGCCCTTGCGATAGACTAATAATTCAATTTTGAATTTTTATTCGCATTTATCACGCTCACACACACTTGGTGATGCGCTAACGCTAAAGGAAGCGCATGAACCAAGTCAATACACATCATTTCATTCCGTTAAAACGCGTTCCATGATATACCAAAATATGTACCTACTCGTACTATGTAAGAAGTAATGCTTTTTACATCTGACAGTCGGTTAAGATTATAAGAAGTCATTAAACAATCGCAACAATTCCTAACAACATTAGAGTTCAATCAAGATATTCAATGAAGTATGTGCTGAACAATTCTATAAGTTAAGATGAACAAATTAGAATATAATGTCTAAGTTGGCTGTACCTACCTTGTTTTATCGACAGTTGTTCCATCGAACGATTGTATTCGCAATTTTTTTCAGAATCAGTTAACCTGTCAGGTATGTTATAAAAAAACCAAACCTAATGACCTTTTAAGCTGTACCTAAAAAGTTAAGGGTCTCTAAGTCTGAAATTCAATGAAATGTTTATTCGGCGAAACCATGAATTCGGTGAAACGTTTGTCGGTGAAATAAGGGGTCACCTTCTAAGTTACATCAAACCGTTAGGATGGATTATTAAAGTACCTACACATATTTGTGACCTGTAAATCAAGTATCTACATACTTATGTTCTTTATTTGTTCGTACTACAATACGATATATACTACTATAGTAGCAACCAAGCCCATAGCCCGCCTTATGGTTAAACTCACTGATGTATTTGAGAAGGTGAGCTGATGATTTATAGAATATTCAAGATAATATTTTTGACACCATATTCACATAGGAAATTCAAACAGAGTGTGCATGAGTTTAATCCTTGTCACAAATAAGAATGCACTTATGTTAAGCGCTTGAAGTACCTATAGCACTAAGTTACATAAGTACTTAGCTCGTGTTAACCGTGGTGTAAACTAATACATTAGACACAATGGTTGCCGCACGTACAAACGCCAACACAGTTACTGACCATCCTGTATTTATTTTGAACCTTATTACGATACGCATAAAGTGCACGGATGGTCAGTTAGCTGCGTTGTCGATAGTACACCCACAGCTGCTTTACCCTTTACTATTATTGCCCTTTCGACTTTTTAAATATCATTTTGACCTTTCACGTTGAAAAATAGTTCTAAAAATGTCAGCGTCGCGCTATTATCACAATTAAAGTTCATTTATAATCCTGCCACTCTTTAAAGCGTATGTCTCCTATCTTTTTAAAACGTGACACCAAAAACTGAAAACCGGAAAACAATAGAAAAACAAAAATATCTGATGCTAGTAAGTAGTTATCTTTTTAATGTTTTTCCCACCATGTCTCGTCTATAATTCTTAAAAATTACTCATGTATTCGTATGCCACTGCCATATGACGCATGCGTTCGTCTTCGTCGCATCCTCGTGACCACACGAGGTCGTCGCACCTTGCTTGCCGATCGGTTTTCGGTCACACGGATAGACGTCTGCAAGTTTCCTTTGCACATTTCCTTAGCTACTTCAGTTTAACGGATCCGTGATCTTCCGTGACTCACCTTTCTTTCCTCATACATAACAGGCACAAATAGCACTTCTAGAGATTCGAATCTAGTATTATTACGATGGCAAAATACGGGCAAATGTACCTATGCAATAGCTAACTAACAACTAAGAATAATACGATGTTATTTTAATTACACAACTTACTATCACTTAAACAATACAATACAAATATTCTTTATTGCTGACCAGACATAGTAGATACAATAGAAAAATAGTGGTAAATTAAACATAAACAATGGTAGACAACAGCCGGTCTTATCGCTAAAAAGCGATCTCTTCCAGACAACCTTTGGGTGGTGGAGACGATGCAAGAATAGTAGATTGTATGACAAGGGTCTAAAGTAAGCCATATTACCACGAGATGGATATTTTCCCGAACGAAGTGAGGGGAAATAGTTCGAGGGGTAATATGGCTTTTAGACCAGAGTTATACACTCTACTTTTCACTTCGACTGCGAGAAAATAGTAAAAACAAAGATTATCCATCCACAATCAACAATTCTACCAAGGCGAAAAGATTGTTCAATTTGGCGCCATTCTTTTTAATAAACTGTTTTGACACAGATACAAAATATTCACAAGACGAATAAACGCCTCTGACCGTCTAATAGCGGCGTAGTCTATCCCGCTCAATCTTCATAGCTTATGTCATGTAATAACATCCACCAATCACAACTCTTTAAAATAACATTAGTAGGTATTTGCTGTCTACTAACCAGAATACAGTTAGACATTAAAATCGACCAATCAGGAAACAGAATTCAATTCAAACATTAGGAGTTTTTCATTCCCTAATTTACAATAATTACAAAAATAAACGCCTCTGACCGACTATAGCTCCATCCAAACGTTCAAGCGTGGTTAACTGCATACATGACTCATGTATGCAGTTAACCACGCTTGAAAAACACCCAATGTTTGAATTGAATTCTGTTTCCTGATTGGTCGATTTTAATGTCTAGCTGTATTCTGGTTCGTAGATAGCAAATACTAATGTATTTTTAAAGAGTCGTGATTGGTGGATGTAATATTGAACTGTTGTGAGTGGTCAAATTAAAATGTTTTATAAATCATAAATATGTATACATATTTTCCCTAGGGGCTAAATGTACTACTTTAGCCCCGCTTGCCAAGTCTAATATGATGCACTTTTTGAGCATGAGAAGTGAAAAAATAGTAATCCTTAAGTCTAGTTTTAAAAATGAGAAGAGACTTAGCACGTTTAATTTCAATAGACAAAGAATGCCACAATCGAACAGCTCGGAAGGTAAAAGAATTGTTGTTAAATTTAGAGTTTGATGGGGGAACACTCACAAGTAACTTCTGAGCTGAAGGTACGTAGGTTTAACTTCACGTATCTTTCTGTAATACTATTGCGTTGCGCTTAAGCATGTTATGTGTTATCTTAACATCGCTAAGAGGAACAAGCACCTAGTATTTAAATACATATTTACCTCGGGTCGCCGCACAACGATGGCCCGATGACTATCAAATAAAATAAAATTTGTCCGCGGCAGAAAGCAGTGTGATTAGTGAGGTTAGATGGTCGATAAGAACTTATGAAGTAATTACGTCCGACTAGTTAATTATGGTGATCGTTTTAGCGGCTACTGGAAGTCAATATTGTTTTAGACGTGATTTAAGAACACAATATAAGACGCTAAATAAATGTTTTATGCTTTCTTTGACAAAATGTTTGAATCGTTTCTGACTATCAAGAATCAAACATTTATTCGTAACACAACAAAACACACATTATTATAAATTAAACACAAAAGAAAAGTAAATATGTGCCGTGTTACTAAATGGGCCCAACTCAGCAAGATGCTTGCTTTGCAGCAAGTAAAGTACTCGTAGTGCAGCCATTATAACAGTTTAAATACTCATAAATAGAAACGTACACGTGTACGTTCTGTATGATGATACATTCTATTTTAGAAACGAATAACAAGATAACAGCATAATAAATAAAATCAACGAACAAACAATAATTTTAAATTAATTACTTAAGTACCTATGTATAATTGTATCTATTAATATAGGTACCAACAGTCACGAACGAGGGTTAATCCGAGATGGATCGCCGTGACTATTAGACAACTCTCCCGGCATTTAGGCTCACTCACGTTGTAAGTTGTGTAACGTCACCGTATCGTATAGCGACGTCCCAACCGAAAACCTAATATGTTTCAAACATTTAAACGAAGTAGTGCGTGATAGTCCTGTCTTTCGTCGCCTGTCTTCCCACCGTCTGCTACGCAAATATTTTGAATAATTAATCTCAAGTAGATTAAGCAGTTGGCTCCCAAATTAAAGAATAACATGGCAGCCAGATGTGATGTAAGTCTACGGCCTGTTCTGAACAAAAAGGTAGCAAGAACGTATGCGTTCTATGTATTTTACGGTCGTTGCTTTGAGAGACCAGGGAGGCGTTACGTCGGTATTGATTCCGCTATATTTGGAACTCGGCTGTCGGCCACGTGAAAATTTGCCTTTTGCAGCAACTGATTCGTTTATACCTCTATGAACCACCCCTCGAAGAGACCCGTCAAAGGGAATCACTCAAGCTGCAACTTTATCCACGCTTAGTATTAGTACCTATACCTGTAATGTAACTTCATCAAGTAGCTGCTCAACTTACACTTTGCATTGGGTCGGTTGCATGTTTGATACTAAAGTCAACCTTAGTAAATAGATGTAGATCGGTTTGTATTCCATATAGTAACAGAAACGAGCGTTGTACAGTGTACAATAAAACATGCACTTCTTACATTAGACGTCCTTTTATCCCATAACTAATATCCAATTCCATTTGGACGCTGCACTTTTACTGAGAGTATATGCATTCACATCGTAGTCCGAGAGCCCATTTCACCGGCCTGTTTTACATGCAGTTTATTAAACATTCACAACTGGTGCTACGATCAATAGTCCAGTGTCTACTAAACTACCAAACAGTTTGTTAAATAATTTAAGCAATCCGATACCGACCGGAAATAGACCTATAAGGAAAAAGCTGTGTACTCTGCACTATTGGAGATTTGTTTATAGATGCGTCTAAATACGACGCTCTATTTAGTTTAATGCTTCATTCAGTAGAAAATAGATGTGTTTTAGCAGTTTCAGTAAAATCTATGCCTCCACACACGTCGGGGCACTGCTCTCACCCCCCAGATATTTATAGGAATCAAACTAGCAAATTGTCAAATGAAACTGTTGACATATTCTGGTCTTGGTAAATACCTCGATCTTTGATAGGAATATACCTGATACATTTTGAAGTCTATAAAGAATACCTAGTTTTAGCACCTATGAAATGAGTTTATAAATTCTGTCCTGCCGGAGCTCAATGACATATAAACGACTACGACTCCGAAATATTATAAACACTTTACTTTGTAATTTAATATATTTATATATACATCTGTAGCATGTTATAGCGTAGACGAATTTCTGTCAAGGAAAAAGGAACTCTAGAATATATATTAATAATAATTACCTAACTTATTTTATAAATGTTAACAATTTGACTTATAAAATGTACCAAGAAAATTAGCAGTCTGTAGCAGAAAAGAAACCCATAGTTCCAATTAGTATTTCACTGTGCTTCAAGTTCTGAAGTTAAAAATGTTCAAACGACGTCTACTCGTACTTATATACTTTTCTACTTCAAAGGCCAAACTTGGCACGTGTCTCCTTTAACATTTATGCCAAATTAACGTTTCAAGCAAATCAAGGTATACAATTCAGAAGTTATAACAGTTAAGTATGTACGGCCAAAGAAGATACAGCGATATTCTTATTAAAAACTTGACCATACTGATACATAATTCATCAACTTGTTAACATTAAAAAAATGCAGGAGCCGAATTCAATTTGTATTTGCCCAACACTAAGTGGTCTAGAACTGCTTTAAATTCTATCCAAGTCGTTTTGATATTTATTGATGTTAGAAACTTTTCCAAGTTGGAGCAAGTCTGTATAGGCTGAGCAACTTAAGTATTCGTAAACATGAAACCAGACATTACTTGTGAAACGAAGCGGATAAGTGGCAGTAATAAGTCTAGGGTACTAATTTGGGCGGAGTATTATAGATACGTTATTAAAATAGATATAAAACTAAAGATTTGTTA
The DNA here is from genome assembly GCA_945867215.1 of Epinotia demarniana. Lineage (NCBI taxonomy): Eukaryota > Metazoa > Arthropoda > Insecta > Lepidoptera > Tortricidae > Epinotia > Epinotia demarniana. The sequence continues at coordinate 10,968,923 of OX244276.1, read as the reverse complement.
GAGGCCATGTGCTCTTAAATCGGAGTCCAGCTCAAGCAGCTCGGTTTCATTTCACGAAGGTGGGCTGGTCATAGTTGGGTAGAAGAGTACACATTGCCCATAGGTGAGTGAGACAATATCTGGTGAATCAATGGACAACCCAACTTAGTATTCTTAGTAAGTCAAAACAAATACCTATTATGTTTAACCCCGGTATTCTTAAAGCCCTGAAATTCCTGTGATAAATAAAATGTTTTAACACTTGCTTACGAAACGTCAAAGTGACAGATTAAAACAAACGAATTTTAACGGCATTTTAGCTAAAATAAGTTTCTTGGACGTTTATGAATACGGCCAGAGATTGAGAGAGTAATTAGTTAATAACTAGGTATACGTATCGCGGCCACTCGCGGCTAATCTTGATTTCTATGACGATGTCATATCAGAACAATTTTACGTTTTATAAATTGTTCGGAATGACAGCTATCATAGGGATCCAGATTCGCCGGGGTACGTACAGCATAGTGTTTTCAAAATAATCAAGTCTGTTTGAATAATAACTGCAACTTAGAAAGGTTTAAAAACCCCCGACATCGACATTTTCATTTCAAAGTCCAATATCTCAACAACGGCAGAACAGATTTTCATGAAACATGAGTAAGAACAATCGGGATAAAATTATCTATGACACAAAACAACCGTACTCAAATCTCCATCCGTTTGGGAGCTACGATACCACAGACAGGCACAGACACACAGACAGACACGTTAAACTTATAACACCCCTCTCTTTGCGTCGGGGGTTAAAAACCGATTATATGGCATGCCTCATTATGTTTCGTTATTAAAAAAGACAGTTGCAACACAACCTTACTGATAAATCCACCTTGTCCACGAGAATAGAGAAATCCAATCTTGTAAATCCATTCAAGTCGTTAACGGTGTGATAATTTAAATAAAATATACTTAAAGAAGTGACCTTAAACCTCTATTGTTTTGCACCGCATTCTTGTGGTTCCCTGGATTCCGTTCGGTTGAGGAATACGTGTTACTGACTTTAACGATACAAAATAAATCTTATGACAACTAATACGGTGTGTTACGACCATGCTCTATGCGTTTAATTTATTTAAAAAGTGTTCCATATTTATGGATTACCTACCTATACATTCGTCAAAAAAGTTTTCTTTTTTGTAGTTCCTGTTTCGTAAGGCTTGTTACAAAAAACTAGTACATTACTGCAGAGGCCGTGAACACTGACTCACTCACTGACTCACTCATCAAAAACCTAGACCACTTCCAATGGTCGTACTGACTTGAAATTTGGCATGGAGATAGGTCTTAAGGTCAAAGTAAAGGGAAAAATCTGAAAACGGCCAAGTGTGAGTCAGTTTTAAAAATAGCGAAGGTGTAACTTTGTTCTACTATGAAGTCATAATGAACTAAATGGGTCTATCTTCCAATGGTCGTACCGACCTGAAATTTGGCTCGAAGGTTTGTCTTTAGGTCGAAATAAAGTAAAAATCTAAAAACGGCCAAGTGTGAGTAAGTTTCGAAAACAACGAATGTGTAATTTTGTTCTACTATAAGTAGGTATGGAGTGGAAATGAGATAAGACTTATTATTTAAATTTAGATACATACCAATTTAAGACAATACATGTTTGTCTTAAAGAGAAGAACAATAAAACTATTCCATTTCCAATAAAGGGATCCAGACAGTGCCACGCAAGCGTAGAAAAGAATTAGACGCTTAGTATAAAGGGTATAGTATAAAGTACATACCTAAGTGGAATGAGACATTTGCTAAAGCAAAAGTGATAAAAAATAAATAAAGAACCTACACCTAACAAAAATAAATGAAATCCCATCAAAAACATAAATGTGAAAGGCTGCCAAGTTCGATACTATGGGAATGCTTCGTCTATAAAAGAAGTGAGATCTGAATAAGTACCAAGTTCCATAAAAATACCTCAATTCATAAATAGTTATAGGAATGTACACTTGACAGTACTTTTTAATGATGTAACTTGGCAAGTTTTAATAGAAAATTATATACTTCACACATTGCAGTCCAAAGGTGTCGATTCATTGCATTGAAAAGGTGTGTGGTGTGTGAAAACTTGCCAAGTAACATCATTATAAAGTACTGTCAAGTGTGCATTCCTATAACTATTTATGATTTGAGGTATTTTTTTGGAACTTGGTACTTATTCAGATCTCACTTCTTTTGTAGGCGAAGCATTCCCATAGTATCGAACTTGGCAGCCTTACACATTTATGTTTTTGATGGGATTAGTATGACACGTGTCACTTAGGACTGGGTAAGACTACTTAGCACAGAACCAGGACGAATGTATTATCCGTGAGTAGGGTACAGCGAAATGTCATCCCGCTCGAATTTGGAGCAGCCCAACTGGGGAAGTACCTCCGCCTTGCAGAAGACCACAGCCATAATAACACTACTACTCGCTCTGTAGTAGTGTTGTGTTCCTGGAGGTGAGCAAGGTCGCCAGAGCTCCCGAGGATGCGTCGTGTTGAGAGCGAGGGAATTTGTTCCTTCAGTTGTCAACACGGCGAATCCTCAAACATATCTTAAAGGCCGGCAACGCACTCACAACACCTCTGGTGTTGCAGGTGTCCATGGGCGGCGGTAATCGCTTACCATTAGATGATCCGTCTGCTCGTTTGATTCCTATAACATTAAAAAAAATGCTCATCATTTGGCAACAAATACCATATCAATTTGATCACTGAATTTAATTGATATCGGTGTGTGTGTGTGTGGGGGCAGAGGGCCTGCTAGGTTTGTCCCACGCCATGTCAATTCATCGAATAACTTTAACGAATATATTCTTATGAGAGATTGGTCGGATGTCGTTTGAATTAAGAATTTGTGACAACCACGACGGGAGACCAGCAACTTGACACAATAACAGAATTAATAAAAAAATCGAGTAGGTTCCTTTATCGTCGGAATAGAATCGTTTGCGCAACTCCCTGACTAACCTTAAAACCACTGCCCGATTACCAACGGCGTATCAAATTACAAGAACACGTACAATAAATTTCAATCGCTCCAGGCGCTACATTATATGATATTTATGCGACTAATAATTAATGAAGCCGTGAAGCCGTAACGAACTTCACGAACTTCAGGGAGTGACTCGGCTAACTTGGAAGTTACACTTCCTGTTCCCAAGTCGACTTACGCTTACTTACTTCCTTAGTGACATTAGATTAGTTCCGAACAGTTGGTAGTTCGGTATGGTGACCTGTCTGTTATTATTTTGCTGTTGGTTGAGCCCCATGGATTATAAATGTTGTCGTGTCATAACTGGTGTTATGTTGTTGTTCTGAATAATATTTCCGCCTTCTCCGGTATTCAGAAATGGAAAACAACTCACTTTAAACTCGTTCAAATTTTTTATTAATATTATAAAAACTCCAAATCTACCATCTAACTCAACTCACTATCTTCTTCTGTTTTTTCATAGACCAATTAAAACTAAACATTCCTTTAAGCTGCCAGATACTATAAGCAGCTATGACATTTAAAACTTTTTACTTTAACTGTATATTTTGTTCTGCTATGAACATATGATATTACTGTTTCATATAAATATAATCGCGCAAGATATACCGCTCATCATGAATTACTGAGACAGCTAAAATTGCGACCCTTCACTAAAAAAATATGGCGACACAAAGCGGTAGCATACAGTTGCTTTACACTTAAGATGATTTGAGTTAGCCGAATCGCATCAAAATATCACATTACGATTTACGAGTAAATAATCGCAACCATACCTGATTAGAAATTCTTAATCCCGCTCGAGGAGTAGGTGTACGCGATCGCTCATGATTTCCCTATATATTTTGTGATAAAGCAATGAAAATGCCGGAGAACCGATCAAACGTAGGAATGGGAATATTTTCGATGGCACCTTAAAATTATTTCATGTAAACATAATCATCCACAATGTCAGATGCATTCTAAATTAGTTGCAACAATGATATCCGGAAAACCTCACCCATTTTTGAAGGGAAGGATTCGAATGGAAATGGAACTATTTATTATAAGTATTATGTTATGCCTATCGGAGGCTAAGACATCTGTGCGTTTAGATGCATTACTACTTGGAATATGTATTGACTAGTATGGACATTCGCGCTATTTGTTAGCTCTAACTTTGCTCCATCAAAACTTGATGTCTATTCGGGTCAGGTAAGGCAATAAATAGAGGATACAGCGAGGCTAAGCAAAACTGTCGTCGCCCCGCGACGCGAGTCGAGTAAAATCTAGTCAACTCTTTCTAATTTCAACAGCAAGTTGTGCTAGACTTAGGGTTTCCCCACACCTATCGACGCGGAATCGGCGTTAGCCGATCAAAAAACTCTTTATGTCCACGCAATAAGAGCGAAAAAGACGTCGATCGGCTCGGCCGACGAGAAGCGACGTCCATCGACGAGATTACGAACAAAAGACGAGGAGTGTGGTACAAAACACTCGGCGAAAGCCGATTCCGCGTCGATAGGTGTGGGGAGACCCTTACAGAGCAGAGCAAACATGATCTTGCGAACTTTACAAGGTACATTTTGTTACGCTTCTTCGATTAATCCTTACTCCTTTTAAGACTGAGACAAATGAGTGCACACTGTTACGAGTCAAGCTTAGTAACAGTGAAATTACTTAAGAAGGAACCACTCAAATAACCGAACTCTTTTATGAATAAGTAGTATATTTCCTTTGTTGTTATGGGACGGCTATTTCTGTCGTTTCATACGAATGTGGTTAACGACATGCCATAAGTAATTGCCGGCAGAGACCTCCCGGCCTCGCGACAGCGCCTGCTGGGCGATAGTGGCTTTTATCGTTTTATTTAATATTAGAAGTAATCAATTTATGTGCAGTGAGTAGTGGTTGTTATTACTTTATCTAATTGAATAAGTAATACATTAAGTTGAAATATATAAGTGATGAAGAAGGAGGATGGGAGGTCTTCAAGTCTCATATTAACTCCCAAATGAAAATTGTATCCATCCATCCACCAAGCGTTTTTCCTGGTTGCGCCTTAACTTAACGGAGCTTGGGGTCCGCTTTGACACTTAACAACCGGATACCTAAGTGTCGTTTCACCATCAGTTTAGTGTCTCAGTATATACTTCTTGCAATCCGTAAGGCGACTGTTTAAAATACTGTTGCATAATATTTAAAGCCATAGTTTTGATTGACGTAACTATATACTCATTAACTACTTGTGTCATAATCATCATTACGCATACGCAAGCAACAAAAGTCATAAATTAGGTCGCATACATTTTTTAACCATAATATTAGGTCCTTAACTATGAAATTGGCGTTTTATCACACATTTGTAAGTAATTTATTCATTTCTATTGCAACTTCAGAATATTTTTTTAATTTCAATATAAGACGTAACATAGGTTTCAAATACAAATAATACGTTTATTTTTTTATTTAGACCACAAATAAATGCTTGAAAACCACCCTTTTCATGTGCTGCCGGTTCAAGAGTTTCAATTACCTATGAACCTATAGTTTTATGATGCGAACTATTTTTAAGTAATTAGAATATGTGTAACGTAGCTTAAAAGTTTACTATATCCCTATCAAAATTTTGTTTGATTTAAATTTGAGATTGCTGAATAATCCGCAAAATTAAATGTATGAAAATCACAGTTTGGGCACTAAACTATGAATATCAAAATCAATATCAAAGCCAAATGAATATATGCTTAGAAAACATTCATGACCCAGGAAAAAATACTCGTGCTCATCACGCAAATAAATGCCCTTACCGGGATTCGAACCCGGGACTGTTTTTTAATATTTGCAAAACATATAAAGATGTATTGTGGTTAAAAAGCCACTAACGACATCCACCAATTAAGCGCAACAGTAAACGCAACACCCACTTGTGAACAAACACCCAGTCAAATTGCGCGCATAACTACAAGCGATAAGTCTCAAATTGCGGGACACGTCACAGAAACCAATTCCCATATGAACGATCGCCCGAAGTGGGGTCAAAAGTTAAAGGCGGTAAAAAACCGTCGGCACTGTCGGCAGCTGTTTGGCACATGGCGCTGCCCGTGGAAAAACGTTTAATAAAACCAAGGACCGCTCGCTCATTTCTTTTAGCTCACGTTTTTTTGTCAGGAGTTCGATCGAGTACTGGATACCGAGTTTGTAGAACGAACTGGTTGTTAATTCAGGATGAAGGCGATCATTAGTGTTGGTGATGGCGCGGGTACAACATAACGTGAGGTGTGTAGGTGATACTGGTATAGTTTGGTCTCCAAATACGACGTTAACGTGGATATTGAAGACATATACTTATCCTTTACTTTGGGGTAACAGTTAAGTACACGGGGTAACAGTGCTAGCATTACAAATAACAAGTATGTTTGATTGGTCTTTGAGGGAATACAACTACGTCAACTTTCGATACACGTTTTTTGGTCTAGGTTGACATTGCAATATAGCGATTAATAGTACTACCTATACTTTAGCAACATAAAATTCTTATTCTTAACATAACTACGTTTCAATGACACTAATAGTTTGCTAGATTATAATAGTACTAGTTGCCGCCCGCGCTTACAAATAAATTATCCAAATAAACTAGTTTAATGTCTCTAACCCTTTCCAATTTCAGAGTTCATCATACTTTTGTGCAATAATCTGCATAATACAACTCTAACGGAGAATAAGGTTCATGCCATCACTGGTACCTAAACAACCTTTTAAGGGGTGACAGAAATAACTGTCATCGGAAAGTCGAATTCATGGAAAACGTGCATCCTGTATACACCCGTATTTATACTGGAATAAAATTCAATATTTTTATAGTTTTTCCAGGGGTATATCTAGAAAGGTAATTATCGAGTCTTTCCCTTCCCATATATAATTACCCAATATCACAAACTGTTTTGGTAATAAATAATTAATGCGATACATAATAAGGCATAAGGCCGAGGGCATGCATAATAAGTTACGTGAATTTACTCACGTCACTTTCCTCATGGGTGAAAGAAAGAACCATAGGTCAGAGAGAGAGAGCAGTTCATAATTTTTTCATAGCACCATTTTAGAAATTAGTTTTTTGCAATTCGCCGTACTAAGGTGAATATATTCCGGGTGGTTACGTTAAATGCATTATGCTGCACGGCTCGGCTCTGTGATACCTGATAGCGATAATTTCCTTGCACCTCCAATTAGCTTGGGAATCCTCTGAAATTTACAGGAAATTTGGCTTCGGCTATCGAATATACGTGCAAAAACCCAGATATCAGATGATATAAAAATATCGCAGTAACCCGATCTATATATCTAATAACCGTGATCTCCCAAAGTAAGTTGAAATGTTGTTCGACATGAAAAAATAGAAATTATAGCAAGCTCTATGAGTATTGATTGGTGATTTGGTTTTATAGTATTTATGTATAAAGAAATAGGGTAATGGACTTTGGACTAATTGTATTCAGTCTTGTCGTTTGAATAGTTAATAAAAGAATTAGATTTGGAAAGGAAAGTGAACTTTCAGATCCTCATTCAGTGTAATCATGAAATCATGTGTTCCCACCAAACACTTTTCGGATAACTCTAATTACGCGCAAATTTCGCCATCTGGGGGGCAATAAATTAATTAAGACATGACCACTTAAAATTCTGTCGCAACGGCCACTTAATTTTCTTTTATTATAAATGTTTATGACAGCCAAGGTTTTTATTTTCGGGAATTGTCCCCTTGATAAATTGAGGCTGTTGCCGAAAGGAAGGAAGCGATGAAAAAGTTTCGGCATTGTTTTAAACACTTCGTTCATAATTTGGATATCGTGTTTCCTGGTCAGCGTTGCGTCAGATTCAACCTTAAAATATTGCCTAGATAAATCGCAGAGTTCGTGAATAACTTGGATAAACAAGCTTGGTAATTTAAACAACTTTGTGGAATCAATAATTAGGTAAACCGAAGGTTTAACTTTGTTTGTCCGACTACGTCAGAGTCGAACAAACCCCTTCCGGGTTCGATTTTAGTTAGCAGGCTATGTTTGTATGTACGTGTGTTCCACCGTAGCGTATAAAATGAACTCCTTTTAATAAATGAGATGTCAATCAATTCGTAATCGTGTGCTTCCGGGTGACATATGCTACCTTTTGTATAAAAGACATGAGAGCATTAAAGACCAACAATTTTTATATACCTAGAAGAATTGCCATCATACTTCACACCTAGAAATAGAGCTCTAATATCGCTAACTAGATTTGACTCGAGTCGACACAACGAATCCTCAAATCAGTTGAAGGTTGGCAACAGCTTTAGAGTCACAGGCGTCTATTGGCTATACGGTGTCGACTTAAAATTAGACAAACCGTATTCTTGTTAGCCAACGTCGCCGTTTGAAAAAAACGTTCAGCAATAGGAGATTCGTCTTTTGTTTCTCCATGTCAGGCCCTTATAATGATACTTTACTGTAGCAGTTAGCTTAACTTGTCACCGTACTCCTCGCATCGGTCTGGTCTTAATTACTAGCATCCTCGTTTGATTGGTGGCCGGCATTGTTTGTGCTCTAACGCAATTGCACCAGATCCGAAGTCCCTTTTAATAACGGCTAGCAGACAATTAGCCACAGGCTATCGACCTTTGTCACGCGTTCTGCTACTGTTCACAACTAGGCGATTCATCTCACTCGTCCCTAGTTTATCTTGAGACCGGGATTCGTATCAACTGTGTGTTTGGTTTGTTACCAGCGTTATGAATGCTATCGAGAGCATGACATTCGTTTACGATTCATCAGTTTTATGAAGCTCTGACGAATTTCAGATGGCATGCTCGTACTTTTCTTTTATGTTTGGTAGGTAATAATGAGGTTCCGTTGTTGCTTCCAATATAAGTATCTTCTGAAAGCCAGTTGTGATTAGAATTTATGAAAATACAAGCATACATATGGCAATATTTAAAAACTATCTAAAGTTACTATTCGAAGCTGAAAATGACAGTTGAGATGCCTTAACGCTTATGCAAAATTTTACTGCGTAATTAACCTATTGTTGCCCGGGACTACTTATTTTATTAGAGAGTAAGTATAGTTCGATTTACTTAAGTTACGAAAATACACTTTTATACCATGGAATCTTATAACTTCTATTGGTGCTAAATAATAAAGATACATTGTAAAACTGGCCGAAGTCTGGTACGTGTACTTGTGTAGCTACTGTTTGTTACATTATTGATGCGTATAATTGTTTGACAACCGTTCTTGATGATAACAATTAAACAAAAGACGTCAGCTATGCTTTGTTTTAAGTACTGTTCATCATTTAAAGTAAAACCAACTATGTATTAAGCAATAACGCTCCAATATCACTGAACATTCAATGTACGACACACTTAAGTACCTAAAAGAAAGTGCATCGCTATGTCGCGACATTAAATTGGGTACCTAATTCAATGATAACAAATAAAAAGCTACAACGGTCTCGATACGAGGGAGACGGCGTTACTGTCTACATTTGTTAGAGCAGTGTGTTAGAGTCGCAGGCGGGTCATTCAATTTATCTCTTGACAAATAGATAGAAATCAGTATTTGATCGAGTGAACGCATACGTTCGTCTAACTGCTCGCGATGCTGCAAGCTCGATTTACTGTTTTAGTCTTATTCTCTAGGTTAGAATTTACTATTTTTGTGATGGAATATTTGTCTTTTACTCGCTTTTTAGTTTTTGGTACTTAAGTAATTTTTTTTCCCGCGGTTGATGAATAAAATGATATACATGATTTAATAAAAACAGTCACTGCGGCGCTACCACGAACTTCGAAAGTCGAAGTTCGTAATACATGCATCCCTGTCACTCGAGTAAGGGAGTGCGATAGAGATGGAAATACCCGAAATACGACTTTCGAAGTTCGTGGTAGCTCCGCTGATTGTACGGTCGGGTCGAAAGTACTGCAATTACCAATATGACCGATGATACCTAGCTATATACTTAATAATCTATACCTAACTTTGTTCATAATTTTTGATCCATTTTGAAAACTGTCTGGAGTTGGTGTGATAAGTACATATATTGATGATGTTTTTTACAATAATATCAGTTTAACAATATTTTACATTATATGTGTAATTTTTTGTTGCTGCATAAAATAAAACATCAACTAACACCAGGATCTATTACATGCATTGTCAGCGTGAACAGGAAAATAACAACTTTATAGTTCCTAACCCTTATTTTGGTCTTGCTTGATCGATTGCTGACTTGAATATTACAGAGCTCTGTCGGCTACCAGCCACCAGTCAGCTTGCCCCACAATTACCGACCGTCTAACCCATAATTTTTTTTAAACAACCTGCTTTCAATGGCTTTTCAAAGTATTCGATGAAAATTCAAGGTGTATGGTTTGGAATTACCTATGCTTTTACAGCTCGTTTGGTTTCAAAGATTAACACTACGAATGAATTAAGAAAAAAAAACACCCAAAACTTTGATATTCACACTTTCATATATAAAACCTATTTATTAACTAGTCATGTCAATAAGGGTCATGTTTTGAATTGTTACTAATAGTGGGAAGAAAGGTCAATGCTTACAAGTATAAGAAAAAAAATGCGTGAACAAAAATAAATATTATCTAAGATGTAATCAATAACGTAACTTCTTTGAAAGGTCGCTGGACATGCGTGATGTACACAGACGTAAAGATACGTTCAGCTCTAGTCCCCCTGATATCGAGCACAAAAGACGAAACGGTTTCGCATAGAACCGCATCGTCAGCGTAAGAAAAAACTGACAATAGCCGGACAATACTTACACAACCGTGTATATTCCTCGACTATTTAATTGCGAAAAGGACCCTGAGCGCGAAGGCTTAAAGTTTAAAATTCAAACGTAAAAAGTGGATATGATATCGTGAAAGTAAGTAGACAATGCGTCCCTCCGTTGATCAGTGTGGTCTCTCAGAGATAACAAATGAATGATACGGAACCCCATCTGCCAGACTAATATGATCCTCCCTCGATGTTTACTTTCGAGTCTTTCGATGCAAAATCTATTGTTGACTTAGAGAGTACTTTTGATTTTCGCTTTGTGCCATTTTTAATCACGGATTGGTTTTGATATCCCTTTTGCTTCAAAGTGCATTCAATATGCCCGTTTTATCAAGGTGCTGATGGAATATATATACGTATTATATTGGCTTAGACAATTCGTTAGGACTGGCTTTATTTCATACTCACTGAGTTTGATAACGATTGATTCATCCAGTAGAATTGGTGACAATGACAATGCGTGTATTATTGTAAACTCTTGGGAAATGCTCGGCAATTAGTTGCACCATGATTATCATAGTTAACTTTACATTTAACTAGCTTCTTGCGTATTGTAAATAACGCAGGCAAACCCCGGGGTACAATATGGCATATGTTCATCCAGAGTTTATTTTATAAACAGGTGAAGGATTTTTTTAATCGCGTAAATGGTTCTGAGGATAACCCCCAACATACAAACCTCTTTACTACATCTTCAAAAATATAATACTTGTAGTAATAAAGGTGTATACATAAGTATAACAATACATACGATAGTTAACCGAACATAGGTACATTTAAATAAATTATGTTCCGTTACTTATTGTACTCATATTAGTCGTATGTCTATGGGAAGAACTCTTATTATTTGTTCCTGAGTTTGATATAAGAGGGAAAAACTGCGAAGAAATTTTTAACACAATTTCCCAGCCGCTGGTAACGATCAACCTCCCGTAGTGTTTTTAATTAATAGGAAGAAAATTTCCCTTTATCGACGGGAAAACTAATCGTGTTCACAATTTGGTTTACTAACGTATAGTCGAAAAAATTCTGACATTTCATCTCCCCTCCGCCCCATGCATTTTCGCGCTTGGTAAAACCAATGGGCCCTTTTAATATAGTAAGACACGTTAGGTTATCCGTCCGGTTTCGGTTTGTAATCTCTGCGGCCGTAATAAGAAAGTGGAATAGTCTATCGTCGGTTGTATCGTTACTATAATAACCGTGACGTTTGAATGTTGAAGCGTCAAGTGGAACGCACTTTGAACCGACTAAATTCTTAACATTCTCAACAACGTCGGTGTAATTCGTTTGTCAGCAGTATCGAACATCATCTAATGTCGTGTCGACAAGACACATTGTCCTCAGAGACCATTAACACCCTCAAAGAAATTTCACTTTCAGATTAACATAGTAAATACCGGAAATCTGAAAACTTTGTCATTATCGCCCGCTCCGAATTCACTCCACGTCCGTGATCTAATTTAGTTGAATACACCATTAGTTGGTCTTGCTTTCGATTGGAACCGAAGGGGTATTCAGAAAATTTAATTTCCGTAGACAGATCGAACAATTGATGCAGTGTGGCGTCACAGTACATGTGCTAGCAGTAACTAGACATGGTTTAAGTGTTAGGTAAGATCTTAAACCCACAACAGCAGAGGGTTCTCTAAGAAATTCTACACTGTAGCACGCAGCAAGTAAAACTCGCGTGTAAGGCAGGCAAGGCGTAGAGGATCTTACAATACAAATTATTTGGATACAGTCGTTTCTGTAAAATATGTCGATAACTGTACAACGACGACGACAAACGTGGACGGCTTGGTAACCATTCATATAATAAACGTGATTGAACCCAGATTTTTGTCTTAAAACTTATCGGTAGGCGTGTCTATTCCTTTGCCACGCGAGAAGTCATGTGATTTATAGGGTTCCGTACCCAAAGGGTAAAACGGGACCCTATTACTGAGAATTCGCTGTCTGTCCGTCCGTCTGTCTTTCTTCAGGCTGTATCTCACCGCAATAGCTAGACAGTTGACTTTTTCACAAATTATGTATTTCTGATAACAACAAATACTAAAAATAAAATAAAATAATATAAATATTAAAGTTCCCATGCTCCCATTCAACAAACGCGATTTTTTTGCCGTTTTTATAGATAATGGTACGGAACCCTTCGTGCGCGAGTCCAAATCGCACTTGACCGGTTTTTAATACCGCTTTACGTATAATACTATAAGTTATACGCCTGCAGACTCTCTACGCAAATTTATCGGTTGCATAGACCAACACTTGTTGTAGCAATAGACTACGACGACGTCGGCCGGGGGTTCGAACCTCAGCTATGGAAAGGGTTTCTTTATCAGTGGCGTCTTTATTTCGCAGATTTTTGTTACTTAAAAGATGGAGTTTGTTACGTTAAGATGGTGTTGTTGTTTTCTATTTCTTTCAGGTAATAGGGAAACAGAAACTACTAAATATAATTATGTAACCCAGCTACTGACTGTGTTACTTCTGTGGCATAGCTGTAATTTGGCCAACCCGTCGGACAATGGACTTTAACAATGTTATTAGTAGATCTCTTACTCATTCGTTCGTTTCGCTTATCAATCAGCTATTTGATGAGTTTAATGTAATGTTTTAAAGGGGTGTGAAAAGGTATAGAACGGCCATTGCGTTACTGGTAGATTACCATGCACCTAAGCATATTATCTATTATTTTTCAAGGGCCATCTTCTACAGGAGATAGGCTATCATCGTGTGGTCTATACAGAGGTTTATAGTTTTGAGGCAGCCCTCCGGAATAAAGATCTTGTACACAAGTTAAGGCTGGTGCAAAGATTATTCAGCTAAAGAGGTGCAAGGTGGTCTCTTTTCTTGGATTGTCCCTTTTATAATGAGCTGCAGGAGCGACCATTTGTCATTATGCATTACATGGCCTAAAGTATTGAATTAGACAATTTTGAATTTGTGCGGCTCGCTTACATGGTTGCCAAAGCTATTTTAGTTCAATATAAGATAAATGGAGAACTGTTTAAAGTACAATAATCTCATACAAAAAATATCGGCCGGTTACTAGCAGTCTCCCCTGTAACTATGCAAAATAAATGTAAATTATTGAGGTATATAGGTACCTATATGTATTGCAGAGAATCCAGTACGTTTTTAAGTGTTCTGTGTTCTTCTGTTTATTTTTGTTTTTATTTTTAATGTAACTAAGTTACTTCACTCGTCACTGCAACTGACTGTATTGATGCATAAGTCCGCTTCTTCCGCTACATTCATCGGCACGCATTGGAAATTGAACATTCACCGCCGCAGCCTTCCATCAAATTTGTCGCAACTACAAATTAGAGGTATCAATCTTGAATACAGTCTCAATCTTAGGACGCAATGAATCGAAAAGATTAAGAAAGTAAGGTTGGGGGAAGAGCAAATCTAATCAACAGTTCGATTTACACAAATCGCCGGCGCTGAGCGCGTGAACCAGGAATGTCCCGGTTAATCTCTCACGTACAAACGAAGATGGCACTAACTGTGTATTACACGCTTATACTCTTAGGATCTTTTTCGTCTGCACAAGCTATCCGGCCAATCGATTATGCCACCGGGTTAATAAAGAAGGACCTTTCATTCGACAGCACTTTTGGCGAGCGCCATACAGGGTTATTTTATGAAAAACAATGGAGTTTACGTGTGTGATTATTATGCTGTGATACCACGTTAGCGTTGATTTTATAAACGTGAGCAGTCAGCATTATATCGTAATTTCAGTTCGTTAGAAATAAAACCGGCGATAATAGAAATGAAATCAAAAATCTAACAATACATATAAAATACGACAATTATCGAAAATTGCCTGTAATAATAATGTTAATTGTACACTGTTTAGCAATCGCGTTAAATGTTTTTGAGAATATTTTTTTTGTTTGACACCACTTTAAAATATTTCTGTTTTGATCAAAACTAAGTGAAGAAACTTATTAAAAACCGACACTACAAAAAGAGCAGTTAAAGTACCCGTACATGACAATGACTTAAACCTCCGTTTATCAAACAGTAAAGCCTAAGCAACGTTAATCGATACTTGAGTGATAGTTGTTTAAACTGTCATTATACAACTATGGGGGTAATTTGACTACTTAATTTGATTCCACTTATTAAGTAAGTGTGGTGGTAAGTTGTTTGATGAGGACTGACGTGTAATTATATCAGGGTAAACTTCGTGTTGCTTAACACAATCACTGCTAAGAATCGCTACGCGCTACGCTCGTAGCGAGTCTCGTAGTTTTCCCTGTATGTAGCGGAAAGCGCTACGGTTCCTGTAAGTGTAAGTGTTACCGCCATGCTACGATCCTAGCGCTACGCCGTAGTACGAAATAGGAGCTTAACACTTTTTACTGCCAGGAACCCGCCGCGCGGACGCCTATGCCGTAGCCGGTTTCCGCTACATACGAGGCAAACCACGCGGTCGGCTACAAGCGTAACGCGTAGCGATTCTTGGCAGTGAATGTTTTAATACTATTATTATCTTACCTTTTTTATACATTATAATATGTCATGCCTTAGGAAAACTTGGTTTCTTTGCACTAGTCGTAGGTTCGAGTAACACCAGCTGATCGTGATCACACCTCAGGTTCTCAATTAGTTAATCTCTTTCACATCACAAATCCCAGCCGCATTTTAATACCTATGTTTAGTAGTGAGATAAGGCGTGAATAAAAATGGACCTACGGTTAGGGCTCTATTCAAACTTATGACGATATCATAGGAATGGGTATACAATCTGCAGGTCGATCACGTAACGCATTGTACGCACATTAGATAGTTCTAAATGTATTTTAACCCCCGACGAAAAAAGAGGGGTGTTATAAGTTTAACGTGTCTGTCTGTGTATCCGTGTATCTGGCTGTGGTACCGTAGCTCCCAAACGGATGGACCGATTTGAATCCGGGTTTTTTTGTGACGTAGATAATGTTATCCCGAGCATTCTTAGCCGTTTTTGGAGATATTGGACTTTGAAATGAAAATGTCGGGGGTTTTTCCAACTTTTCTAAGTTTTAAGTTGTTATTTTGTATGGAAAAATGACAGTTGCATGGTCCCAACGCGCGTTAGTAACGTTACGTGACTACCCCTCAGAAGATACCTAAAATCCCCTCCATTAAATAAGGTTGGAATTCCAGCACAAATCTCGAGACTCCTCCGGGGTCCGACATCTTAACTTTGATATTGTTATGATGATAAATATTTTATGACGGACGGAATTCGTAGGTGTTAGTTACAGACTTCTGTGCCAAAGTGACCGGTCCTGCGCCACCAGCATTCAGCGGACTCCCGCGACGTTTACCCGGTCGTCAGTCCACCTTGTAGGGGCCTACCCACGCCGCGCCTTCTGGTACGTGGTCGCCCCTTGAGCCCCTTGCCGCCCCAACGGCCATCGGTTCTAACTGCTATGTGCCCCCAACATAGCCCTCTCCATAGCCCTTTGGGTGACTTTGAGCCTTCTTATGAGGCCCATAGTAAGTAATATGATTAGTAATTGAACTATTTCAAACTACATGAAGTTATGTGGAATAAAGTGCTTATATATACTGTATAGATTTAATCCTCACATAAATTAAATATGTACCGAATCCTTAATCCTATTAAATAAGTGCTTGGGACTTAATTTTTAAACTAAAAGAAATAATTAAAACAATTAATGATCCGATGCCTGTAGTCGCCGCTGCCGGTTCGAATCCGGTTCGGAGCATTACACTTTTCAATTTTTTCATTAAATTTATAATGCATACCACATTTCGATACCAGCGTTACTCTTAAATCTTAATACAAAATAAAGTTGGGATATTCATGAACATGTGGTATGCGCCTATATTTTTACACTTGTCTACAGGCACAGGATATTTTTTTTGAAATACTCGAAGTCCAAACTACATATTTACTTTCTCTCATCGTGAAACTGGTCAGTTTCAAAATCTTTTAGATTCCCCCAAGCTCAAGAAGCAATTGAAGTTGATCACTACGAGTGGGGGTGGGCGGACTTGGCCAAGTCTGCGATCAGTCAATGTCAACTTGCCGATAGCAGAAGACGTCGAAGCCCAGAGTTTTATCGGTAACGATATCAATTCGCGTTTATAATCGAAAATTTGCCGTGTAATAGGATTTGAGGAAGTATGCTTGGATGTTGGATACTCTTTGGTGCACATGCTGAGCCGAGTCCAATTCGTAACAAAGCCTCATGTATGTTTTTATATTATTTTATTGTCTGTGTGTTTATCATGACGGTAGCGTCGGTAGCCTAGTGGTCCAGGCATGTGGCTGCCAAGCGGCGGCCGTGTGTACGAATCCCGGCACGTACCAATGAGTTTTTCGGAACTTATGTACGGAATATTTACCGTTAGCTTTTCGGTGAAGGAAAACATCGTGAGGAAACTGCGGTCTAATCCCAATAAGGTCTAGTTTTCCGTCTGGGCTGGAAGGTCCGATGGCATTTGTTTTCGTAATCTAGTCCTTATGCCAAATCTTGGGATTGGGTGTTAAAAGCCCTGGGCTCTTTTAGGGGCACAAACGGGGATAACGCTAGGAGGATGATGATGTATGTTTGTCTCGAATAAATTTTTAAGTTTGAACCTTAGCACAAGAACGAGTATGTGTGGATATTGAGTTCAAAGTGTACTCGTTTTTTTTTGCTTTCGAGTATATTCATCATCCTCAGCCTATATGTTACGTGCTACTGCTGGGCGCAGGCCTCCTCTCATGGATGAGAGGATATGGGCAGTATTTAGTCCCCACGCTGGCTCAGTGCGTATTGGGGACTTCACATACATCTTTGAATTTATTCTCAGGTTTCCTCTTGATTTTTTCCTTCACCGAAATGCTAACGGTAAATATCAAGTGATATTCCAAATTGTATTGTATAGATATTCCGTACATAAGTTCTGAAAAACTCACTGGTACCAGCCGGGATTCAGACCCACCACGACCGCCGTTTGACAGCCGCATGGTTGAACCACTAGGCCACCGTAGCTTCGTAGCTCGAGTATATTACGACCATGTTATTTTATGTATTACCACAATGTATTGTATTTTTTGTAGATTGGTACTCAAGGAGAACTCCATAACCCGCCACCGATAGCAAATTTAAATCGGCATATAAAAATGAAATGCCTTTTATGTTTTAAAGAATTTTATAATTCCAATTCCTTTGCTTACTAATGGAACATCTTGCTAGCTTTAAAAGGTTAAATCGCAACGCCTTATTCAGCGTCTCAAACGCTGTATCGTTATCATTCAATTCGATCCGCGTCAGGCCGGTCCACGGGGAATTTATTACTCCACTGATTTTTCCAATTGCTCGAAATGCTTCCGAACGAGATTTATAAGACGTTCGACAAAGAGTCACGTAAGACCCAGCCGGTCACCCGTGCGAGATTCTTCAACGGAAAAATGAACGACGACCGTAGGAGTTTTAATCATTACTGGGATGTCGATAGTATACATGGGTATAGGTAGGTGTGGGTGGTCGTATTGTTATTCAATTATGATTAAAATTTGCGGAAGAGAAATAGTATAGTAAAGGTTTCACAGTCGAACATAAACGAATAATTTGTGTCTATGCCCATTTATTTATTGCCAGAAATATTACGAGCATGATCGAGACAGTTTTAAGTAGGCAACATCAATCAGTACAATCTGAAATATTATACCTATCATATACCACCTAAACCTTCCTAAAGGAGTAGCGTAGGAAACAAGTGAGTTTTTAATTTTTCGAAAAGCCAACTGCTTTTTAAATCAATATTATATCAATCCTACGATTACGAGGAACCCAACGACACCTCATATGTCGAAATCCGTGAAACGGTTTAGGCTGCAGGGCGTGCCAAAGAATAAGACATTCATACATACATACATAACCCTCCTCTCCTTCGGCAGTCGAGTAAAAATTGTTATTGCGATTGAGATTAAACAGGTTTATTTTTGTTTTTATATTGGTAAAAAGCGATAGCAAATCAACAGAAGGAACGAACGGTATAAAAGTCTGTATAATTTATGCAGTTATTAAGACTAGTAAAGGGTCCGTCGAGACAAATGTTCACGCATGACAAAGATATGCGAAGTTTATTTTGTTTTAAACCTTTAAATAAATAGGTCCTTACAAAATATCTCGGTTTATATAATAATTTGTATAGGTATGTAAAGTCCTCAACCTGCCTGGGCTGGCGTGCAGCGATAACCTGTGTTTGTAATGAACAAATAGTCTACGATCATCTGCAGCAATATTCTAATGTTGTTGAAAGCCGGAACCAAGCTGTCAGTCAGCTCTTCCGATCATCAATTATTATAATTAGCAGACACTTGCCTGGCATCTGGTTCGGATGTAGCTGTACAATGACGCATATGTACAGTCGACGTCAAAGATATGTATAGGTATGTATATATTGTATATCTTTATATTAACCGTATTATGAAGGATTGAGATTCAAAAGTTTTAAGATGTGTTTGACGTCGAACGTGCAACGTTTATGAATACCGCTCTAATAATATGTAAATTATACCTCGTGTTTAGGAAAATATTTTTACTTAAAAAGTGATAAACTGGTAAATAATGTACTATAAGAACTCGAAAGAAACTGCTTTGAGCCTAAATAGAGAAATGGAAGTGGTCAAATTACATGTTCCACATTAAAAAACAGTTGGATAATACACACACAAAGAAGAAAGACTTTAAAACTTCAGTTTAGTTGATGATAAAATAAATAACAAGAGGGCGACAGACGTCACCTAATCCTAATCGTTAGCACTAGACTGGTCTTATGTGACTAAAGTACACGGTTGATTTGTCGAAGTAAATGCGATTAGCTGCCGTGCATATGCCTCACTAAAGGAAGGCCTTGGAGTCACGAAGTTAGCCTACCCACCTCCCCCTTCTCGACTCGGCTCTATTAGCACTTCTTTGTCGGACGGAATGCGGGCTATGTTCAAAATTTAAGATAGATTCTTATCCTTTCTTTACTGGTGTAATTGCTTGAAATACCAGGTTTGGGTAAGATTGTGAATTTATCAAATTCGTCAGCTAATTCAATATTTAACAGTTTTTTTTTAAACTTACAACAACATATTTATTTTTTTGACTCTGTTATTTAGGCAATCTATCAACAACCAATAAATATATCGGAACGTGGAATCACGGCACCGCTTGATGCAGCCTTACACTACCCGCATCCAATAAAACCGACAGGTCTTCATTTTTCCAGACTCAATTAAAAAGTTTCCCTTTATATACAAAAAAAAGTATTCCCCAAATCCTTACAGTCCGCAGCGGAGCGGAAATTAAACTTTGGTAAACTCTTTTTATTTCTTTACTTTCTGAACGGAATCGGTGATAGCTGCCATTTGTTAGGTCTTCAAACACGTCACGAGGACGAACAATTGAAAGGGCCTTGTAAGCGTGGAGCCCGGCTTTGTGTCTCAGGGCTTGACAGGGGCGGCGAGGAAAGGTCCGTGAAAGAACTCCTTTGTATCTGCGATCAATTTGCCAAAGATATCGCCTGTGGTAACGGCGAGTGTCTCGGCAATTTCAGCCACGCACGTTCAAGTTTCAACGATAAAGGAACATAGTTTAAATATATTTCTTCAAATTCGTGGTATTTCACTTCCAATTTAAGAGTTTCAACGTTTTTGTGGCGACGTATTATCGAATTATCTTAAAAGCAAACTTAAATGCACTGAAGATATTATTTTGTCAAACCTTTTATGCCGAGACGCAGGCTCTCGAAACTTCGCCGCGGTTGTAGGTATAAACAATTTTAATTTGCACCTTGAAAGCTTTCGAATTTTGTAAAACAATCTCAGGCTGAAACTAAAATAAAGTCTGATATGAATACAAATAATGTTAGTACAACAAATATTTGTCAGTGAAATTAAACTTTAAGACATTTTATTCACATTTCTTCTCATATTCCTTTTTTCTTTTAATTAATATGACGATGTTATTGTCGTCTCCATAATTAACATTAATTAAATGACAATGGGGCCGACGCGTTTGATGAATGTTGAAAATGTAATCTCATTCTCGTTATATGTACCTAAGGTTCGTTTTTATGTCATTATACGAACAAATTTTAACAAAGCTGTATCTAGGTAAGTACCTATAATAAAAATTTTAAAATCTCCATAGTACCTATATTATCATACATTTACCTTTTATTATTGCGTATTCTACATGATAATCCTTATCGATAAGTTATTATCATCGAATCAATGATTTACATACTTGCTAGTTACTATACTTTGTTATATACCTAAACAAACTTGGCAGACACAGACACGAGTCAACTCCTGAGTGGCCGAGCGTGGAGGGGCCTCTGTCTGTGTTTGCTCACAGACCAAGTTTTCACATTGTAATATTGCTAGACAGCAAATTGTTCTGTTCGACCGTTACGTACATCTTAGCCTTATCGACGAGGTGTTTTCAAAAGAGGTTTTAACAACTAGTGACTGAGATGTAGAACTCGCGAAGCGTGAACCCTAAGAGCGGGCGTACCGCCAGGGAAAAATCAGAAATCACCCGCGCGCCCCGCACCTGCCGCGCTGATGCGTCTATTGCTGCCCCGCTCCTCCTCGCATAGTATAGGTATGCCCCGACAGGCAGATGAAACATGATGAATACCTTTAGATAATACGCATGATGACTCATGTTCAAATTGATAACGTAGTGATGCTAAATGGATAGTAAACCATCAAATTACCGTAATAAAGTATAAATTATAAAATATAATTAAAATCGTACAAATATATGAACCTTGAAATTTTAGAAAAAATATTTTTTTTTATTGTCCAAGAGTAAATTTAAGGGTTCCAATAGAATCACGTCAATCACGACAAGATTCAAGTGACACGGCCGCGAAAACTCTCATCCTGAAGAACCCCCGCAGACTTTGTAAACATGTCGCCCGTAGTGACATTGAATACGTGAGTTGAACCGTGTAATTATTAGTATTATTTCAACATGTCTCACGAAAGTTTGAATTCGAAAAACAATGTCCGCCATCTTGGAATTCAAAATGAATATCATTTCTAGAATCTGCATCCTCGAGAAGCCTGAAAATGTATGATGTTCTTTAAAAAAACGTGCACCGTAATTTAAAACAAATGTTTTAAAAAATTTAAATAATGCGACCACTTTTTGAAATATTTCTGACTTCGAATTCGTATTTAGAGACCGAGAGGACATCGATTTTGAACATAACCGGATTTATTCTCAAGTAGCGACCCGCCCCAGCTTCGCACGGATACTTCTTGAATCACTAAATCTTGAATCACTCTATCTGTTAAAAAAAACCGCATCAAAATCCGTTGCGTAGTTTTAAAGATCTATGCATTCATAGCGGACAGACAGCGGAAAGCGACTTTGTTTTATACTATGTTGTAGTGATAGTGATAATCTTTCATAAAGTAAAATACACGCTTGACAGAAAAATGTTCGTCTAGTTTTGCATGTACCTACTGCAAAAATTATTCTAAGAAGCCGGTCGCCGGCAGATCGCTGCGTAATCTTATGGTTGTTGTGTAACTTTAAGGTCCACATGTCAAGATCGACTTTTAAATATATTATCTCAAAATATACCAAAACATCTACTGGAATGTAATGATACATTCATTCACTGGACGAATATAGTGGGTGTCGTGAGAGCACAGAACGCAGTCCTCTCGTCTCAGCGGAGCGATTGCGACTGACTCCGCCCGCGAACGGCAACAGAAGATATACCGAACTGCGCGAAACACGCGACGGGAGAAAGGGTATCGCGCTAAATAAAAAAGACCTATACGCCAAATACGTTTTACCTCATTAAGTCTGAAAAGGGACTACGTAAAAAAACCCCGCTAATCAAATCACTAGGCAATATATAAAGCTATTAAACAATAAATTTTTACGTTAATTATATGCACGGGAACGGCACACCATTGAAATTAGGTAAAAATAAGACATGTTTTGGCGATTGTTTTCTATCATTTTGGTTTTGTATGGTTTCTTTGAGACAAATAGAGTGCAAATATGATGTAGTTTTTGTATTTTTTATTTTTATTTTATTTATTTGTATATTTATTTGTATGTTCTTTTTTCTGGCATTCGCTTTAGTTTGTCATGGGTAAATAAGTATTCAATCTAAGAACTCCGATTTCGCGGAGCGCCCCATCTTATTTTTTTTTGACTAGCAATATACATTGAATATGCTCACCAAACTTCACGACAATCTGTTGTTATCTATAAAAGCCGGCTAAGTGCGTGTCGGGCCACGCGCAGTGTAGGGTTCCGTAGTTGCCTGTTTGTCTTATGTAACTAAGTGCGACGTGCGGGGTGCGGTTGCGTCGGCCGAATTAGTACGATCATTGGCCTTTCCAATTACACATTAAGTTGCTCTACTATTACTCGGTAACTCCCTGTGGCTACTTATCCGTGATACTTTTCCTTTTAAATTCATGATATGTACTACTGCCACGAATTTTTTCACATCCCAACCAGTCGTAGCCATTTAGCCGGCAGGGGGGGACGGGGCGGACATGACTCGAACAAAAATTAGGGCTTTAATGCCCAATATCTCGCAAACGAATCACCGAGTTGAAAAATGGTTTGAAGAATCTCATTATATTTTTGAACAAGCTCTCCAAGAATAACCCACACACGTTCAACGAGAAAAAAAATACATCCCCACTTTAGGTGTAGGAGAGTAGGTACCCTAAAAATATATTTTTTTCAACATTTTATTCTACCGTTTTTTTGGCGTGATGGATTTATATAGCCGTGTCGAATAATAGTTTTCTAGTTGTAAGGGTTACTGAACTAAGCCGAAGACGGACGGATGGACAGCTAGACGGACATGGCGAAATTATAAGGGTTTCTTGTTGACTACGGAATCCTTACAAGGCAGTAAAACGGATATGAACCATTTTAGACCAGTCTCGTTGTTGCTAATTCTTGCAGGATTCAAAATCACTTTGAGAGGCTTGGACTCTTTTCTTCGAATCAATATGGTTTTAGAAGGAATAGGAACATCTTTTCGCCGGTTAGTAAATTGGTAACAGAAGTTATGACTTGTTTGAATCTTGGATATGCGTATGAGGACATTTTCTGCGATCTCACTAAAGCGTTCGATTGCGTTGATCACAGAATTCTTCTAAATAAACTAGACGTCTACGGCATACGTGGCATTGCTCTGTCTGGCCTTGATGAAATTTTACCTGACTGATCGCTGTTAATATGTAGAGCTTAATGATGACTCGAGTAAGGTTGCAATACGCTCGGATGAAAAACATGTAAAATATGGTGTTCCTCAAGGGTATGTACTTGGACCCATACTTATTATAATCATTATGATTGATCTTCCAATAGCTATGGAACCCCTTATATTTATGCTGATGATACAAGTGCTATTTTAAAGGTATCATCTACTGAAACTCTAAAAACGTAGTAGGATGCTATACAGCTAATGCCGTCATATGATATTTCGTAGAAGTACAAAAAGTCCTCGCTTCAATTGTAGTTAGTATCTTAATCGTTAAGCTAAGTGTGTGCAGTTTTTAGGTGTAGGATTCCCTTTTCTGAGATGGCATAATCACATACATGTTTCTCGATTCAGAGAACAGCCGGACATCCAGACATACGAAGTTTTTGGCCCAAACTGAAACGGAGAAATGGTTCTCTTCGCTCGGGCGTTCACGCTCCTCTCCCGCTGACCCATATATGGGTACCTAATCATTTATTATGGATTCGCGAACAAAAAAATTTTGCCCGGGAGAGGAAGGATTAACAAATTGAGTCTTGCATACGTTATTCTGGGTCATAAATATCGCGAACTAGCGCCCTCGCACATGCGTGTTTCGTGCCGAGTGGGTTATCAGAACCAGTACTGCTGGTGAGTTGATGAAATGAAATAAAGCTTAAACAAAATCGGAAATCCTGTTAACAGTACACATCACATCATCAGCCTATATACGTCCCACTGCTGGGCACAGGCCTCCTCTCATGTATGAGAGGGAACGGGCAGTAGTCCCCACGCTGGCCCAGTGCGGATTGGTGACTTCACATACACCTTTGAATTTCTTCGCAGATGTATGCAGGTTTCCTCACGATGTTTTTCCTTCACCGAAAAGCCAACGGTAAATATGAAATCATATTCCGTACATAAGTTCCGAAAAACTCATTGGTACGAGCCGGGATTCGAACCCACGACCGCCGTTTGACAGCCGCATGCCTGAACCACTGGGTTAACAGTACAATACCCTTAAATATATTCTGGGGACAATGTTACACAAATCGACCTAGTCCCAAACTAAGCAAAGATTGTTCTATGGGACCGAGGCAATCCAATACTCAGGATTCTGACTGACTCAACAAATAATCGTGCTTATCGCACAAAAAAAAATGCCCATACCGGGATTCGAAGACGGGATCTCCGGCTTCGTAGGCAGGGTCACTACCAACTGGGCTACAGAGGTTGACAATAGTCTTAAAAGGTTAAGTATGAACTATTACTGATCGAAGTAAAAATATTGAAACCTACTTGAGAATCAATATGCCTGCTGACCAACGCAATACCAAATAGCACATTAATCTTCATTAACTTGAATTTCTACGATCATCAAAACGACTTTCGTTCAACTTAAGGTAGGACACTGCTTTACATATATTCAAATAGAATATTTGCTATGACATCGTAATTACAATGCTTGAAAGCTACAATCGATGTATTCCATTAGAGGTAAAACATAATGTAAACATGTCGTATGTACCTATAGGTAATATCTATTTACACTTATTTATTTATTATTATACCTCTACTTGTGACTCTGTAACATCCTGTGACCTATGTTGGACAAATAAATGATTTTATCTTTATCTTTATCTTTATCATGAGATCGGCTGTTTTTGCGCCAGTGAAAATGAAATGTCGTAAAATCTGTGTCATTTCCTCAGAACCGAAAACAACAGTTAATCTGTTTTTCTGTGGTGTTTGATGTACCGATCAATAATATTTAATTGTTCCGTTTAATTGAGCTGCACCGAATGAATCTTTCCGTGTTACAAGTATCGGCAAATTATGCCATAACCCTCTGATGGGTTGTAGACCTATTGATTTGTATGATATGCGGGCGTGGGTACCGAGGTTGGATTCAACGCGTTGCTTAATCGTTGTTATGTGCGTGTAAAGAGCAACAATCAACATGGTTTTAATAAAGGTGTGCGGAAGTTTTTCTTTATATTTCAATATTTTTAATATTTTAAAACGTGGTGACTTTAGTTTCCCATGCTTTCGACACTTATATATTGATGCCATACTCGTAATATCTAGATCAGACAAACCGTTGAAACATACATTAAATAAAGTCTTAAGGTATATTTCAATTAAAACACTTTACCACCTACGCAGATCTTTTTATTAACTATGAGAACATCTATTTTGACCTATTATTTTGAAGGTGTCTGCATGCTTACTGAAGTTTACTTAACTTACTTAACCTTTGTGGTGTACGTACGTACTACGTCTGCCCTATATAGTTGACCGACCAGTAATCAGTAGGGCTATCTAAGACTTTACTATTTAATTTATTAGACTTTATTTGGCCTTTTGCACCAAGTTAAATTGCTTTTAGGTTGAGATCCTTGGAATTATTTATCCAGTTAGTATACTTGTGGTATGTTACGCTTGAAAAGAAAATAGTTTTTCCAGAATATTTTATGACGGTAAAAGATTTAAGATAGCTGAGGTTTCTAGTAAATTGTAAAGAATTTCAACATTGTGTCTTATTTATATAAAATGCCTTTTGCGTATTAAATTTTAAAAACTCAGCTATGTCGATATTTTCGTACCAAAATATTTCACTTTATTTTAATCGCTGGGACATGAACCCTTTCTTGAAATTGCATATCTTTGCACTAACTCAAAAACCTTATAAAACTTGAAACTATTCTAATACCTTGTCTTTTTGAATAAATTTTACTGAAAAATTTTCGAGTTATAAAAAGACTTGAACTGAATTTGTTAAATGAGGGAGATAAAACATCAATTTCAAAATGAGACGACTTTTATAAAGTTTTCTTCAACAATTTTGAAAACTAACCGAGGCGAGGCATTGTACAATAAAATTCCTTGAGCGTCTAGCTGACATAGAAGGCTCTAGTGGTCTAGCCTGCATAATGTCAATAGTCTATCCTCTGGAGTACTTACCTGTTCTGAGCCTAGAAGGTATTACGTATTCGGTTCTAGTCTAGCTGTCTTTCTCCGATTAATTTGACGCCTAGTGTGTGATTGCTTTATGTATTATGCATTGATTTCTGATAAAGCTATTTATGTGGTAATAACTTTGAGGCTTTCGGTTTTGCGGGCAGACTGCGAAATGGACCACCGTTTTGAACGTATTTAATTCGATTTCTAACCGATGCCTTTTATTGCAGGTACGTTTAATGTGGTTTAGCGATGGTAACGAGTACTGCGTATTGGTAAGTTTTTACTTTGTACTGGAATTTATAACTAGACTACAAGAATAATTGTGGGGCTCTGTATATGTTTAGCTGTGATTAAACGTAATATTTATTTGGTCTCCTGTATCCAAAACATAAAATTGTTATACCAGTAGCTTTTTTGTTTTTACACTTAAATATTTTAGCTATGTACAGTCAGCATCAGTGAACAAATTTATCGTAGGACATCATTAATCTTACAGTAATAAAGTCGTGTACCGAAATAAATGGCTACTTTGGCTGCTAAGTTATAACTATAAGATGCTGACTGTACATATACATATAAGTGAAGAAACCCTTACAGACAAGCCACCTGAAATTCAGTTTCTCACTTTATCAGTACCGCGTTATAACTAATCGTATATGTACCAAGGCCTCGCTTATTTGGAGGCGACGAGTGGCGCAACGCAAGTAGCGTTTATTAACTAAATCGCGCACTCTTTCAGGCAAACACTCCCATATTTCGTCGCATGTTTATGTTAACCCATCATCATATCCGCCGAAAGACGTCCACTGCTGGACATAGGCCTCACCAAGGAGTGCCAAAGTGACCGGTCCTGTGCCACCCGCATCCAGCGGACTCCCGCAACCTTTACCAGGTCATCAGTCCACCTTGTGGAATGTGCCGTGCGTGGTTGACGCATGTATGGTTGACATTATATAATGTTGCCGACATTTTATACATCTGTCATTGGAATTGGAATCGTCTACCTTGGATGATAGATTTGCTTATTGAATAGACTACATTGATGCAATTCGGCCGACACAAATAATCTCAAGTATAAGTGTGAACCGATGCTAATGTATTATGAGTATTATGACCTTGGCGTTCGCTTAATTTCACTCTTATCATCCTAATATTACAGTTCATGGTGCTCTGACAAGAAATACCGTTAGTGTGTTCAATTTCTATTGTACTTTGCTAGTGGCTCTCTGAGCTGTTGAACTCGCAAGACAGTCGTTTAAAAAAAATTGGAATAAAAATCTTGACAGTTTTTTTTATATAATTAACGAACCTACTTACGAAATTTCACGAGAATCGGCTGACAAATGCGACTTGTAGAGGAGGACCCCGGCCACTGCTGGACGGACAGTTTTTTTTTGGGATTTTCAGCCCAAGCACAGAACTTCGTTCGCTGCGCTCGATCGTTCGATAAAAAAACCATTTGCTAACTGAAAATTTACCGTGAACATCCTTTGAAAGCGAACGTGACAAATACATCCAGTTTTGGACATTAATTTAGTTGGTCGTAATAAATTTGACCATTTTGTACTATCACGATTTAATCAGATTCTAAAGTATAAAAAAAATGTAACAGGCGACGGTTTTAGTTGAAATCTTTTTCTTCCGAGGTCACGATATATGAACCAAGATAATTACTTAGTAAGTATACTGCGCTGATAATATTAATTAAGATTATTAACCCAACACTTCGCTGTAACGCAGTCACGCCATAGCGTGTAGAAAATTGTCGCAGACTAAAATATATTTGCAAAAATAAATGGCCAAGAAATGCCATAATTTTCAGGTTGACCTGAAATTGTTGCTGAAAATAGTTTGTGCTTCAACTTGACTTATTTTTAATTGGCACAGCAGGATTAAGTCGACCGTGAGATTGTTCTGTAACAATTAAGATGGTAAAGGCACTGGCAATAAGGTGGGCAGATTCCAGCCCTGCTGGTCGAGATGAGAATGTTGAGATGGATGTGTGGCGTGACGAGATTGGATGATATAAGGAATGAGTACCTATACATATAAGGAAGCCTGAAAGCCGTCTACGGTGGTATGGACATGTTATGCGAAGGGATGATAGTCATGTTACTACAAGGGCATTAAGTATGAATGTGGAGGGTTGTAAGAGAAGAGGTAGACCAAGAATGAACAGGAAAGATGTGTGTGATGAGTTGACGGGCGATCGAGAGTTATGGAGATGGTAAGGACAAGCGAATGTTGCTTGTGAGTAGGTTAGGTAGATCTAATTATGTCAAAATTTATATGAAAAAATGATATTTGAATTGTCCTTACAGTCGTTTGAAACGTTACGCGATTACCCCTCTGTGTTGGGCTGTAGGCCATCACTGTTTAAACCCCTTATTGCATTTGTTATCTATATCCCATAAAACCATAAAGATGTTTGTAATGTTGTACCGAAAAACTACATCGCGCGTTGAATTCGTGAAATGATGGCACAGTTAGCAGCAGAAGTAACACGTGAGAGGAGTATAAAATGATCTAAGTGCACGCGGTATAAAATAATCTAAGTGCACGCGGTATAAAATGATCTAAGTACACGCGGTAAGTATTTCCAGGCACTAAGAGTCAGATTACTGTGAGCTCTTGACCGCGTAGCTTTTTCTTGCTGACTGTACCTTAAGTTAAACGCAGACGCTCGCGTAGACGTTTAAGATGCCATGTCAGCCTATTTTTGAAGTCTGTGTCTATTTTTATTTTCTGTTAAATAAATTATGAATAGTTGAAGCTATCCAAGATTAGTTCGTTATTGTGTAATGATTCAAATTGAAGTGAACGTGTTGTAACAGAAATAACTTGCGTTAGTTACAGCAGCCATTGACTATGCCAAAAAAGTCGTTGCAAATGTACTTAAGTTACTGATACTGTACACAGCTTTGATCAACAAACCAACGGCCATCTTTCACCCATTATGGCGCATTGATCCAACAAAAACGTATTAGTTAGACACGGTCGTAACTCAACTCCATTGGGAACGTTAGAGCGCCATATTGTTCTAACATCATTATTAACTGCGGCAGCAATAACGAATATGAATAAAATCGCTATAAAACAACAATAAAACTGCAATACGGACGGCAACGCAGCGGAAACGCTTCGTTAAAGAGCGGAACTACCTCAACTCCTGCCGCAAACTGCTTTTCTACTGTATAAAGTTTTCTTACTGGGTGTATGGGTAGGTACTAGTATGCTTTTTGTGGGGTCGTTAGGTTTCCAACGTAAATGTTAGCGTACCCAGAAATTTACGCTTCCTAATTTCACATACAGACCTACTTTTTTAGATGTATGTAACCAAATGTTTTTACTGTTGATTTTTCATATGTCGGATGGATTAAAGCTTGTGAGATATATAGGATTATAGTAAGAATTATGAAAATGCAACATTTTCAGTGCACAAGCGCGTAGTACGTAGCTACTTCGATTTTTTTTATCTTGGGAGTTGTCTGCTATCTGCTACGGCGTAGAAAAGACTTACGCTGTAGCTTTGTAAATAAAACGTATGGTGCTACGGAGCGCTTGTTATTTTAGTCGTTTCATGAAGTGCTACGAAATATTCACAGTATATGCGCTACGAAAGCTACACGCCCATAGTCTTTAATACACAGAATAATAATTCCTCGCTAAACAACCAAAGCTAAATATACTCTTTCTGATGTATCATTTTTTTAATATTTATAAGTTATCTTTTGCTTTCTTTGAGATTTGTCCTTATATTTTTTTCATAGGAATTCAACACGAAAACGGGGGGGGCGGGGGGGGGGGGGGGGGGCGTGTGGCGCAACTTTTATAACCCCTGTTTTCAGTTTGATTTGAGGAAACTATAGCAGGCATTCTTGGCAGTGAATGTGTTAATATTTGGGACATTATGTGGTCATCAGTTTCAAATTATTGCAAAAGGTTATCCGATCACTTAACGTTTTTATTTCATAATATATATGTAGGCCGAAGCGTTATTTAAGACATGAACACTCACCCGGGAATATGTCTGAGACGGAACAAATTTCCAAGTTATGGCATTGAAACTAATGAATTAAGTTTCCCGTGAGACTTTAGTGCAATTTCTTGAACAGGGTGAAAGGAGCGTACTTAGTAAATTAGATGCTGAAGTTTAATTAATATAACACAATACAGTACTTTAATAGTACATTGTGATACAAGTGAGGTATGTTGATAATAACATCAGAGGCGAAATTGTTGCATCAGAGGTGAAACATTGAAGCGTGATAAGGAAGCCGAGGATGTAATTCATCATTTTCAGAAAAAAACATTTTCATATGATGAAAATGTTATAGGCATGCCAAATTATTTTCTTTACTTAAGTAAATCTTTAAGAAGACAACAACTCACAATTGCACATCGCCAAGAATTTCCAGTGGCGTATTTATCACTTTTCTAATCACCACGAGTCAAAATTTTTGATAATAACCAAACACGCATAAACAAATTTGACAAATATCTGTGAAATAACCTATAATGGCACGCAACAGTTTTTTTCATGAAGTTTGCGCAGTGTGGGCACAGAAATCTCTAAACAGCCAATACAAAATAAAATAATATTTTCGTTTTAAAATGTATTTAATATATATGTGTAATTAATTCATGTAAAATGTTATCAAAAGTGAATAGCTTTACTAAATTAAACGTTTCTATACGATATAAAATAAGAAATAGTCAATTAATTAACAAAAAGGATTTAATTTGTTTAGTCGAGTAAGAATCCATTTGCCGAGAATTAAAAAAAAAAGCTGTACATTCTGTACAACCCGGTTAATTTAAGAATGCACCGTGTTCATGCATCTTGCTGCAAGGTGCCAACGTGACTTAATCGGGATATAACCATAACACACAAGTGTTGTAATGTTATAAAACACGCGTGTTTAATACCCAAGATTATGAGCCTAAAAGTCACACAATAAGAGGTACGTTACGAGCAATTGTGTTGAAAAACAAATTTACTGCTAGTATTCATCTAGAATAACGTTTTCTGTCGTCTGGGTCTACCTTATTATTTGCAGGTGTATCGTATTAGTATTGCCAAATCTGTGCTCTCTTGATAGAAGGGTAAGTAACAGTTATTACATACTAGCATTTGCCCTTAACTTCGTCCGCGGGAGCTGTGATTGAGTAACAAATTAAACATCCCAACAACGGATCTTCCGCATTTATATAATACATAGAAGTGAGGTATTTGTTACTACATTAAATAGCCAATTACTTACCACACTTATTTAAATATATCTGTTTTCGTGTAAAAAAACCTGTAAACACATGGAGTATTGCTGTCATCTCTGGGCGGGAGCACCTGGATACCAGCTTGGGCCTTTAGAGTCGCTTCAAAGATGCGCTTTGCGAATCGTGGACGATACCAAACTCACAAGCAATATTGAACCGTTGAGTCTAAGGAGAGACTTCGCCTCCTTGTGCGTGTTATATCGCTTGAATAACGGGTTGTGCTCCGAAGAACTGTTCGACATGATGCCTACGGCTGCTTTTTGCCACCGCACCGCTCGCCGTCGGCAGGGCATTCATCCTCACACCCTGGAACCTAAATGGTCGCGTACCGTACGGTTTCAGAGAATTTTTCTTCTTGGAACGCTCCGGTTGTAGAATGAGCTCCCTGCCGAGGTTTTCCCGAGGGACTACAGTATCGGGTTCTTCAAAAAAGGAGTGTGATTCTTAAAGGGTCAGCATGTAACACCCCTTGAGTTGCAAGCGTCCATAGGCTACGGTAACCATTTACCATCAGGTGGGCCGTAATCTTGTTTGCCACCGACGTAGTATAAAAAAGCAGGTACCCAGTCAACAGGGGTAGGTATGTGGTATTTCCATCCACTAAAAACTCCATTGCCATCTGCGCTCTCATGAGGAGGGCTCTAAGATCTCATACCGAACGCACTGAAGCCCCCCTCGCGCTTCGCCACGTTTCACTCGTTCTAAAGTGAAGAAAATATATATTCGCCTTTCCTGGGGTTTTCGGCGAGTGCCCTGGCCTCCACCACCTGGAACACTCGCGACTCCGATGACCCCCTTTAGTCGCCTTCTACGACAGTCGGGAGAGACCGTAGACCTATTCTTGTTCGAGCCTACTCGGTTTATTTAAATATACCTACGTACTAAATCTGGTTCACGTTGTATTTACATATTCAATTAATAAAATTTACATATAAAAGTAATCGCACTCAGGCAAAATAAATGATTTAGGCAAAAAATATCATATTTTCATATTCCATTCGCAATAAATTTAATTTCCAGTAACTGAAACGAGTTTCTTTTTTTCTATATAACTCCCGTTTCAACAAACAAGGTTATAAAACGCTAACTCTTAATATCTGTCAACTGTACTTTATCTCTGCTTAAATAAAGGTAAAATCGCGAAACATTTTTTCAAGACTAATAACTCTCGGTAGATAGTATCGCGCCGCTAGATAGCAGTAAAATAAGCCAAATTGGGTCATTCCTTTAGCCGTGTCTACTTTTATGAGGCCTATTCTAGGTTTCCCACTTCCATGCCGAGATAGCATCGAACCATTATACGACGGTTTTGTTATCTAAACAGTTTTATAAAGTGACATTGTCTTACAAATTTGGTTATATTGCAGCAGCGGTGCTTTATAATGCAGTATTTGAGATCGATGAAGAGATAAGTATTATTTTAAATTAAGAAAACTGCTGATCGCAAGAGTTGACTTTCGCAAAAGTAGTGCTTACGCCAAACCAGAGCCTTTTTCTTTGTATTCATATTCAGTTTCACTTATTTTATGTAGGTAACTACCATTGTACTTATTTTATGTAGGTTATGTATGGAGTAAAAAGTGGGGCTTACTCCAACGACAAGAGCCCAGCTCTTAAGTTTATGATGATAAACTATCATTGTAATAAGCTTGTTTTTTAGGGAAAAAATACTATAATAACTGTTGAGTTTCTTTCGGCGTTTCTTCTTAACAGTGGTCTTCTATTTCAGAAACGCTGATAGCATTATGACTTGTAAAAGTGCTATTACGGCCTACTTGCAGAATAATAGTTGTTTATGCGACTGATCCATAATGAGAGGCCTTAAAATACGAGTGTGGTTTTATGAAATGAGCGTCAGCGAGTACAGTTGCATACACTACTTTATCTACACACATATCATAAGTAGTAGTAAGTAACAGCAAAAAACCAACAACAAAATGAGAACAGCAATGGCGGGAATTCGATCATCCGTCATGGCGAATGGTTTTTTTAAATCATAGACAAACGAATGAAGTCCCTATACTCATATATCACTATACGAGATAAAAAATGTTGTGCGGTTTGTATTAAAAAACGTACTGAATTGACGTTTCGTATCGATAACTGTTTTAATATCTATGGATACTAGAATAGAGACCCACTTGAGTTTTGACAGCTGTTCCAAATTTAAACTCATAACAATACAAAAATCTGTACTGTAATAACATTACAGTACAGATTTTACCTACTACCACAGACAAGAAAGTTCTCATAGTAAAATCGGTTGTAGTAATGCTGGTCATTTCGTACGGTTTCTGAACGCATTTTAAAGCACTAATGATATGTGCGTACATAAAAATAATTTATTACATTTATTTTTAAAACTGAGGATTAGGTAGCAAACGGACCCAGGGTTCCTTTGGGATGCAATTGGGTTTAAAAACTTGGATTAAGCAAACTGCAAAAGCCATCACTTCACTAAAATGGAGTTTGAAAAGTGAAGTTCCAGCGCTCTACCACCACTATGAAGACCACTTAAGCCTAGTTGGTAGTACCCCTGCCTATTACAAAGCCACTAGCTTCGTAGGCAGGGGTACTAGGTTCGAATCCCGACAACTACACTCGGTAATATTGACATATGATAGAATTTCATCTAGCGTGTCACAAAGATTTTTTTAGTACACTTGTATTTTTACATAGATAAAAGAAGTTTGTTTTCACCCTATTGAAAAAAATGAATGAAAAAAAAGTAAGTACTTTATAACTACAAAAAAGCTACGTTGTCATTAGATGACACTGCCGTGTCGCCACAGTTTTGAGGATTTTAACTGTGTGATTTTATATCGGTTTTGTATTTGTCACACGAACTTGCTAAACGCTTATATACTAACATATTATTGCATGTTTTTATGAGAAACAATTGAAATTTAATAAATTTAGCGTACTTATCATTGAACATATTCGAAGGACTGAATTGAAAGTTAAGACGTTCAATTCTATTCGATGGATAAACTATTCATCCAACTATCTTGCGACAATGGATTTCCAACCATTTTCAAGAACAGTCGAAGTGAAGTAGATGTATCTACGTAAATCGGCCATAAAGTTCACAGCGAGTCCCCCTGTCAGCCGCAGGCAAGAATGAACGAGATATTGTGCGTTTTCGTCACTTCCCCACCCGGCCCTTCACCCCCCTCGTCGTTTGCTTGCAATGACGTAATCTTTAAAGGCGATAACTAATCTTCCTAATTAATCTTTTCCTTGATGAGTTAAACAAATGAGTGAAGTGGGAAGGCTGGGCGATTATAGGCACAAATCCCGGCGTATTACGGTTGCTTTTCGTGTAGTAACAAGCTCTTGTCGGTTAAGAGAGCCGTTCGTCGCGTAATGTAACAGTTAGTACTTTTGGCGTGTCGTGCTATAATTTTATGCTTGTGCGAATTTTACATTCTAGTCGCAAATCTTTGTTATCCTTACAACAAAATCACCGTCATGACAGAGGTTTTCAATTTAAAACACGATTGCATTATTTCTATTGATTTACTGTTATTTAACCGTGCGGGTTCTGCCCTGACTTAATCTCGCACTCGAACGGTCTTTTATTATGCAATAGCTAGACTGATTTATTTACGTTGTCTGACCTTACTACTGCATGTCAACTGTAGTTTTCAACACACTTCTACTGTACCGGCAATACAGAGGGCAAAAGTTCGAGTCTTGCCCTGAGCTTCAGACAAAGATGGTTTATTTTCCATTATATTTGTTATCTGTATCATATCGTTTAAACTTCCAATGTTCCAATGTTACGCTTTTCATAGAATAATAATAAAAAACTGTAGAATATCGTCACTTTTTGAGTGTTATGAGAATTGTCACTGATCTGAATTTCAATGTCAGAATAAATTGAATTGGGTTTATCGGATTGACGTTTGAAAAAGTAATAAAATACACTTTTTATTGGAATGAATGTGGTCTTTTTAAAAATGTAGATAGGTGGCAATATTCTTTATATGACTTGTAATAAAATCGGCGTAAAAGATGTATTTAAAGTGTATCACTTACGAGATCCCTGGATTATATGGATTAGAGAAACACCCGCCCAGACAGGCCAAAGGAAAGCTTTCGAAGCGAATGAACTCCAGAGTTGGAAACTTAAGCGTCCCCTGCGATACAAACGTGCTCCAACTGTGGGTTCTATGTAAATTTGCGCAAACTTGACCTGCGTTGGATATTACTAATCTTTACTTTATGGTACGGCGAAGTCAGAAATCAATACGAGCGTTCATTGAAGCTAGAGTAGATGTCGAAGGCATGTTTGATTTGCCTAAGGCCGGGTTTAAGGAGAGGCGAGGCGATCGGCGCCGTGCATAATCATAACCGGGCGGCCTAAGCGCGTAGGAAGTTCTTATATTGAGTACCCATGATAAGGCTTTATTTCAATACAATAAGTTCTTCAGTCTTAATAAAGTGAATAACAAACTTTTCGATTTACCGTAACCTTAATCCGCTGTCATAAGTATTCTCTTTACTCTTCTCTTAACAGATCCCGTCCCTCCAAATGCGGAAGAGGCCTTAGTTACTGTCGTTACAGATGAAATGAATTTGTATAAATTAAAGCTTGTAAAAAATATAACTAAACACTTTTATGTCTGTCTTTCATAATCAGAATGACAGAGACATTTAAACGAAACTAAGCAATATCTTTAGGGATGTTTCCTTTCTGTCAATTAAGACAAATGGAATCGTAGTCCTGGTATGTTATTATTTACCCAATCGACTCATATCAGGTTCTAGTTGATTAGTGGTATTTGTAGTGTTTATGGAATCAGCACAAAATACTTCAATAGCATAGATTAATGAATGTCAATGTTACTAGTATTATATTATTTTATCACATTTCGACTACCACTTATTATTGAAAGTGGTTATGCGATACGACTACGAATATAAACTTTCGTGAGACATGTTGAAATAAAACTAATAATCCCGTACTGATTTATTACGTGAGTTGAACCGTGTTATTATTACCATTAATACGACTACGCTTCAACTTCAACGATAACTATGTCTAAAATCGGCTTATCATATATCAGATTCATTGTATGCACGATATTTGACTGAAGGTTTCCTTTTAACCGGTTCGTTTGCAGAAGCCTGAGGTGCTGTGGCTGCTGGTCTTGGCTGGCCTGTGGGTAGTCTCCACTACGGGGTTATCCTTGACTTGGAGCTTTGACTGAAGGGGATATCCTCCCCTATTTCTATGTCTCTGTCTATAAAAATCTGAATGACATAGACATCAAGGCAAGTTACAGGGCTCTTTAAGGTAATATTTAGCAGAAAGAATATTTACTACCACTAGCATCATTAATATTGCCCTAGGTATTTAATCCAATTCATTAATCGTGTGAACCAATGAAAATTGGCACGAGCGCACCCTTTAGTTTATTCGAAATTGCTGAACCAAATAATTGGTCACCGTATCGAGTTCTACATTCTTAATGTTTAATTCGGGTTTAAATTTGCGGTGTTCCGGTTTGCGCTTCAGTAACTAACTTTTTCACCGTCCAATGGCCACAATGATAAAGTAGGTATTGGGTTAGCAGTTGGACGTTGTGAATAAGTAGAAATTGTGTTAAAATTTAACTGCCAAATGTAAAATTTTCTAATTGATCAGTCAAATGCCTTGATGAGGTATACGACTAACCTAAGAGAACAACCATCATCTGATAGTACTTACTAAGGAAAGAGTTCTCAGTTTTGAATATATAGCTTTTATGTTGCATATGTTAGCCTAAATGTAGTTTTTTTCAAATTGAGGAGTTGATTCTCATTCTGATTTTGATAGGTTCTCAGCCCAAGCCAATTACCAATCCGCTAATTAATGTAATACAAAACTAGGAGGCTTTATAATTGATGGCATAGTTAAGTAATTCGTTCTCGACCGAGTTTGGTTTTAGCAAATTTTAGCATCCAAGTAGGGCGAAGTTTAAATTAGAGATCCTTATACCTTATATACCTTATATCTTACTGTAGGATCATCCTTAAATTACTGGTAGGAAAAACACTAGTATGACGACCATTGATATACACTTGTATGCATTATCCTTAGAGTACATCTGAATGTCTGTCAATATGAGGACCAGCTTGACAGATTACCACGAGGCAGCTTGACCCTGATGCCGACCATTGTTCTGATGCATACGACTGTAATACCCGGCTTATTTAGCGAAATCTATCCACTCCCATTCAACGCATTCAACCACAATGACAAATTAAATTACTGACACGACGCGCTCCATTGTTTCATGCAAGTTATTCGAATTAAATTGCCTTTTAAATTGCTATCTCAATTTGAACTGTGGAACGTTATCAGAACTGTCAAGGGGTGTATTCATGAGCGAAATAATTATCGATAACAAGTGTCTGTGAGCCGACAAAAGAATTAATTGGGCGCGCATTGATGAAACGTGTCATCATCGCTGTTTTTAAGGGAAGTAGCCCATTTGGTGCTCATTTCGTTTCATTTGGGCGTCTGATGGCCCTTGTATTAATGACTGGATTGATAGTCTGAGGTGTTATCTGGACACGACATTAGCCGTAGGGCGACTAGTGTATTCGACTATAACGCCCGCCTAAATATATTTAATCTGCTGTACTGCTGTGGAGAGATGGATGGAGATTAGTTGGAACATCATTATGTTAAGTTAAGGTTACCTTAAGATTTATTTTACTATTGAGCAATATAAGGCCTAAGAAAGTGCCCTTTGCCAAGGGGAATGAACTGACTAGCATTTTTGAGAGTTGTAGATTTAATTTGTAATGTCTATCTCTTAAAAAGTTAATGGAATAATATAAAAATGCTATTCGAGTATCAATAGGCGAACAATTTTACAGTTTTGTCTGATTTTCCACTAAAGTAAAATTTCTTGTATATAAGCATCCTTAGTCTAATAAGCTAGATTGGCCTGCTTATGGAAAATATAGTGGAAAAACAGCTTAGAGGTACATACATATGTCGCGATACAAATATAATGTACTTAACTCAAATATATGATCAATACAAAAATAGCAATGTTATCCAATTAACGAATAATCCGGGCGTTTTACTTGGTAACATAGCACACCAAAAGGAAACGCGTGATGGCACGCGCAATGAGTTCCAAACGTTGGATAGTTATAACACCTAGGTTGCGTGCGAAACGGTATTTATATTAACACATTTTGTCGCAATAAAAGTGAACGATGAATCTAATCACATGTTTTGCACAAAAGGTAAGTTTTTTATCGCCTTTTCTTTTGTCTATGATTCGTATTGACCTTTAATACGCAATTTGATGGATGCACGTAGCTACGCTGTGAATGGCTGCCATTAGTTCGGTGTTTTTCAGTTATATTAGAACTAACACAAGGGACGAGGCAAGCTGCTTGAAAAACAGTTCATGACGTAAAGTGGAAATACGATGATTGTGGCAAAGTACTCAATGAAAGTGGTTTTATTATAGTACATTGTGATACAAGTGAGGTATGTTGATAATTACATCAGAGGCGACATTGTTCACGCGAACCGCAGGTGAGCGTGATAAGGAAGCCGAGGATGTAATTATCAAAGGTCACGCGTACCATACGACGTTTTTCAACACATTTTGCGAGGAAAAAAACATTTTGATAAGATGAAAATGTTATAGGCCTGCCAAATTATTTACTTTACATTAAGCAAATCATTAAGATGACAACAGGTTTTTACTCACAATTGCACATCGCCAAGAATTTCCAGTGGCGTCCATTCTATTTATCTCTTTTCTAGTCACCACGAGTCAACATTTTTGATAATAACCAAACACGCGTAAACAAATTTTACAAATATTTGTGAAATAAATAACCTATAATGGCGCCCAACAGTTTTTTTTTCGTGAAGTTTGCGCAGTGTGGGCACAGAAATCTCTAAACAGCCAATACAAAATAAGATTATATTTTCGTTTTAAAATGTTATCTGTATTTAATTCATGTAAAATGTTATGAAAAGTGAAT
This sequence comes from Epinotia demarniana, assembly GCA_945867215.1. Lineage (NCBI taxonomy): Eukaryota > Metazoa > Arthropoda > Insecta > Lepidoptera > Tortricidae > Epinotia > Epinotia demarniana. Next base: position 10,928,601 of record OX244276.1, on the reverse strand, counting down.
AGTTTTACTAAATTAAACGTTTTCATATCATATACAAAAAGAAATAGTCAATTAATTAACAAAAAGGATTTAATTTGTTTAGTCGAGTAAGAATCCATTTGCCGAAAATTAAAAAAAAGCTGTACATTCTGTACAACCCGGTTAATTTAAGAATGCACCGTGTTCATGCATATATCTTGCTGCAAGGTGCCAACGTGACTTAATCGGGGTATAACCATAACACACAAGTGTTGTAATGTTATAAAACACGCGTGTTTAATATCCAGGATTATGAGCCTAAAAGCGACACGATAAGAGGTACGTTACGAGCAATTGTGTTGAAAAGTAAATTATTATACTTCTGCACAGTTATAACACCTAGGTTGCGTGCGCAACGGTATTTATATTAACACATTTTGTCGCAATAAAAGTGAACGATGAACCTAATTACATGTTTTGCACAAAAGGTAAGTTTTTATCGCCTTTTCTTTTGTCTATGATTCGTATTGACCTTTTTAAATATGTAACATATAGGTAATTAGGTATTACAAAAAATAAAACTGAGCACGGCAACATTATACCTATAGCATGTGATAGTTAGTCTTCCATTTTCTTGGGTGAGCTAAGTACCTATGGGTTATTTTAAGTTTTTATTAATTTCAATAAAAACAAAAAACCTAGGACTCCCCCAAAGAGTGACACAATGACCGGTCCTGCACCACCCGAATCCTATATATATATTTTTAATTGTGGGTTAAACCTACACTAAACTACCTACCAAATGAAAAGCCGTCATATGGTCGGGTAGAAACAAAATGGCAAATAAATCAAACCGCATAATAGACCAGTACGATAGCGCCAGCTCGATAACACACCCCGAATGACCGATGTGCATTTAAACCGAATTTACATGAAATTTCAAAACGAAAAGATAAATAATATTTATGTGTACGTACTCACTGTTATTGGTCTCTATATCCGTGTCCTACAACTAGGTACAACCGACACAAACGTATTGGACACTTGGGAACCAGTTGTCAATACGGTAATTGAAAACAGTAAATTACCTTATTGGTAAGAAAACTCATGAAAATACACGGAAAACATTCCATTTTCCATTTCAACTACATAATGTTAATGATATCCTTAGTCACAGACGTCACTTGTTTTTATTTCCCTACAAACTTTATTCTAACAAAGCGCTTTTGAAATGCTTATAAAATGTTGCTGATTTCACTATAAGGGCTCCCCCACATCTAGCGTCTCCCGAACGTCGACGCCTCACCGACGCCCGCGCGGAGTCGGCGCCGCGCTCCCGCAGCGCCGACGCGACGCTGCGGCGCTTCTCGAACGTCGACGTCGCAGTGACGTCCGCGCGGCGTCGGCGCCGCGTTAGCGCCGCGCCTCCTCGACATCAGTGGTGGCTATTGAGCGTCGGAGCGTCTTGTCGGCGCCCACGCAGCGTCTCTCCCCCCGCTCCCTGCCCGCCGCGTCTTACTTGACTTGACTAGTCTTTACGTAAGCACCACAGGAAACACGTCATGTCGGAAACGCAGTCACCGCCACCGTCGGAAGACGAGTTAGATATTGAACTTTTTATACATGAAATTCAAAATCCATGACTTTTTTGATAATCGAACAAATTTCGAACAGTAAGTACGTGTATCCTATTTGGTGCCTAATTTACAACTGATATTGTTGAGACGCGGTGGGTTGCGTGCTCTGTCCGTCGCAGTGACGCTGCGTGGGCGCCGACAAGACGCTCCGACGCTCAATAGCCGCCACTGACGTCGAGGAGGCGCGGCGCTAACGCGGCGCCGACGCCGCGCGGACGTCACTGCGACGTCGACGTTCGAGAAGCGCCGCAGCGTCGCGTCGGCGCTGCGGGAGCGCGGCGCCGACGCCGCGCGTGCGTCGGTGAGGCGTCGACGTTCGGGAGACGCTAGATGTGGGGGAGCCCTTAGGAGGCATACCTATTCACGAGACAACCATGTCAACATACTTAATTTACTTTATATCAGACCCGGTAGTAAAATAGCGGATGGAAAATAAAACGAAACCAAAAAAGTACATCATTTATCACAGAAGACCGAAACAGCATACATACATTCTCATAGAAAATATAAACGTGTCTAAAAAACTATACCAGAGTACACCTTTAAAAAAACAAATGTTTACATTTAATTAACAATTAATGCCAGCCATGATCCTTGTATGGTACTGGTACAAACACCGGTTTCTCAACCGCGAGTGTCTCGTAGATTGGCACGTGGACAGTTTTTACAACTGGTACAGTTTTAATGATCTCCTTGAGAACTGGTACTTCCTTGATCACTGGTACCTCGTGGAATACGGGTACTTTTTCGACGTGATGGTGGTGGATTGTGTGGACATCGTAGGGTACGTGGATTCTGATGCTGAAAATTTAATCACATTGAAAGGGTAAAAATAGGTATTTTACAGTCAACGGTTGAGGCGAGGTACGTCCATGAGGTATCTCTAACACAGGGTTTCTTAAAGTGTGGTCCATGGACCCCTTGGGGGTCCGTGATATGATTGCTGGGGGTCCTTGGCCACTGCGTTCACTCTTAGGCAGGTACGTAGGTATAGACACATGAAACATGAGATATTTTTTCAACATTTTCTTCAACAGGGGTCCGCGGTATTCTTGAAATTCTGAAAGGGGTCCATGTCTAACAAAAATTGAAGAACCACTGGCTAACAGTTAGAGATACCATTAACGTAATTTGTTGTATATTTTTAGAAGATTTATATTGCTGTTCGTATGTATGTATATATGAACTTATGTATGACTTGTCTTTCAAACTTTGTTGTTATCTGATTCACATGAATTTTGGGATACTTATCAAAATTCAGTGACTCCACCATATCATGGCGCTATCAGTAGTGCAATAATCAGCCCAGAAGGTGGACATAGCAACTCCTAAAGTACATAAAACAATTCCGTTGTGTTTGGCTCATTAAAACACTCACAACGAGTAGGCAGTCATTCCTTATGCTTATCTGGCCTGGCCTTATCGCATTTTTAGTGTTCCCAATTATTTTTCTCACAATGGACCACTTCTAAAGTCACATTTAGGTGTATACGTCGGTTAGATGCATTTCTAGTTTAGCAAAATGGGTTCTACGGAATTCTTATGCAACCACTGAACCAATTGGTATCCGTCTTTCACAGAGAAATTGACCTTGAAAACTCCTGTTACCAAGTTAAACTTTGCAACCACCAGCCCGTGGATCAATATAGATGGTACTTTTACTTTATTATTATAACGTGAGCCTAAGCCATCACTCACATTATACATGTGCGTATATTATCCTAATACGCAGTTTGATGGATGCACGCAGCTACGCTGTGAATGGCTGCCATCTTCCGTGTTTTTCAGTTATATTAGAACTAACACAAGAGACGAGGCAAGCTGCTTGAAAAACAGTTCATGACGTAAAGTGGAAATACGATGTTTGTGGCAAAGTACTCAAGGTAAGTGGTTTTTTTAAGTAAATTATTATATTTATTATACTTCTGCACGGGTAAGTTCAATTAAAAAATTGTATTGTATTTTAACACGTATAAAGTACTTACTGTGTCCTGTGGGGATCAGGCTCGGGAACAGGTGAAGCAACCGCCAGATGGCTGCCGACGGCAAAACACAGGATTATCTGAAATAAATGTATAGGTAATATTATCATAATAAGTTGCTGACCTGGTCATCAAACATTTTACATACTAGGAAATGTTATTGAAGTGAAAACTTCTTTAGCGGCGCTGAGCACTTTTTGGGATGGGCAAAAATTGTTAAACTCGCGACATATTTTGTGTGAGAGATTCGGGACGGGGCGGGGGGGGGGGGGGATTTGACTAGGGGCACATACTTTTAATTTGTACTTCATTGTTAACAGTATAAGGTCGTAAGGTCGTAACACATTTTCTGTAAAAGCAAATTCCATTTTGTTTTATCAAACTTTTCTATTTTGCTGTTAGCCGATTCGACTTCATTCAAAACTGAACACTATTCGTAAAAGTATAAAGCCGTTAAACACTTTTTGTGATTGCATATTCTGCAAATAAATTTGTTATTTTATCCACGCGTCCTTTACCGTTTTGCTATTGAGCAAAATCGAATAGTTCGAATTTGGACGTTATTCCTAAATAGACAAAGCTTTGAAAAATATTTGGCAATGGCAAAAACAGATTGGTGTTTTATTTCATCGTCTCCTTCATCAATTTTGCTGGGTTAAGTTGAACTATAGCGTACTACTAATAAGGTTGTTATTAGATATATTGGCACGCAGGGGGAGGAAGGGGGGAGAAAGGGTTTTTTTTTGCAAAATTAAAATTATTAAAGTTTTCACTTTCTAATTACCTATGTATGCGAATTGCCCTATCAGCATTGGATCAGGGTAGGGGTAGGGACTAACATACTCCCTATTTTAGACGGTAGGTGGCCCGTGATCAGCAGACAGTACGTAACTAGGCTACTGGCGACGATGAAAATAACGATAAAAGTACCTAAAATAGGGAAGATACAGCTATAATATTTACCATTATTTTAATAAAAATGTTGAAATAACATAAAATAATAGCTTCTGCAACGTTTTTACTTTCGTTAATACTAACTTCAAACAATCATTACGATTTGAATCCAACACTTAGGCAACTCTGACATCTGGGGACGAACCAGGGACAAACAAATATGGCGAGTGACACACATGAGTGACGTCACAGGAACTGTAGATCCGTATAGGCGCGAAAGTTTAACAGGAATTTTTGACTATAAAATATAGTATTTTAAGTTTTTATACATTCGTGGTCCGATTCTTTCAAATGAAAGCAAAAATGGAAATATTTCAGCTTTCGTTACTCAATAACGATGCAATTAATAGAATGTCCTGCCACCTGACAACGCAGTTCTTTTTTTCCTTATAAGGACATACATTTACCGTCTTTTTTTTAAATACTTATTTGCCTATTTGTGTACACTGGAAAAATAAACAACGGGTCAAGGCTAATTTTCCTTAAAAAAACGTTTTGTATAAAGATATGGTAACTCACAGCGACGTTCTTCATGGCGGCTGCAGCTTCGTATGCCTGCCCGCGGACGTGCACCCACTAATATCGGCAGTTATTGTGCAAGCTGCTGTCATGGTTCCTGACCGCTGCCAATATAAGGCTGGCTCTGCACGTGCGTTACTTATTAGCGAGTGTAGTTGACAGGACAATGTGAAAATAGTCAGCATATATCGCTCGTGAGTTCCCCGCTTTATTTTTGATTGTTTGATACATATGTAAAATAATATTCTTTTGACATTTATACACATGTTTTTTTGGTATCGTCCAACCGACCAAAAATTATTAAGTTTGGATCATCAAAAAAAAACGCGAGGGCATGACTTGTATTACTATGAGTATTAATTTTCGGATAAGTAAATGAATTTTCACTACTTACATATTTTATTGTATGTCAGAAGCCAAAACAAAATTACTTTAATTTGACTCGATAGAACGAAAAGTAAAATATTAATTTTACGGTTTTATCTCACCTAACTTAATCAATACTATATACAATAAAATGACGTAATCAGGTTTTTCTAATACCACGTCGGTGGCAAACAAGCTTACGGGCCCCTGATGGTAAGTGGTTAAAATGGCCGCGTTTTACCTCACCTAAAATATGGATAGAATTAAATTTAATATGATAATGAGAATCGAGATACGGTAATTTAATTATTTAACTTCTTGGTCCTGATTGCCACCTCGATTATTTTGTAGTTAATAGGGAAGCCATCAACTGTTTACTGAAACATGACTGCCGTCAACAGTGTGGACTCTGCCTACCCCAGGTAATTCATCCGTTGCCATAACGAATGCCTTATAGTAAGTATCTTGAATGCATTAGAGTGTTATACTTGTAGGTCCTTATAAATAAAAAATTACAGGACCAATGCAAAATAAGCATTTCCCCTAACCATATAACCTTTTTCATGTCTCTGTTATTCTGAGAAAGTGATGATATCCCTATGGAATGCCGGGGCCCCGTCGATTTGAACCGCGGATTGGGCCATTAATGATAAACCAAATTCTTACTGTTTATATTTTTCATTCCATTCACTCTTGGTGCATTGCAATGTATTCTCAGGAAACCATTAGTAACCACAAACGTAGACGGTACTTCTCGACAAATCAATCATCAATAGTTCACAAGTATACTTTAATGCAACTACGTTACGAAGGCCACCGAACTACTTACCTACCATTCAGGTTTATCTAATTTGCGCATGCGAAGAAACACGTCACGATGATACAAATAGCACAGAAAGCCGTCTATATAGGTAATATTACGGATATTTGTGTTTTATTTTATTTTCAAAACGAAATTAAAAAAAACGTACCTGCTTCCATGTTTTACAATCGGTTCAGAAATGCGACCTGGTGAGGAGACGACATGACACAACGACTTAAACGACTTCGCAGACAATAGCTAGCTGAAGTCACGGGCAATAGCTAGGTATAAATAATTATCACTAATATTGTTTTACTTGTTACGATACCACAGTATTGGGCCACGCGTGTCGGTGCATAGATTGCATATAGTGTTGCACTATGACAGCGCAGTCATTTAGTTTCACTAGAATAGGGTGCCAAGGTTTGCTTTAATTTATTCGGTTTGTACTGCGGATATGTTTAGCATCTATAACTAGAGTAGTTCGGTAAATGAGGGCTATAATTGTATACTTTGTAATCTTTGGGTTTTCCTATTCCACCAAGGCAATACATGCAGGGTTGATGACAGTATAAATATTCTTACATTACCAATAAACGAAACTCGTAAAACTAGTGCCTATGCCAAATCTTGGGATTAGGTGTCAAAGCGGACCCCGGGCTCCTTTAGGGGCATTACCGGGAATAACGCTAGGAGGATGATGATGACCAATAAACGAAACATACGTTCGTTTACGTTTCAACTTATATTTGTTTTTTTAAAGATTTTTATGTACCAATTTTTTTTATATGTTTACATAAAAGTTTTTGAGAATTGTGGCTCAACTGGTTTTTGGCGTTTCATAAATAAAGAAATAAAATAAATGAATATTAGGGGACAATCTTACACAAATCGACCTAGTCCCAAACTACGCAAAGCTCGTACTATGGGTACTAGACGACGATAAACACAGACTTATATAGATAAATAAATACTTAAATACATAGAGAAAACATCCATGACTCAGGTACAAATATTCGTGCTCATCACACAAACGAATGCCCTTACCGGGATTCGAACCCAGGACCTCTTGCTTCGTAGGCAGGGTCACTACCAACTAGGCTAAAGCGGTCGTCGTAATAGATGCTCATTTGACGATTAACATACCTAGTGCGTAACTTTCCAATCGTTTTTACCTGAACATATAAACTGTCGATTTCAGCTTTCAAAACTTGCTCTTGATATGTCGTAATCAATCGCCCTGCCTATATGACGATACTATTTGCCAAACGCTGTGCGCGGGGGCCCATTAAATGTGGGAACGGCACACCTCGGGTCTGCTCTCTGTCGCACCCATCATGGCAGGTAAGTGCAATACAGAGTTCCCATATTTTATTGTACCACGCACACAGCGAATAAACCTTATTAATACATTATCGGATTATTTGGATATTTTATTGGACTTAAATCATATGAAATAGCTATTAATTCATAATTTAATTACTTATGCAGTAACGTATCAGGTCCTTAATAAAATTTTACAAAATAAATCGTAAATTAAACTGATAAGTAGCTATGTTAATTATGGGTTTTCGTAGTCCTTATACATAATTCCATGTTTGCTTCACGCTAAATTGACGGTATACATGTGCCATTGTACAACTTAGTCAATGGAACATACCAATAGTAGATATTAATGCCTATAAAGGCAAAACTCTCTAGAGTATAAACTCTCGTGGATACAATCATACCATTTACGCAGTCAAAATACTACGGCAGAAAAATCCAATGTTACAAAAGCCAGGAATCTTGATAGACCAGACACCCAATGACCCCTATGAAAATCCCATACATGTCCATCAAAGGGGCTTCAGTTTCGGTAAAAAGGAAAAATGGGAATTTTCGAAATGCACCCTCGCTTGGCTCGGCTGAATAGAGAAATTTCCCCCGACGCGGTGCAGCCCGCTTCAGTTGTTGGCCACTCTACATTGAATCGTTGACTTTCTTTATTTGTTTGGTTAATATGATTTACGTGTGAAATTAAAAAGGTTGAGATGATGCATCGTTTCAGTTATTATTCCGGTATGAACTCAATCCATACTAATATTATAAATGCGAAAGTGTGTCTGTCTGTCTGTTACCTCTTCACGCTTAAACCGCTGAACCGATTTAGGTGAAATTTGGTAAGAGATAGTTTGATAGTTTGAGTCCCGGGGAAGGACATAGGATAGTTTTTATCCCGGAAAGCATTCCCTAAGGGGGTGACATGGGGGGTGAAAGTTTGTATGGAGCTACGATACAAGTGATACAACCGAGTTCACGCAGACGGAGTCGCGGGCAGAAGCTAGTATTCAATAAAAACGTTGAACAGTTAATCGTAATTTTAACTCAGTGGTTTCATTACGTGTTGCGACTGCTATACGCTATCAACTAGCTAAATACATAAAACAATTTACACAACCAAGTAAATAACGAAATAAATCAATTGAACGAATTAATAGTTTAATTACCCAGTGTACTTTTTTAATTATTGTATAACTATCTAACCTACCTATGTATACACATGATCGAAAGTGAATCTATTTATCAATGGATTTAAAGGATTTCCTCAATACTAGGGATTATTTTAATTTATAGGTACGATAGATACTAATAAACTTATGTCATAAAAAGCAATCCATAAAACTAGAGACCCGCCCAGGGTAGGAAAAGTCACATACCTAACTACAAACGTGCATAGCGAGCAAGTGAAGCAAGAAATCGAATACCAACCACGACGGGAACTGGAAACTAACTTGTTCTAGAACATTTCGTTAACTCCGCCTTGGACGAAATACTCCAGTCTGATAACGTCTGTCCCTAATGTTGGCAATATTGACTATGTGAGCGATTTCTCATTTCATATTTGACGTTTCCAATAGGCACCCATAACTAAGTTAGGTATTGCGAGTACCTAACTTAGCTATAGGTTGTTGTTGGTTTCATATTTCTAGTTACTTTATTGGTAGTGGCTTGGTGAGCACCAAAGCGACCTGTAGACGAAAACACCTGGACAGTCGGACATCCGGGCTGACGAAATAATCTTAGCCCAAGGTGAGTCGGAGAACTTCGTTATTAATATGCATAATACATTAATAGTATTATAATTATAGTGATGTCAGGTTCAAAAAATGTGCTACCTTATTATTATTTGGACTCAAATCATGAATTAAACAGTAATTACACATTATTGTATTAATTACCTTAGCTAATGTTTTTCTTTAAATGTTTAAATGTTTACGTTCGGGCCAGATAAAAAATAATAGAATATTACGTAGTATAAGCTTGATGGACGTTTATCGAACGAACGAGCGAAGCGAACGAAGTTCTATGCTTCAGCTGGGGCCGAAAATCTTTTGTCTGTCGCCGACCAGTGTCCATAGTAAGAAATTATATACAATTTTATACCTATTTAATGATACTGGTTTCACGACTGTTGGTGCTTCATCCATTTTGCCCATGAACCTTTTGTGAGCAGGTTTGTTAATTATACACTATTTTTAAATTATCTTAGAGTTTTTTAACTGTAGAACTCGCAAGCCGGGAAGCGAATAAGGGTTTTAGTATTAAGTTTAATCCTCTGTTTAATCCCATGGTCCTAAGTTTAATCACATAAATAATTATTTTATTGTTTCCACCATCGGTAACATGTAATGTGACACGTAATAAACATTTTTATTATATTTTATTCTAAAATATAAACACCCAAATTTACATTTGGGTGTGTTGTGACATCGTATACCTAAATATAACCTTGACAAAATGGCGAACAGGGCTTGTCAAAAACCGCGGGAGATGAATGTCTGCCGATAGCAACACGCGGAGTGATTTGTGGGTTAGTCGTAAAATAGGAATACGCCTCGATTGATTTATCTACCTATTCAATTTATCGACGGGCAGTAGGCAACTAGGGGTCTACCTTGAATTAGGTTACATCGCGAACCCGCGAAATGTGAATACTATATGGTGGTAAAATAATAAAGTATATTTGCCGAACTTGTTGAACCTGAACCCCCTTATTCTGATAAATTAAATGTGTTTTCTCCGTTTCTTAAATACACAAATAAAGACAAACGGATTTTGACGACGTTATAACTAAAATAGGTTTTTTGGACGTTTATGAATACAGCCACTGTAAGTGACAAGAGTTCGCAAGTTTAAGTGACAAAGATACGCTCATCGTCAACACATGTCAGAGCGCATCTTTCGAGGCTCACACAGGCGAGATTATTCACCAACTAGAACCATCATCAAACATAAAGCCCGAGGTCCGCTTTCACAATTAATTAAAGATTTGGCACAGGCACTAATTTTACAAAAGCGACCAACTAGAACCAAAGTTCTCTTATAGTTTTGGGACGTAATCCTTAGGGTCTCCTATGTTTTTAGTATCTTTGCCATCACTACAGTTATTGCAGGAGTTATTAATAAGTATCGCAAACCCTAAAGAAAACTGCACTCGCAAATGTATTCGTTCGATATTCTCTTTTTATATTTTAAATGCATAAACGTCTAACATTGTTTCCATTCCACCGTATCCATATAAGTTTGAATAAATAATCCTCAGAGCCCAGGTGACGGTGCTCGGCTGACCTCCGACGGATTACCTCTGTAAGCCGCTCGCTTCAAAGCGAAACCGACTACAGACCGACGAATACAGACCTTCTGCGGGCTTTTATAAATACGCTTTATGTCTAACCAGAGCTCAAAGTGTCGTACAAAGTATAGTAGCCAATGGTCTCTGGCTAGTTTTTGCAGAAAAAGGTTAAGACCACATTGTAGGCCACTAATGAGTAAGGATGGCGATGTTTAATAATAAATAGGTTTGAGGTAGCTGGGACATCAAAGCTATTACGTATAACGTGGAGCCACGATTTAGACGAGCTCCACGCGGACGGAGTCGCGGGCAACAGCTAATATTACTATAACCATAAATGTTTTCACTCTCTTAGGGGATGATTTCCGAGATAAAAACTATTTTATGTCCTTTCTCTCTAGTTATACCAGATTTCATCTAAATCGGTACAGCTGTTTAAACGTGAAGAGGTAACAGACAGACAGACATACAGACTCACTTTCGTTTTTATAATTTTAGTATGGATTCTAAACTAATAGAGACAAAGATAAGTGATTTCATACATATCAGTTGATTTTAAAACTTGAAATTAAAGTACTAAAATAAAGCCTTTACAGATCATTATTATCGGTGTTATATATATTTCAAATGCACATAAAATGCAGCCAACAGTACAAATGATCATTCTCAATTACGACACAACTATACCTCTGCAAAAACCAGCTAATTCCATTAATCAAAACCAATATTTACACTTTTTAGTCTCGAAACTTCCAAGTTCTCGCTTGAGAAAATATTTGATCTGTCATCTAGGGTGCATGACGCAAGGAAAGGGCTAAACTTCGTCATTAATTACGGTTTGCAGCTTCTGCATAATCCGACTGGAGTATGCAAGTATTTCGACGTCATTATCATATTATAATTTGGTGGAGCGCGCGCTTGGTAATTTGATATTAAACACGCTTCTGACGTCTGACGTGACTGCAATGCATTCTAAAGCCTAATTTGAACTGTGAAGATGTCACCTGCGCGCTGCACGAGCTATTTTGTTGGTTCTCTGCTAAAATTTGATATTTTTTGCTAGTAGTAGCGTATTAGGTACCTAATAGCTCACTTTTTTGCAACTTGTCCGGTCATATTAAGAAAACCGATAAAGTGAGAAACGTTCCTTTAATGAAGAATAATGTTATCTAATAGGGAGACGCATTTGTATCTCTGCTACAGGTAATTTCAAACTTACCATACATCCTTCTTGACCCGAAGAAGGTTTTGGCTTCTGAGAACATTTTTTTGCGCTACTTCTCTTTGCCAAAGCGTATCAATACCTACAACTTTTAAGGTTTGATATTAAATAACTTAAACAGGTAGCTTGAAAACCCTAGTCTTTATAACTCTATTATGGCATCGTCTCCGAACAGCATTTTGATCGTTAACAGTCTGAATATTCAGTGAGCCACCGCGTTGGCTTCCGTGTATCGGCTTAGGGAGGTTTATGAATCAAAGCCTCTTTCCTTTGTGATTTCTAGCACAGGTCGCTTGGTGACCTGGTTTCTAAAAAATACGTTGTCATGTTGGCACGTTAGTTTCCGCTGCGTTGTCTGTATTGTTTGGGTTATTTTGTCTTACTTATCAGGTCACAGCGAAATTCCTCCATGTCTTTTTGACTAGAACAATGCTTACTACTATACTTATTACATAGATATTATGATGTAGTAAGTATCACAATGAGTATTTTAAGAAATACTACTTTAATGAAAACGTGACGTCTATTTGTACTTACTTACCTTATTACTTATATGAGAGAGATAGAGAGGTTTTTTTTAGTATTTCGTACCAAAGTTGTCCAATGAAACACTTATGCCATCACTCGGCGTCTAATTATCTCACATTCAGTTTTTATGGTTTGCGTCCGACAGATAGCGGTGGAAAAGTGTTATGAAGGTTTCATCATCATCATCATCATCATAGTAGCAGAAAGACGTCTACTGCTGTGCATAGGCCTCCCCCAGAGAGTGGCACTGACCGGTCCTGTGTCAAGGTTTCAAAGTGGAGGTCAAGGTGGTGAAGGTTTTATCAGTTATGTCTGAATAAGACTGATAGTTTACTAGTAAAAAAATATGTAGGGAAATATGTCCTATTACCTACATACATTTTACCTGTGACAAACAAGAGGTAGGGAGGACTTACAACACTTTAAGACAACATTTTAAGTAACACTCACCTCACGACGGCATTTTACCTGAAAGATTACTTTTTTATCAAGACAAACATTATTAAAACAAGACTCTAGGAACTGGATCTCTTTACTAAGGCTGGGTAATCCAATGAAGAATTTAGCCGTTACAGCCCCGTAATAAGAAAAGCTGTAGAAGTCGAAATTTGATTACGAATGCATTTACTAATGTAGAAGTAACATCTAACTAACTCTAATTTCCATACTTCAGTCAAATTCAAGTAAGTTGTAATTCGAAATTTCTAGTTGGATTACTTTCTAATCCAAATGTGAAATGGACGAAGTTAGTATTACGTTTTCAAAAAGAAAGTTTTTAAAAGTGTCCTGAATAGAATTTAAATTAAGTATAGGTAATGGAAATAAGCCGGTGCTCTTGAATGGCCACCGGAATGTTTATTAACAATTCTATATCTTATACATGTATAGAGGTATTTACTTATTTAGCAAATATTGTTAGGAATTTTTTTTTCATTGTGGAAATTTTGTATGGTGTTCAATTATAATTTTTTTTTTTTAAATATATGGTTAAAGTTATGAATATTCATTGCTCTTAATTATAAATGCAAGAAACAAAATGTGTGCCACGTCTGATCCTTACCTTATATGAACGTAAACGGCGCCCATGCCACCATATGGGTTTAATTCAGAACAACGATCTCTACCTGACTCACATTCATGCGTAGCGTGCGCCGCAGTGGACTTCCGGTTACATGTAATTAGTCTTGTACAGCTGCGTGCATAATATTTTTTTATTTACTTTGAAAACGGTATACGTAAAACGGTTACTTTAAGGTTACTCAATTGGGAGGCCGCTACTGACGTAGGTACCTATTGGTTTCCGTTTCCGCTTGCGCTAGCGCGTAGCCGAATATGAGACCGTCTTGATTTTATTTTTTTATGTTTCATTTACACGTACATGAATTTATATTATGCTCATCAAACACAATACAATAAATTGTATTAAAATGTCAACTCTAATCATCATATAGTTGTAGAGATTTAAATTCAATAGATCAAGTGGAATACAGCCCCAATACGCTGTCGATTCTGCATGCAACTCTTCCTCAGAATCATAAAGCAGCATCCCATGAACATGACTACTGAACCGTTTTTTCATGTCGTTAGATGTTCGTTCGTTTAGAAACGCTCCACTTGAAATTTTCTTCGCAGTCTTAATTTCTACGTGACTCCCGGAGTTAATTAGTGCAATTACGAGATCCAGTCGAGTGGGTTTTTTGTGCCGCACTTAGCCCGACATTCAGGAATAGCCATTGTGGAAAATTAAATTAACTATAAACTACTGCAGCTATAGGTGTCTGTCCGCTACGGGGTCGACTTACGCTCTCATCTCCATGGAGACAAATAAATAAAGCGGTGGTGTGGGATATTTTCCGTCCTATGTTTTAGTTTCGATTTTGAAAAGTACTTAAACCAACCATTACCGAAATCTATTGTTTAATTGTTACATTTATGGTTGGTCCAAGTATAAACAATATACAAGTACGCATAAACAATATAACAAAGAATATAGCGAATAACAGCCCATATTACACGTGCCACACTCAGGTCAGTTGTATAATGTCTGTTTTTTTTATCTGTTTCGTGCATTTTCGTCATCTATACATATAATAAAGCTGAAAAGGGTCGAAAGTCTGTACATGGACGATATTCGAAAAAAAGTTGGCTAAGGATACTTAGAATCGATAACAGAACACGTTTCAAAAGTTTTTAGAATTTTTGTCTGTTTATTTGTACGCGCATCGCGTGAAAACGGCTGAACGGATTTTGATGAAAGGTTTACTAATCTGTCCAGAAAATTTCCGGTCAACATATAGGCTATAAAGATTATTAAGATAATGGTGCAAAGAGGTTAAACAATGCGGTTGAACTTTGTATGAGAACTCCTAAATCTATGAGCTAAAGACTTGAAAATTGACAAGAATATACTTGACTAGAAAGTAAAAAGAACCCCATTCAAACTTTTAGCAAAATATAGATAAGTGAAACTTGAAAAAAACCGGGATGTAAAATTGTGGTAGGCAAAACTGGTTGATACCTCCACCGATAGTAACTGTTAGACATAAGAGACCTAATTATATTAGAACTTCAGTCACTGACGACGTCGCTGCGCTGTTTATATTGAAAAACCAGCAACGTTGATCTCTGCCTTCCTATATTTGCTATGGAATCAGAGGTCATCTAAAGTGGTTTACAGGTTGAGTTATTTATTTATTTTCTCCAATATGCTCGGAAATGTTCGCCTTACTGTAGCAAAAATAGTACGTGAAGTTCCTCTTTACTGTCAAACGCAAATTTAAAAAGTTAAAAGTCTTTATTGTACAGTTTTAGCGGCCAGGAAATTGTATGAAATTCCTTTACTGTATAATTTTTTACCTTTTAACTAAATACTTTGACTAAGACAAATTACTACAAACAGCCAAGTGCTCGTACGTTTAAAGTCTTTGCAATTTGTCACAACAACTTGCGATAGTGAGAATGGTTAGCAGTGTATGGCTGTCTCTTTCCAACTATTGCAAGTTGCTGTGACAAATCACGCTCGCTTGTAGCCTGAGGGGCTACCGCGAAGTGAAAACGAACTTCGTTCGAGTATCTCCGTCTCTGTCGCACTTGCCAGTTCGAGCGACAGAGAGGGAGATACTCGAACGAAGTTCGTTTTCACTTCGAAGTAGCCCCTCTGTTTTAATTTTTTTTTAATGGTCATAGACTAAACGCGTACTTTTGAAAGTGATCGAAGTGACGTTTTTAAATATGTCTCAAATAGTTATAAACTAAAACTCACAAGGACTGAAATACATGTAGATTGCAATCCCGTTTAATGTTTAATAATTTTAATTGCATTAAACATTTAAAACTGTGACCGGTTCTAATGGTTTAAAAATTTGTATGTATGCCAAAAGAA
The DNA here is from genome assembly GCA_945867215.1 of Epinotia demarniana. Taxonomy (NCBI): domain Eukaryota; kingdom Metazoa; phylum Arthropoda; class Insecta; order Lepidoptera; family Tortricidae; genus Epinotia; species Epinotia demarniana. Next base: position 10,912,636 of record OX244276.1, on the reverse strand, counting down.
GCTGGCACTATGAGTCATGCCGTATACATACTTTTAAAAAATAAGTTGGGCGGGACCTTGATAGGTTATTGACATACTCGATATTTTAAGATTATTGAAAATATTATTTGATTTCCTCACATTTTTGGAGAAAAGCACTATATCTGCCTTGGCGGGAACGGCAATTCGTGGATTCGTCTCTATTGTCGGATTCAGCTTCGCTTCATCCGACAAAATCAACTTATCCACGAATTGCTACTTCCCGGCCGCTGCAATAATGTACTATTATCGTATGGCAAATCAGTATTTAGAACCGTTAGATCTTGGAAAAGACAGTACGGTTGCCAGGTTGAATTGAATACTTATCTCGAATTATCATAGTTCACCAACGTGAATTTGGACAAAACGGCATTATTCAGAAAATAGAGTATCTATGGTGTAACTTCTTTTATGTAGAACACTCCCGTGACTTTTTGAAATATTATTGGGAGCGCATTAGGAGCGCCCCCTAAAGGGATATTTTGGCCTTTCATTCCCACGAAAACCTCAGCCCGGAGGCTGAGGCTTCGCGTGGCTGCCCTTTTATGTTCGGGAATTTGGGCCTCAGGTTTCGCTAGAAGATAATGAGTGGCGTAAGGGCTCGCATTGAGAGCGCTCTCTAAAGGGATGCTGTGGGCCTTTCATTCCAACGTAAAACTCGGCCTTTGGCCTCGCTGCCACCTGGGGATTGTATAATATAAATGGCCTTCAGCCCCGAGTGATTTCTTAAGGCTTGATTTGTATCTTTCATTGTTACGAATAGTTGCCTGGCCGCTCACCTTCTGGACTTTGGTCTCCGGTTTCGCATGCAAGTCACTGGGGATAGTAAGTGGCCGTGGGGGCTCACCGCTGTCTAAAAGCATGCTTAGGGCCTGTCATTCCTACGAAAAGCTCAGCCTTCGGCTCCACTTGCCTCCCGATTACTTTCAGAGCTTCGGTCCTCAGGTTTCGCGTGCAAGTTACTCGGAGATAACGAGTATCCGTGGGGTATCGGGCCTTAGGCCCTCGAGCTCGAAGACGGCTCTCTCAAGGATTGCTTTAGGTCTTTAATTCCAATGAAAAGCTTGGCCTTCGGCCTACCTTGCCTCACCGCTCGGCACTTTGGCCTCAGGTGTCCCTTGCAAGACACCTTGGAATAATGAGTGTCCGTCGGGCTTGCCCTAGGATCTTCGGACCTAGAGCTCGCATAGGGAGCACTCTCTAAAAGGATACTTTGGGCATCTATATAATATTATTGACGAGTAAGTTTTTGCGTATTTTTGATTTTTCCAATTGTTGACAGATAAACCTTGCTAAACTTTATATTTTTGAATGGTTTCACTTAGGACAACCTTGCTCATTTTAGTAGGTGTATGTGACGTTTTTGTACACAACTGGAGTGTTTACTTATACATTTGATCAAATATGGTAACTGACAAAAGTACAAACGTAGTTAATGCTCGTAAAATTTGTAATACTTCAGTGTTAAATAAAAATAAAAATATGTACACTTTCTACTGCGTAGCGTAGTATTATGCCCGCTTACCATCTCTCTTATCTGTTAATATCCTGGTGTAAATATTATGTAGTCAGTATTTTAGGGGCGTCTAAACAGTTCGTTCCCATGCAGAGCAGAGTCCCTGTCACGTTAATAAAGGCGCTCTAAGCATTACTTAATACGGTGCTGCAGTGTATAATTTGTCTAATCGGTCGCCTTCAGTAAGCCCGTTTAAGCAATAATCGATACTCGTTGTCTGCTTCCATTAGGACCCCTTTTAAACAAAACTGCCTATCAATTAAATTATTCGGCATCATGGTCGAATGTAATAGTCGTTATCGTCCGCTATTCCCCATTGTCCGTAGATTGGGCGGAGTCATGGTTGCTGTTGAACGAGCACAGATGCTGTTTTCAATCATTTTGTTTGGCTGCTTGACGTCTATTATACAGGAGATATCAGCGTTTTACTGGCATTTTTCCATTTCAGATGTTTTTGCGTTATCGTGAAACACTGAAATAGTTATTTACGATACAAGTGCCGAAAATAGGAAATTCGCAACGAGTGGTGATAAATTAAAACACGACCGAAGGGAGTGTTTTAAATCGCCACGAGTTGCGAATTACCTATTCACACGTGTGTCGTACAACGTTTTACTGTACATATGGCTCTTTAAAGTTTTGACATATGCACGGAAAGTGCTCTTTTCCGCACTAGTGCGGGAAAGTAGCACCATATGTACTGTAAATCGTATTTACTTTATTTGAAATCGAAATTAAACAGGTGAGAAGTTTTTTGAAATAATATTCGTCGTTGACAGGGCTTTCTTTCATTCAAATGTTGATATAGGTTGATACAATTCGTATTAAAATACCTTGCAAACTGACCCGCAGTTACGGACTTTACTAATCGTGTACTTTATGTTTTATATTCTGCCTCCGCTTTATATACGTATAACATATGATACCATCTAATGATAGAAAACGTAGGATAGTCTCTGGAACTCCAGCAGTCTTTTTGCTATATTGCAAGGAGTAACGGTCATTTCTGAATCCATTAATGTTATAAATACTTTTTCACTGATTGTATTTTTTAGTAGAATTCTAAAAGTTCACTCAATATGAGCATATAATTCTAGTAGAAATAATTGTCTTTAAGTAGTTGTGAGTAGTCTAAGACTCGGCGTTTACGTATAGAAAAATGTGTCGCGCTCACACGACGAGCCAACTGATATAGGAGTGAGATTCATATCATTGAAAAAGATTCATATCATTTGCGACTGGCGCAGGTACGGAATTCCAAAGCCGGAGCCTCCAAACATCGTTACTTTAATGAATTGTTTGTATAACCGTAATTTGTAGTAGCTCTCGCGTGCAAAATCGCAATAGTCACGTAGCAAACACCCTCGAAGGCATTAAACTTAATTCCCGGGCATTTTACTATTGCATTGCAGCGATATGCATTCTTTTGATTAAAAACTGTGCATGTTTTTTGTAAATAAATACTATCTAATGGGATGATTGCTGGTTTGCGGTTTTGTTAGATAAGGATTTTAATTTCACACATTTTTCGTACTTTGGAAGGTTTTTTAAAAATGACAATGGCAAATAAATAATAAATGTGTTATGGGGCTATGGCGTCCGGTAAACTGTGCGTACCGAAGGTTAAGATCCATTATGGTGATAGAACACTAAAACGTATCCCCTATCTTCTGAACAGTTTACCAGAAACTATCAGTCGTGAAAGTATAAAAAACGACTTTAAGAGGAAATTAAAACGACATTACTTAACATTAATAACAATAACACCTAAGGCATAGCTGAATGTAACATTTACAAATACAACTTAAGTATTGTACAAATTAGTTAACTCTGTACCATAAAATGATCACAAAGACAAAGTGTTCCGACAGTTTTGTGAGACCCTGTTAATCATTAAGTTTCTATATTCTGTTTATTAAATAATAAATAATAAAATAAACAAGTCTACGTCTTGGCTGATGATAAGCGGACACCATTGCCTTTGGACGTTTGCGACTCCAGAAGCGAATCACAAGCGGGTTGTGGAGGCTTTAATAATTTGGGGCTTGGTTGTGTTGTGGCTATTAAAACAATAAATTTATGGTACTCTTCTTCCTTTTGGAACAGATGGGTAATCAGGTAACGTTCCGAACACGTTAAGACATATCAACTGTCATTTTCCAATACTAAAAGTGACGTTTATATCTACCTCACGCGCGTACAATGTGTTACGTGATCGACCTGCAGGTCCCATTTACTTGGGGTCGGCCTTCCTTGTCCACATTTTCCATTTAACTCAAAATGGACATGAGCTTATATATTTTCGATCGTCGTTAACCAGGTGGCGGGTGGTCTTCCACGAGTACGTTTCGATGCAGGTAAGGCAAGTTTCACCATATGGTCCTCTTGGCGTCTTCCCAATATATCTACTGTACTACATTAAATTATATAAAACAATGCCCAAACGCAATAGAAAAAGTACACATGCCGTGTTTAATTCAAATTGAATTCCCACAATTTCCTATCCCGACTTACCTAAACAGTTGCGATAAACAGTTTGTTGACGGTCTCATTGTTTATTGTTTTGTACTTTTGATAAATAAACTGAAAAAAACAACCTACCTAAACAAATGTCTCCAATCACCCAGTCAAGCTGAGTCCAAATGAGGTGTATATATGGCGTCAAGATGTTGCAAGTTTTATGACGGGAAAACTGCACGCTAATGACCCGTAATGCGGCTGAATAATGAAATTAATGCATGACAGAACTTTTTTTATTGTTAGAGTACAAAGTGCTTATGCTTATATTTACAGTCTAAGTACATACCCTAATCATATACTATCCTGTCTCTTAGATGCGTACGTACAATAGCATAAGTCAGTGATTTACATTTCTATTAAATTACTATTTTATTTTCTTATAACGCTTCGAAGACGACTGATGGTTTTCACGCCATCTTGCGCAAACACGCGGCATTTCTAACGCATTGTGCAAAAAACAGCTCCAACGGCCTTCTGGATGTAAAGTACCTAAACGTCCGAGTGCTCGACGCTGTACTGCCATGCTGTACTGACATGGCTTAAATTTGAATGAAGAAAAATCCTCTTAGTTCGAATTTAACCCATATTGCTGTGGCATAGAGTGCCCATGCCATTATACTAGTACAGCGTCGAGCACTTGGACGTTTACCTTACGATGTGAAAGATATGACAGCGGCATCTGCAGGCATTGGGTCAAACTGACTGGGGAGCTGATCACTGCTCAGTTGACCCACACAATTCTAGAATAAACATTCCTAATAAATGTTTTATTATTGTCATGACATACTAATATTAATCGACTGAATCAGGCGTTATTTTGCGCAAGGCAATGATATGTTACGAGAACTATAAAAAATCATTTTTAGCAGAATAGCAAAGGAATAACTTTCTCCTACCACACTAATATTTTAAATGCGAAAGTGTCTGCCTCTCTGTTACCTCTTCACGCTTAAAGCACTGAACCAGTTTAGATGAAATTTGGTATAGAGATAGTCGAGTCCTGGGGAAGGACATAGAATAGTTTATATCCCGAAAATCATCTGGGGTGAATGGGCGGTAAAAATTGTACGGAGCTACGATATAAACGAGTTCCACGCGGACGGAGTCGCGCAGGAGCTAGTGACATTATAATTAGTATTAATATGGCGGCTCTGCACACATTCATTAAGAAGGCTCATTGTTTAACATGTACCTCATCATCGTGAGATCATCATCACTCGAAATACATGTATACCGCCTAAACTACTCGGTTTAGATACAATAGAAATAGTGGATACCGAACTCTACAACACTGGGAAATTGATCACTACCGATATGTAAAATAGGTATGTGTTTAAAGCTGGCATTCCTTAAATCAGATGGCACAAGAAATAGATTTAGTGCGAATTGCACCCAGCTTACGATTTACAGATCGATCAATGTTAAATATGGCGCGGGTATCTGTCATTCCATGGAAACTTGTCAAACATCCATACATTCAGATTTTAACAAGCACCGCTTACGATTTGGTTCAACTTACCTTAAGTAAATATATAAATAAATAATAGGTAACTAAATGGCACGCAAGTGAAAGAAATGATTCCATGATAAAATGACGAGTAATCAGTTTTTTTTTATCACATTGAACATTCGTTTTACGTACATAGTTGTACAGCGCATGGCTGAGGCAATTTTCATGCATCATAGGTGCCATTTGCAGTTATTCAGGTTAATATTCCACCTCCTTCACTAAACGCTATCCTACTCCAGCGCCTTAAATATTCCATTAAATTCTCATAAATAACGCATAATGCGGTCAGTTATGTGTGTTAAATTATAACTCCACTGCTGGTATTAGATGTTACATGTTTATTTTAATTCATGTACGGTTTTACAGTGGTAGTTATACAATTTTTGGCATTGCAATTCATTATCAATTTATCATATATTATTAATAGTTAGGTTCTGTTTCATGTGATACTCGTCTACATCTGCTGTTCGTATGGAAAGATCTTAGCGATGTTTCTCTAAGCACAAATGTACACAATTTTACCTTTTGAATATCATTACCTTTAAAATATTTTTTCTTGTTGCAGGTAAGGAATGTGAATACATTTTTAGAAACCAACGACATACCAGACACGAGGTGATGACATTAAATAATTTGGACATATATTATCCATCCAGTATAAAGTAAAAATGACACAATGTATAAAGCAATTATGCAATGATCACTATTTCGTCAAGTCTTAGACCGTAACGATATTTATTGGGCATTTTCCTGACTACAATGGTTTTTGCAGTTTTTATTGAGTAAAATAGTAATCATCAAATATTACTAGCTTCGTTGACCGAGCAACATACATAATCGCTGAATGTAGAATCAGTCGTTAACAATAGGACGAGAGGCAGAAGTTTCTTGCCCATATACATTATTATAACGACGGAATTCGTTCAAGACGTAATTCGGTCCCCAAATGCAAAACAAATTACTCGTAATTTTGCTCGTAAACCTTGAGTCGAACGTCAAGCGCTGACTAGCGTTTAAGATAAAGGGTATAAACTTTATTGGCTTTATTACGTATACGCATCGCGCCGTCTCCGTATAACCGCTCCACCCTTTCGGAAGCTGTCAAGTTAAAACCATTAAACGTAATAAATCATAAAACTTCCTATTCTAATATGCACTTTTCGGCTACCTATGTAAGACGTCAATTCGTATGACTGGGCGGGTTCCGTACTGCTTTACGTACCGCACCGCACACGAGGAGTTTCAGCATAAATGCGAAGACATCTTTGATGTGCACCCTCTCGCCTGGAGCGTGAAAGGCTCTCATAGATAAAGTGCATTTCGATATTAGAAGTTTGAAACACAGTTTTAAAGTGAAATTTACGGTAAGAAATTGTTTTCTTCGTAAAGGAAGGACGGGCGAAGGTTAAAGGATGCAATAAACGCGTTTGTTTTATGATGGGTGGCGAGGGGTTTTATTATAGAGGTGATGGATACTTCTTAATTTAATCTTTTGGGATGTGGCTATAAAATGCACAGATTTCGATTGAGGTCATGGCTTGTTTAAAACTTCTGACGTCAGTATATTTATCTATATGCCTCTTGAATGGGGTTCTCGCGGAAGTAACTGACAGCGAATACAATAAGAAATAGATTATAATATTCCTGTAATCTGTAGCTGACTGTTCCAAAGAAGCTTTCGAGTATATAAATACTAGCTGCCCGCTCGGCTTCGCTCGGATATTGCAAAGAGCGCAGGCAAACCCTTGGGATACATTATACCTTACAATTATTCAGAAAGTCCATCCTAATTATTGTTTTTTTTTGTCGGAAAAGCGTTTCCGTAGATTACCAAACAAACTTACAAAGCTAATCTCATCGACTCTTCCTCTTTATAATATTAGTATTAAAAACCGGTTAAGTGCGAGACTGACTCGTGCGCCGAGGGTTTCGTACAAACGTTCATGTACCATTCCCGTCACAACGCGACCCCATATATTCTTGAACAATCTGAACAGCTCATGGTAGAAGTTACAGTTTTACAGCATTTTGGTACTAGGGCCATTTTACGGAAATTTGTACACTATTATGGGGTTTTTTTCTACTCAGAATCTAGAGCACTCTCTCATTTTCACAGAAAATATAATAGTACATTGTGATACAAGTGAGGTATTTTGATAATTACATCAGAGGCGAAATTGTTCACGCGAACCGCAGGTGAGCGTGATAAGGAAGCCGAGGATGTAATTATCAAAGCTCACGTGTATCATACGACGTTTTTCAACATATTTTGCGAGGAAAAAATCATTTTCATAAGATGAAAATGTTATAGGCCTGCCAAATTATTTTCTTTACATTGAGTAAATCATTAAGATGACAACAGGTTTTTACTCACAATTGCACATCGCCAAGAATTTCCAGTGGCGTACATTCTATTTATCACTTTTCTAGTCACCACGAGTCAACATTTTTGATAATAACCAAACACGCATAAACAAATTTTACAAATATTTCTGAAATAACCTATAATGGCGCGCAACAGTTTTTTTTTCTTGAAGTTTGCGCAGTGTGGGCACAGAAATCTCTAAACAGCCAATACAAAATAAAAAATATTTTCGTTTTAAAATGTTATCTGTATTTAATTCATGTAAAATGTTATCAAAAGTGAATAGTTTTACTAAATTAAACGTTTCCATATCATATACAAAAGAAATAGTCTATTAATAAACAAAAAGGATTTAATTTGTTTAGTCGACTAAGAATCCATTTGCCGAGAATTAAAAAAAAATCTGTACATTTTGTACAACCCGGTTAGTTTAAGGTGCACCGTGTTTATGTATATATCTTGCTGCAAGGTGCTAACGTGACTTAATCGGGATATAACCATAACACACAAGTGTTGTAATGTTATAAAACACGCGTGTTTAATATCCAGGATTATGAGCCTAAAAACGACACAATAAGAGGTAGAGTCAGCCAAGAAAGTGGGCTACCACTTTTGGACCTTATTTTGCATGCAATAAAGTACAAAAGCGGTAGACCACTTTCTTGGCTGACTGTACGTTACGAGCAATTGTGTTGAAAATATGTATTTATTAAAGTTTTACATTGTTCCAAATTTCAAACCGATAGCATAAAAAGCTCCTAAGATATTTAACGTTGTGACAGACCGACAGACGGACAAAGTCACACTATAAGGGTTAATTTTTTACCTTTTTGGTACGGAACCCTAAAAACATTTGACAAAACTCTTCCTTACCGTCAATTAAATGCATTAAAATGTCAAGAAACGTTTGATTCAAATCAATCGTTTCCGAACATCAAATTACTACCGAACAAGAAAATTGACCAGTAAACTATGTGAAGGGTTTTCAGAGGCCTGAAACTAGTTTACCATATTGTGATTACCCTTGGGCCTTTAGTGTTGGTTGTACAAATGTTAAAACGGAATCCTCGGCTACCCGCTGTATGTTATTGATTGGCCTGTTGTTATTGTTAATCTGCTCAGCGATTAACTTTTGCGTCTGATGTTTGTGTAGCTTTGTCAAGAAACTTGGTTTCGACTTGAGTTGAAACTGATATTGTGCCACGTTGTTGGTATAATAGTTGTTTATTATAAACTATTTTGTAGTTAAGTAGACAGTGAGATCTGAAACATACCTAACAAGACAAGTATTTTATTTCAAACAAATGGACTTTAGGGTTTTTACGACAAATAGTATCTTCGGAAACCTATTTTTCTTCAGTTTTTTTTATTGGTAACGTTTAGGTGTTTTTACTTATAGCATTTTATTTGGGATTTAAAATATTGTAGATATTTAAATTTTCAATCAAAACGAAAAGAAACGTCTTTTCGAAATATGTCTAAGCCTCCTGAGTTTCAATAGGTACTTATGTCGTATAAATACGTCGATGTTCCGATTTCATCTCGACAATCGGATTAACCGATTATTGGTAAACCCGGTGAATGTATCTGAGTATATTCTGAGTCGACTTAGTTGATGGAATTATTTTTAGCATCCCTGTATGTTTGTATGTTGTTTAGTGAAGCGCTTGTCACATCAATTACGCAGGTAAAGCAATAGCGGCGCGGGTTGGTCTTCGGATGGATGGCCGCTTAGAGTTGGTAAAAAGTTGCGTGATCACCCGTTAGGCATTTCACAACGATTAGCCAGAGATTTCTCAGAAGCGGGATGAGTGGAAATAGAGAGGGGAGGCATTTGCACAACAGCCATCACGTAACTTTTCGAACCCACGTTAGGACATCGCAACCGACATTACCCATACACCATACCCATACAAAAAGCGTAATAAGTAAGCCGTCGATCCCAGTTCTAATCTATGACAGCTGTAGTATAGCCAACATAAGAGGCGTTTGGGTGGCTTTCAAACGTCGAAGCAGCCAAAATACTTTTCACTAGAAAATGCCCAATCCCAATAATGCTTGGGTTGGAATGTCAGATGGTAGCTGCTTTCGCAAAAAGTAGTACCTACGCCAATTCTTGGAAAGCCAAGTGGACGATATTTTTTTATGTTTATTCTATTAGGTTTTCTATATTTGACTTTTGAATAATAGAATAAGAAAAAATAACCTGAACTGAAAGTAAACCGATCAGCCATTGAAGTTAATCGCGCAGTGAAACTTTTCATTGCTACCTACATAAGTAAATGAAAAATCGAATTCGAATTAATCGGATCAAAAGTTCGGGACGCAGTCGCCACATTTACATTCACAGCCTACATGTATAAAATGCTCGAATTTTATTTGCGAGCTATTTTCAGTGAAACTCTAACTCTCTTTTAATGTGGGAAGTTGTAACGAGTTGGCGGTCGAAAACGAAATTGGCTCTGTATTGAATTGAATTGAATTCCCCAAAGTACATATTGTTGTTTTTAACATTTTTTTATTGCATTACTTTTCATTTTTCGCTTCCGGAATGTGGGAATGCTATTAGCGAAACAATTTTGCTGTTGTATGTGTTTGTTAGCAATTTTATTGTTGGTTTCTAACATCTGGTTCATCGTTACCATCATCATAAGTCACTCTGAAACCGTTTTTTAATTTGTTACTTCTAACCTTGTGTTTTGTAGTCAGTAAAATGCGTCAACAATGAATGTGGATCTTTCATGTCTTTCTATTCAGGTATGTAAAGGTATTATACTAATAAACCTTCTTGCCACGACTGTCCGCGTGGAACTCGTTTATATAGTACAAACCTTCACTCCTCATTTCACCCCCTTAAGGTATGAATTCCGAGATAAAACTACCCTATGTCCTTCTCCTGGATTCAAAATATCTCCATATACCAATTTTCATCTAAATCGGTTCAGCTAAGCTTGAAGAGGCGGACAGACGCGCATTTATAATATTATTGTGGATGGATTTAAATTATTCATGCTTTTTTTAAATATAATCGTGTCTATGCCCGATTTTGGCATTCCGTTCAGTTTTGATATATTAAGCGAAAAAGAAAACCAATTGTTCTTGCTGAAATAACAAATGAGGCAACATTTATAATTTTGATGCTTCACCACTAAAACTGCTGTATATGTAAGTTTCCCGCAAACGTATAAACCGATTACGGACTCTTCTCCTTTTGAAGGGACGCTTTAATGGATTTCCCTGTTTGCCCCGGCAACCAACTTTCCTACGAATCACTTAATCTGCCTCACTTCGGATATGTTTTTGTGTGATTTATGAACACTGATGACGCCAGCAGGACTAGACGAAAACATTTATTTTGGATTTTACGTAAAATGTTTCATGACGGCGTAGGGTTTATTATCCGTAACATGAGCATCACGACTACTCGCTACAGGGTTTAGGATATGGGGAAACGACGATATGTTATTCGTGTCACAAACGCTTTAACGCATATCGAATGCGTAAAACTAAAATCTTCAGGTGGTCAAACAATGGTAAACGATGTTGAGATTGGCAGAGTACGTATTGGCCAGTAGTTACTTCGTGTTGTAACTATAATTCCATACGTGTACGAGTAGAAGCTTTTAGGATCTTTGGAATAACAGGACCTCGTGTTCTTCCAATCGGTTTGGATTGCCTCACAGAAACCGATAGAGTCGGTTATTCATGCAGCAAAGCAAGTCAAGTTGTGAGTGGGCTTGATTATTAGAAGTGTTACTTTGCGTAACAACTGTCGTTATATTCCATGACAAATGTTATATTGAATGATTTTCGGCTTGATTTTTGTTTTAGTCATAGCACGGGATAATTTAATCATACGATATATTCGACTACGCATAAGATAGCGCGCGCGCGAGCGATTCAATAAGTTTTCTGACTATTTGCACGTGTAAGAATAACCTAGTTTAAACTATACGTTTAAAGTTACAAACATATTTTGTAGCAGATTATTACAAAATATATCACTCACAAATTTCAACATGCAACAGACAAGTACTGAAAAGTCAAATAAACAGTATAATCGATAAATAATCGTTCACAGCTATTGAATAGTAGGTACAGTACCTTCATGGAAATATTCTGATGTCGCGCGTAAATTGGTTTGTGTCATTTATTTTCAATTGTGTTACACGTGTCCGCGTACGTTTCAAGAATTTTCAATTAAAACAATAAAAGCTAGTGAAACAAGAGGTTTCGAATAATGGATGTTGTATATTATTTCTCCTATAATTTTGAAATACCGCTTCTGTTATGTGCGCAAATGTTATTCGAATTGCATAGCGCGTTTCACTTGGTTTTTATAGTTTTTTGTACTTATACCGTTTTATTTCATTGTTTTAACTGGATACACATACAAAAAAGTAGTTGGATATTTTATCTCTACTTGGACACATTTAAGCAACCGGAGTATTATATTAAAAATAATAATTAAATGAACGACTAATGTATTACAACCAGGCACGGGATGCTCGCAAAAAAATTTACCTAATTCGTTATTAATTTTAATATAGAAATTCGAGAAAAAGGCGTTATATCAATCGACAAATCAAATCGTCTTTAGAAGAACAACAATATTTTACATCATAAAATAAATACACTAAATTTTTCAAGAAGGACGCGCTCTATGCGATGTCAAATTTGAAAATGGCAGTGGCTTAAAAACTACGTCTCATTCATTTATTTGCATTACTGACGAACAACTAAACCTTTTTCAACTTTCAAGTCAGATATGAAGATATTAAAAATCACTAGAAGGATGAAAATGGCAGTTTGCAAAACTAAATATCTACGATATCTAAAATACTAAAACGGGGTTTTCTTCTAAACAGTTTAATCCAATATTTAAACATACTGTGACTGACGCAGTTACCCTTTAAAGACGATGACCTTTATATACTCCAGTAAATAATTTAAGCTCGACTCTACCCTGATTTACTTAAACAAAGGTAGCAGTTAATAGGGTAATACTGGTCACTTCTGCGATCCGTTTCCAGCGGGAGTGCGAGTGGTGCGAATTATCGCGGAGTCCAGCCCGTCTGTTGTCTATTGGCCAAAGTGGCGAACATATAAGACGATAGTTGACATGCTGTATTATATAAATATAAAACTTGTAAAGCAAAATAAAGATATATATTTGTAGATTTCCATCTAAAAATAACCATAACTTTTGAATGTTAAAGTTTTTCTCCCAGGTAATTGTTGATTTGGGAACAAGTATTTAGTTGCGAAATGTTCCCAAACAGTTCTCAGCTCATACGTAGGGTAGACCGGGGTCAATAGTACCATGGGTCAATAGTACCGTCGCCTATAATTCTTCAACCACATCGAAAGATGCATGTGTGTGGATACACCAGTGTGCCTTGAGCGTGTCTTTACCTGCTCACTAGTCGGCCACTCGCTGCCGTGCGAAAAGAATGTGCTATACGATGATTTGCATTTTTGACTGACCAAAGTAAGTATTTGCGATTTACGTTTTGTACTAGTGTTAATAATTTGACAGTCGTAGTGTGAAACTTGTACTGAATTGTGACTCTCTAGTTATTAAAGTTTTTAATATGTCACAGTGTGGGGGTCAGTTAGATATATAAATCGAAATTTGTGAAGGTTAGTGAGTGCGAGTAAAAAAGGAGAAATGTACCACAATACTCGGGGTTAATTGTAACGTTACAATTGACCCCGTGCTACAATTGACCCAAAGTTTTTACACGACTGCTAAAATAAGACAATTGAAACTAATTATTTTTGTAACAAGTTACATCTCCGGTACGTATTTTATGTTATACCTATGATTCATACGACACTTCGGGATGAATATACATTATAATACCCGCAATGCCATCCGTTTTAGTGGTATTATTTAATATTTATTTGTGGTGAAGGATGGGGTTGATTGTACCAGGGCTCAATTGTAACTGTATGTGATTAGTAATTGTTAAATAATTCGTTATTTTGTTGTATTAAGATGTACTAATTGATTGAAAGATGTGTGCTATGAGCACCCCTAAGTATTTTTTTATAATAAGACGGCATAATATGTTTCAAAAACTTGGAAAATATTGTTACTTTTAGTTCAACTGAAATGCTACCTTTGTCTAGTGTAAATACGAGTCTCTATAATTAAGACTGATGTACGTAACAGACTGATTCGTCTCAAGAAATTAACAATAATTACTGATTGATTAAAACATTATTTTGGGATTTATTGACCTCTGATTATCTGGTACAATTGACCCGTACTAGGTGTCAATTGTAACACAAGGACTTCATGAACAAAAACTCAATTTGCACCATTCTGATGCCATGAAATGAAAATATTTTTCTAGATTCTGATAGCCAAGGAGACTAGAATGTTATATCCTAAGCGATTTTTACGTGGTAGCATTAGATTCTGAGTTATAGGTCATTATTTCTAAAGTGGTACCATTGCCCCCGGTCTCCCCTACATATAATATTCTTAATGTCAGTAATTGTGCAATTTTGTTAACTTTTTATTGAAGACCGCGTTAGGTACTAGGTACGATGCTGAGTAAGCTAATGCCCCTGTAGTTTTAGCAGTCAAGTTGTGACCCTTTCCCTTTGTAAAGAGGAACGATTACGGCCTTGCACCAGTCCCTAGGTACACGGCCGGTGCTGTAGCACAAATTGAAGAGGCGATACAACTGACTCGCTATGACGCCCTGTCCTGCCTTCAGCATCTCGGCGGAAACTCTGTCATACCCTGCAGCCTTACCCGATTTCATTCCTCTCAATTCTTTCACAATTTCGTCCATGCTAATATTACTTACATCCTCGGTTGCGCTACCATTCAGACTTGAGGTTGAACCATTTTCTTACTCCCTATCATACAAACTTTCAAAATATTCCTTCCATCTCCCTAATATGCATTCTATCTCATTAAGCATACTTCCATTCCTGTCTTTGACTGACTTCAGCTCAGAGTTCTGGCTCTTACCTCTGGCTAGTCTAACGGATTTCCAGAAATATTTTCTGTTCATCTGGAAATCCCGCGACAGCCTTTCATCCAAGTGGTCATTCTGTTCATCTTTCTTTCTTTTTACTACTTCTTTCACCCGCACTTTCATTATTCGATATGCCTTTTTTGCTTCATTAACTTCGTCAAAGGAGGCTTTATTGGCTCTTTGGTTAGCTCTTGTAGCTAACCAATCCCGCCACAACTTTTTCTTCTCACATATAGCTTCTTGTACTTCCTTATCCAACCACACATTCTTCTCCTTTCTTCCTTTGCTCCTTTGACTGACACCACACACTTCCTGAGCCACATTAACAACTTTATTTTCAAAGTTGTGCCACAAATCATCCATCTCGCTCAAACCATCCATTCCTTGGAATTCAATCTTTAACTTACTGACAAACTCATCACTTATTTCTTTTTCCTGCAAATTTTCTACTTTTATTCTCTCTAACACGCTATTAGTAATACGGGGTCGGTGTCGCCATCCCAGCCAGGTATTTTTTATACATATATTTGATATAGAAGGTAAGCGGTCGTAACTTAGCGAAAGATTGTCCGTCTCAAATTGGCGTCCGCTATAACTCAGTCATACCCTAAGGGCGGCTGACCACAGCACTTAACGAATTAAGCATGTCACAATCTAATGGGTAATGCAGACAAGGGTAGGAGCATTAGGGCAAATTAGCCATGCCGATTCAGCCCGAGACGATTGCGGGAGTACTTCTGTTTCTTACGTATAACTTAGATACTTATTTATATTTATATCTTTTATGGTTATGTAATCACAGTCAAACTTGGGTACCCTTTAAAGCAGGGGTTCCCAAACTTTTTTAGGCACGCCCCCCTGCTTCCTAAAATGAAGTTCCCACGCCCCCCTTCGCTTCGATGCAAGGGAACGGAAGCGAATGGGTTAGCTTGCCAAATCATCATCATCTTCCTAGCGTTGCCGTGAGCGCCGCGGCTCTTAGGAGTCTAGGGTCAGCTGAGTACCTAATCCCAAGGATCGGCGAGGCACTAGTTTTTGCGAAAGGATTTCCCGAGGCCCCGCGCCCCCCTTAAAATGTGGTCGCGCCCCCCTAGGGAAGCGCGCCCCCCACTTTGAAAACCCCTGCTTTAAAGTATTCCGACGAGGAACCTGAAAATTTAAAAATTAAATACGTAATTGTATGATAAATACGTAAGCAAAACAAATAAGGGCACTCAAACTTTGAATCAATAATAGCGCCCGTGGAATGTGAAGCTGGGTATAATTCTACGACGCTGCTCAGTTGAACTTAAAAATTATACTTAAACTAATTCTGAACAGCTCGGAAACGTGGGTTCAACCTATGGTCTGACATAATTAAACTAACGATTCCCAGGCAGTCAGACGGACGCGCAAAGCCGAACCGGTCCAAAACAGACAACCTGACGGGTGCATTATAGGCTTTATCTATCTCAGCAACAGTGCTTATGTATTTAACTACAGACATACTTATTGATCTAATGTCGTGTTCAAATTCCATTCAGCTTAGTACTTTAACTATAATTTGAGTTATAATATTACTCATTAATAGATTATGTCCTTACATCTATGTTCAGTTTGCATGTTTACCTAATAAAATTAAAATACATTTATATCGCTGTGCGTTGCGAAAAAACACAAAGAAAACTGCAATAGTACATTACTACTGAAACTTGGATGTAAGGGGTTGCTGGCCGAGTCAATATGTTTAGATAGTTATGCGGCTGGCAATCCCTTTTCACGCCGAGGTATGTATAGTGTTTTTCTCAAACATGCAATGAAATAATAAAAAAAGAACTTCAAAAAAAGAAAAAAAATCAAGCTATAATTTCTAAAGAAACTAAAAGTAAACTACACAAAAAATATAACTAACATATTTCTATTTCTTCGTCGGTGAACAATACATACTTTAGACTACATCAACAACACACGATAAATTCAATAAATTTTTAATACAGAATGATAAAATTGTCAGTTTTGCCTCCAATATAATAAAAAAAATAACTACGCGGTTTGAGTACACATTTTTACCGCCAATATCCAGATGAAATAATTTCAATGTGTATTTGTCTAGTCAGTCATGTCGATTTTATAGGAATTAAACTGAAAATTGTTTATTGTTTTTTTTTTTATAATCGTTGTGGCTGGATGTCGCAATGAACCAAAAACCAAACATTGCTTATAATTTTTTTAAAGGCTGAACGCCGTGATGCTGTCTGAAATAAATGTGTCTTCAATTTTGTATGAAATTTCATTATATGTTTCTCATCTTTTCGCACCTGAAACGTAATATTTCGCTGCTTATTGTAAGGTAACGTCAATATTTAATTAAATATTTTTGGAAAAATAAATTTTTATGCATTATTAGTTTCAATTTAGTTTTTAGTCGATTCGAGATTAAATATATCGTTTATATTTTATGTTTTATTATCTAATGTGTGGATCGTCGAGAATATTTGATACTTTGCGAAAAGTATCAAATATTCTCAAGGAAACAGTGTCTTCCATTGGGCCTCGTCTATTATTCACCCCGCGCGAAGTGGTGAGAAACTAGTAAACTAGATAAGTTTTAAAAGGTGGAAGTTAGATGAATCTTGACTGCATAATGACATAGATTAAAACTTGCGGGCTGAAATTCACACTTTTGGATCAAGTGCGGAATTATTAATATTATAAAACCCTTCCTGTCCACCGCATGAATAATTAAAAACAACGGACAATGGTATGTAATTTATACTTTGTGTTTTATTCAGGATTTTTCCGGGTCATGTTTTGTGAGGGTATGTTACACGGAATTCGAAATGTAGAACGTCATATTTCCTTGTCCGCCATTTTGAATTTTAAATAGCTCGCATGAAATAAATCGAGTTTTATGCTGATTCTGTGGCTAATATTGTGTTTTTTTGAATGCAATGAATACTTAACTTTCTATATGGACATAAAACTTTGGAGTCTTCTCGATACACACTTGTAATTTTAATTAACTTTTATGTAAATATAGAAAATGTTAATGATACAAATATCAAACTAAGGGCCGATGTTTCTCTAACCGTCGGTAATCTGATTTTATAGAAAAATTGTCTTAAACCGCTGAACCGATTTAGGTGAAATTCGGTGTAGAGAAGGTCCCGGGGAAGGACATAGGATAGTTTTTATCCCCGACATCATCCCCTAAGGGGGTGAATTGGGGGGGGGGGGGGGAGGTTGAAATTTTGTATTAAGCTGCGATATAAACGAGTTCCACGCGGACGGAGTCGCGGGCAGAAGCTAGTACAATATAAATTCATCACTCAAGAATCAATAGCTTATGAATTAAAATGTTGAGTTTAAACGCTAGTGTATTCGTTTTTAACACTAATTAAAGGAACACAAATATATTACATTGTAATTAGATACAATGGACGTTTGTTTATAATAAGTCTATCTTCGTGCAAAATTTCAACCGTGATTGAGTAACAAACATCTAACCATCCAAACTTTCGCATTTATAATATAAGTAGGATCAGCCTTTTTTAAACGTTCCACTGCTGGGCACAGGCCTCCTCTCATGGAAGACAGGGTACGGGCAGTTGTCCCCACGCTGGCCCAGTGCGTGTTGGGGACTTCACATACACCTATGAATTTATTCTCCGATGTCTACAGGTTTCCTCACGATGTTTATCCTTCACCGAAAAGTTAACGGTAAACTGATCGTCATTGCGTATTATTTCAAATAAATGAAATGATTATTATTGCTCGACGTTTCGTGGCGGTAAGTCGGTAAAAAGGTCTTTAACAGGCTATATGAGACACTGTTTTAGCTAATTAATTTACTGTACTAAGATCAAGAAGAGGTTAGTATTAAGAACAACGCTGCTATGCTGACCTATATAATAGCGGTATTATTAACGCCAACCCCTACCGTGTACAATAATTCACACATGAATCATTATATCTCAAGGGGAGTAATTAACACAAGCTGCCCTCTATCAATAACAGATTAGCATGTAAAAGCTAATGGCCTAATGGCCGTGTGTGCCAGTAATAGCTCAATAAATTGTAGACAATGCTGTAATCAAGTCGATACCCGATATAGTACAGGCATTTTTGAATCTAGAATGAGTGAAATTTCACTTTTATTGTGCTATACAATATATGGAAACATATACATACATTTTTTTGTACAGATAGGAAAACAATTTGTTAAGATAAAACAAAACAAAAGAATGGACGGCGGATGGACTGTGGTAATAACGGAAGAATGGACGACGCTGGTAACATATATGCATATATCACGAAGGTTTAGTATTATATCCACAAACATTTCAAACTATAATTATAAACTTATACTACGAACAAAAAATAATAATGACTGTGTCGATTTATTAATTACCAGCTTTTGACCGCGAATTCTTCCACGTGGAACTCCTTTATATCACGCCTCTTTACAAGCTTCCTTGGTACCTGTTGGTAAACCTGTGTCGATGTACGGCAACAACAGTTTACCAATCGTAAAGTTAAATTTGTCCCTCAATTAAGTATGAAAAAAAAAAGAAATTCGATTCCTTTGATGGATAAACTATGTACGGTACCTATCAATTTGCACGGAACTCGTGGCGCGAATGTACTCGAAACTAGCACTTGACCGGTATGTTAAGGGTTTTTGAAGGTGGATAGGACAGTTGGTACTGTACCTATCAATTCCATTTATGTTTGCTGCGCCCGCTCGCTTCCTTTCAAGCGAAACCTAATAAGTCAGAACTAGCAATCATGGCAAGTACAATCACAATTCAAATTCAATACGTTTTTGAAATATGTCCAAGTGCCTACTCGCGCGCTCTATCTGCAAGAGTAAAGAGCGTGAGTAGGCGCTTGCCATATACAGGATGTCCCGAAACTCAACGATAACCAGGTACTGGGTGAGAGACCAAGGTATACCAGTTATTTTTTTCACTCTCATGTATCCCTTTTATGTTAGCTAACAATGCATTGGATGCAAAAAAATGAAAAAAAGTGACATGGTTTTTCATAACTGGTATACCTTGGCCTCTCACCCAGTACCAGGTTATTGTTGAGTTTCGGGACACCCCGTATGAATATGCTAGTCAAAAATAAAACTATTTAATTTCAATATTAATGTATGATCTATCAGTATCAGTTTTGTATGTCAAACATCATTTTCATAGTATATTCTGATTCAAGTAAATGGTTCAGCTAATAACGCATAGAGTTGATAGATTGGTCGGGTAGCGAGTTGGCCGGCACTTCAATAGATCAAATAACACCTAATGTAAAACTCCGCGGCCGCCGGTGCGAGACGAACTTTGTACAAAGTAATCTGCCGTACTTGTGCTGCTGCTGTTTAGATATTGTATTTATTCCTGACATAAGTTTGTTTTTTAACTTCTATCCTACAAGATCCTACTTAAAAAATAAATGGTAATTATAAATGCGAAAGTTTGAATGTTTAGATGCTTGGATGTTTAAATGTTTGGATGTTTGGTACTCAATCACGCTTAAACGGCTAAAGTGATATGTATGACATTTTGCACGAAGATAGTTTAGTTTATAACTGGAATTAAAATATAGGGTAATTTTAATCCCGGGTCCACGCAGACGAAGTCGCGGGCAGAAGCTAAGTACTTAAATAAGAAATTAAGTATGAATGTAGAGGCTCTAATGGTCGTGTAAAACATTATTTAATTAATAAACGAAATGAATTGAATTTGGTTGTGTAATTGCATTGTATACAATAGTTTATTTACAGCTATGAAGGAGCGGTAACAAAATAACTACTATGTGAATAAAACCCAAAGTGAATTGGAGAGATTAATTTCAGTAATTCCTCGTAGGTACCTGTGGCCTACCTAATATGAATAAACGGTGTAGTTAGTAAGCTAATGCTTGTCATTCCTGAGGTCGAGGGTTCAAACCTCCTTGAACGAAATGTCTCTTTAAAAGGGGTTAAAATTCCAGTGTCCTATCAGAGGCTACATATACTGTACTAGCGACCCGCCCTGGCTTCGCACGGGTACTATATCATTCATATAAACCTTCCTCTTGAATCACTCCACCTATTAAAAAAACCGCATCAAAATCCGTTGCGTAGTGTTAAAGATCTAAGCATACATAGGGACAGACATCGGGAAGCGACTTTGTTTTATATTATGTAGTGATAGTGATACATAGTCTTATTATTCAGCACTAATGACCACATCAATGGAAATACCATTGGTGTTCTCACCCAAGTAAGTACATAGATTATAGCGGCATATACTGCTGCACTTGTTAGTGCCATAAATGTGTATATGTACTGTTGTATGTCTTCTAGTGCAGTAAGGGTTAGTAATACTGTATAGTTAAATATTCCCCTCGACTTACGTCGGATAAAACAATCCAGCAATGATATAAGATAAAAGATAAAAAGTAACTTTATTGTATAAAAATACAGTTCGAAACAAAAAGTAAAGGCTGATAAAGTACATGAGAATTTACAATGCAAAAGTGCCAGAGGTCCCCGGCACTAGGCTAAGCCTGTATGTAGGCTATTTGATGTCATGCTTATATTTATACACAATGATTTTTAATTCGTCATCAGGAGTAAATTTTTCAAATTCTGAAATTGATAGCAAACACGGTTAACTCGATGTTACCTAACACAAACGTATTTTTTTTTGAATAGAACTGAATAAAGAATTACTTTATTACTCAAAATCATTGTCACCCTAACGGTAGTTTGCGAAAATTTGACGTATGTGTGTTTGACGCTACTTAACTTGAATGTAGGGTGACCAAACATTCAGTGGACATTCGTGTTTACATTATCATTCAATTTAATTAACTATACAATGATTTCATTGCATGAGACCTCATCCATTGATATCCGTTTTGGCTGTTTATCAATAATTTTTGACTCCTGATCACGGATTAAAAATCACCGTGTATATACGTAATTAACATGAAAATTAAAACAAATTGGACATAAGAGCGTTGGTGAATACAAAAATAAAGCTTAAGTATACTGGTACAGTGGCAAAGAGAAAATAACATAATAATAACATTACATTAGGACCAATAGCTATTTTGAAATTTTAACTTTATAGCAATTCAGTCTCGTAACTCAGTCATGACAGCCAGTTCAAAAGAAGCCTATTGGCCTCCTTAACTGATACTCTAACTAATTTTGACGTGTATCTCAAGATTCGCTTGTTTATGGGCGGGCCCTTTTACCACGGCTTAGTGATTTCTATACCCCCGTTTGCCATGTCGGCTGCCCCGAGCGGCCAGCAATTAGTTGCTGTCCCGAGCCCTGCTTAATGGTACATGGCGCCTACTAAGAAAATCATGGAGATCAAGTAAGCTGGTTAAGACTTTTGAGGTGCGAGAGGTATTAGTTGGTACGGCGGGTTTCGGATTTTCGTTTAATCCGGGAAGGACGTTTGCGTGTTAGGCAGTCGCTAAAGACAGGGCATGTTATTGTTCAAAAGGCGAAAGGAATTTGTAATACATGTTTTAGCACATGTTGAATTTAGGTTCTAAATGGTGATAGTTATGTTCATTATCTGAAAGTATCAAATTGACGATTCAATTCGATGTACAACACAAATGAGCTGAACACACTTAGAGAGATATTATAGTGTATGGTACAATATTAGATATAGATATATAATATTGCAAGTGTTACGACTTCTTTTCTCGTATTTTGACGAAAGAAAACCTACCTACCTAAACCTTCTACAATATGCTTTCACCGGAAATAAAACAAATCAAGGTTTTCTAACTTTTCGGTATTTTTACCTGGAATATTTAATAAATTATCGCAACATACACGTTTCTTCGAATATTTTACAGCTGCGTCACGCAAAACAACAATTTCTAACTATTATTGTACATGTTATCTAAAAATATCAATTATTATTTTGGAAGTACCATGCGTGTCGTTAACAAGAAGTCTATAAACGTATCAATGCTTTTGCAATGATACATTTATAGACTCGTTTTAAATCCCACTTTATGGGTCGTAGTAACGATAATAGGTACTAAGTATATGTTGAACGTGTTAACTGAGACGATGCATATAGACGACAAGCAAGATGAGCATCAAACCACCTAGGCAAGAAACTCTTAACTGCGTCGCATCATTATTGAAAATCGATTGAATTGATGTTCATTCTTCATCGGATGCTGGATATGGCTGTCAATGAATTCGATAACATTGAAGATTTGCGTTACACTGTTAGGCCAGTGAAATGGTTAACCTTTGTCTGGTCTGGGACGTTCAGGGCACGCAAATGTCAGGATAATGTGATTATTGATAAAACGTACGCTTGAATGTAATTCTGATTAAATTTAATTGGATGGTAGCGTGAAGTGACTTAAATAGTTTTATTGGAGTTTATTAAATTTTCGGTTTAGGTATACCTATTAGGTACTTATATTGTAGATTTTTAGGTGAAATACATATAGCACATCAGCCTTTTTGGACCCTTATTGATGTTTAAGTACTCATGTTACCCGTGGTCCTTAAGTCGAGTTTCTATGGGACAACACTTTTGCTAAACACCAACCAACAAGAAAAGCATCCACATAATATCATATAGCATTTCCACACACCCGTAACTGGGTGAACATCTAAGACTTCGCAATATGCCTTGGATTGGTTTAAGTCAGTGAATTTCCGTGCGGCTGGCTAATTAACTTGTTTACAATTCAGCCAGTGAGCCGCAAGGCTTGCACAAAGTGAACTACGGCGTTTGAGATTATGGCTAATCTATTTAAAGATTATTACTAACTGTAGTAGCCGGGGTGGGGTTAATACAAATGGCACTTTTAGTATCAGATGTTAGCTGCCCTATTTACTATCAATAAGATTAGCTCTTACAAATTTTAAATCAAAGGAAAAAATAAATAAAAAATATGCTCCGAGCCCGATTCGAACCGGCGACCACAGGCATTCATGGCCCGTCGCTACTAACCAACTGAGCTATCGGAACAATCCGGTTCGGACTATTATTTATTTTATTTGGTTAATTAATTAATTTAAGATTAGCTCTTCTTGTTCAAGTGCCAGGTGTGGTGTCACTTCTAATACGGCTGCGCGATAATGCTCGGTGTGAATAGGTTGAACCAAGTCAGAAGATCCTTAAGCTACGCTTCTTATAACCCAGCCAAACATAGTCATCTCAACGAGTAGCCGAGACGAGACAAGGTAGGAGCTATAACTAGAAAACTAAAGAAGTTGATTCAATACAAAAATATGAGATAACGTTATTCAACGACTGATTAAAACTGTGACAGCTACGGTCCATGGATCATACGTGCGTGGATTCGGTGAAGCATCAAATCCAGCCAAAGTTATAGAATTTTGGTTTCGATATCACGACTTTTTGGTGCAGTAAACGTTATGTAAGCTAAAGATTCCATCTTATCTCGCTGGCGTTACCATAATCCTAACACGAATATCGTCTCATAACCTACAAGCCCCTAGGCCCGGAGCAAAACCAGTGGGGCCATAAAACTAGCCATGCTTATTATGACGACGCCAGTTTGCTTTACGATCCAATTTATTACTATGTTTGCCTTGTCTAATAAAATATTTTCTGCTTTCAGGTAATAACCTGCTAATGCAGTTTCCTCGGGTCACTTTTCTATGGCTAGGTATACAATGCACGTGTAGGTAAAGTTAAAAGCAATGTTTTGAGTTTACGGCAATGACGTATGGTCCGGTAGATTAAACGATACGCGATTTCCTACCTTCTGACTCATTTTATTGAAGTTTAAAATCCATTGCTTAAGTTTTAATTAGATTAGAGACAATAGGAAACTATTTTAAGGTGGTTTTAATTATTGCTCATTTAAAGAACGAGTCGTTTTGGGAGCTTCGTTGTATGTGAAGTGAGAACGCTTTTTAATGAACGATCGTTTCACGCTATACGAGTACATACGTTTGGATTGATTGCAAATTGCCTATGAAAGTAAGTGTAAAGATAGCGTGTCGAGCGATATTTTACCTCAAAGACGTGATCCGATTCATTATATTTTCATATAATATACAGGGTTTTTCGTTAGCAGCGTTACTGCTTGAAAACAAAAATTAATAATATACAGGGTGTATCAAAAATAGTGTGTGACCCGATCAAGTGCATGTTCAGTAGCGTTATGCGATTTCAAAAATGCATTTGTTTATTTTTTAGTTTTTGGTTTTTGTTTACATTGAAATCTTTGTTTTTGTTTACATAACAGTCTTTGTTTCTGTTGCCATTGCTTGTGTATGACATCATTAACGTAAAAGCTGTCACCTTCCTTTCAAAACAACATACGCAAAAAAATGGTTTTCATAGCGGTTGAAAATGAAATAAACCCTCCAACCCTTCACCCTCGCGGTGGAATGTTTTCATAACAAGCAATGGAAACAAAAACAAAGACTGTAATGTAAACAAACACAAAAATATCAATGTAAACAAAAAAAAACTAACAAATGTATAGTTGGAATCGCAATGCGCTACCGAAGATGTCCTTGCTCGGTTCACACCCCATTTTTGATACATCCTGTATATAGATATGACCTTAAAAGCGATCACTCTCCGGGCCGTATATACAAAAAATCAGACAAGTTATGAGTCTCAGACCTTAGTTAGTAAAATAAAATCATACGAGATAACAGTTTAAAGAAGATTTCAGACATAATTTTCTTCAAATGTATTTAAAAAAATACATTCATTTTAATCGCTTGGCCAAATAAAACGGTTTTTTGTTAAAATACTGTCTAAGTAAAGGCGATTTAGGTTTTGTCAGCGTATTAAAGGATAAATCTAACGACAATATTATGTGAACTTGTCAAGATATTACTACTGAGCGAGTCAATTTTTACTTATTTGTATACATTGGTACATTGTCTATACATTCCCCTCCCTTCCACCAGTCGATTATATACACAGCATCCTTATGCCGACATAACCAGTAAGACAGACTCGTATTCTAATAAGCTAAGAACATTACTCTGGGTTTATAGCACATTTTCACTTAACACCAGTCGGTATATTCTCTTTGAAAGTCGTTTTACTACGCCGTCTGGCCAATGTGAATTATTTAGAATACGACTCGAAAGATAGGGCATTAAAATTTCACTCCATCCGAACTGGATTTGCGACTTACTGCCTGAAGTATTTCAGAGCTAACGTCCCATTGTGTGGAAATACAATTAAGTGGTCTGGACGTATTTATTTCACTTCCGTAATTGATGCTCAAGATTTGACTTCTTGTAGGCATTGATTCATTATAAAATGTATACATATATATTCTTAAATATTTACTACTTAACATTCAGTGACAATTTGCATTGTTATATTGCTTTTTGTTGGTAAGTAAAGGTTCTACACACCGTTGTTACATCAATGTATCTTGCTTCCAAATGTGTCTTTTGGCTATCAAGTATCGTAGTTACTCATTAATATACTTTATTTTGGTTTTGTCATGTACTATTTTGGTTTGTATTTTGGTGTTGTTTGTTTTTGTAGTATGTATTTTACGAAACTAAAATAAAGTATATCCCTACAGTAACCAATCCAATTTTGACATTTAACCTCACATTTAAGTCCTTATTTCGTGTTAGGTTGTATCTTGCACAAATCAAACACAGTGCTACAAACCATTCCCTAGAACCAATAACCTGCGACGTCACTCCCTAAATAGTTTTCGACAACTATTTACACTCCCCGAGTGCGGGCCATGTATGATCGCAAAATTCCAGGTTTCGTAATAATCGTGTTAATCCATATCCACTATCGAGCCGACAGGGTTTAAGATCTTACATGGGCCATCTGTCTCCGGAGCACATTTGCATTCAGTGTGGCCAACGTAACGATATCATTGATATGTAGATGCATCGCCACAAATGCATCACTCACGCTTTGCCAAGACAGTGGCTGGTTAATTTGTCTGTAGACATCACGGTAAACCCGGGTGATAGACCTCAAATAGTCTTATTTCATCAGGAGACAAATTAATGTATATTATGGTTATTATTTATTTCCTCACACAATGCACTAATTTGTCGAATTTGATTTACCTAAATTTTTGAGGTTAAAATTGGGTGTTTTTAGAATAGTTTAGTTTTTTAGTGCAACGTTCAAATAGTAATATTTACGTCGCCGCGCGGGTGTAACAACGATAGCAAATCTATGTAGTTTCATCTAAATCTGAAGATACAAGCTTCTTCTTTCACTCTGTACATTAAAGTTAAAATATTTAAAACATTGGCCTCAGCATAAAACCTTTCTGTTCTGCGTGCAACGCTACAAAATTATGTTTGGATAAGTTTGTAAGTCATTTGAATTAGTATTTTATGCAACTGTTGTATAAGTAGGGTCTTAAAACGCGAGTGTCGTGAGTTGCGATGCGAGCCTTGGCGAGCATCGCAATTAAAGACGCCACGAGCGTTTTAAGACCAAGTTATACACCGTTGCATACAATATTTTTTCTACGACTATTTTAAATAAATAGCATAATTTGACTTTTGAGGCAGTAAGTTTTCCGTTGGTTCTATTAAACTACTCACGCAATTTCATCAGCGGTGCAGTTATTTTCTTCTTCGTCCATTTTAAAAGGAACGTACACATTTTTCTTCACTTCACAAACACGAATCAAATCTTAAGAAGTTATTAATAACGAATAGTTATCATATTTGACACATTTCGTCTTTTAATTTTGAACTGGAGTTTTGGTGGGAAATTGGAAACATGACATATTGACACCTCTTGTTTATGGTCTGTTTTGTTCTTAATTCAACTTGCCAGTACTGTCATATTAAAACCAAGGTTTTTTTAAGTTGGCAGCAATGCCTTTAGTACAATAATTTATTTGAAGTAAATACATTCAGTGGTTTGTTAAGTTGGTAGTACCTAATGTATTTTATGTTTCGGCATGGCCCTCTAGATTAGTCGCATCGCGGCCTACTCGATCGTGTCTAGTAGGCCGTGGCACAATGTAGCACTACCCAGGTTTAGAAGCGTATGGCTGCTAAGCGTCTCGTTTTGGCGACAAAACAGCACGGTTGTGCCGTACTGTTATGGGGAATAGAGTATAGACTTTTCTGCAGACTTATTTTGTATGTCTTTATATTAGTGTTCGGGACTATGTAAATGACAGATAAAAGTACAGGAGTAGAAAAAATCTATTTCCGAATTGTCGTACATTATAACGTAGTATTTTAACATTAAACGTTCCAATTCCATTAATTGTATAACTCCTACAGGGAACAGTTTGTAAAGCCTTCCTTTCTACAGCTCTTGAATAAATGACTCCATCGCCAAAAGTATTTACTAACCGTAATATGACGCTAAATAAACTGAATCCCAATTGAATTTTATACTGGCGATTAGCCAATGTGATTTTCCCTTAGCTAGATAACTTCAAGTCGGGGCTCCATTATCGTAGACCTTTGTAATCAAATTAATTTTATTGGTACCGAGCGCTTAATACAAGTGGAATGATAATAATTAATTCTACCCTATTAAAATTGCCTGTGTTCGTTTCATAAACGAGCATTTTTATGGAGGCGATTTACTTTGTCTACCGGCGTTTGGAAACGGGACTCGGAGATTAAAGTCACTCGCAATCGTCGTGTCGTGGGTCTGGGATAAGTACTTCGAAAGATGTCAGTGGTCAACCCTGTCAAGACGTAGTTGTCATTTTGATTGTATGCATTAACTGGTTCACTAACCAGTCGATCCAGGCTTGTGGCCCAGGGAAAGACCGAGAGCACCACCGCGAGGCAGGTCACCGATGAAATAAAAATAATTAAAATGCATTTATTTCGGACGACTAGGATCCATTAGTAGATTGCGTCACAAGGGAACAAAATGGCATATATACGGCGAGGGCGTAGATTGAATCCTGAATGAAGCGAAGGATTCCAGAATAGAATCCCGAACGTAGTGAGGGATTCTAACGTGGAATCCAGAGCGTAGGGAGGGATTCAAGTGTTCACGCCCAAGTTGGAAATAATTTTGCTTCCGTGTGACTCATACTGCTCTTCACATCACCTATGAGGATAATGAAATATGTATTAGGTGACTAGCTGTATTAAATTAATTATTATATACCTACTGATTATAGTGTTACTTTGAATAACATATAATAGGCATGATGACACATTTTGAAAAACTGTTCTATAATGTTTAGAAACATTTATTATGTAGGTACAACGAATGAGATTTTTCAAGAGAATATAACAGTTAAAAAGGAATAAAATTCATTTTAGTTTTTAAATTTCAAATTGGCGCTAAAACGCTTGTCAGTGTCATGGCGTCCCGAGTGACGTCACGTTTGTATAAACAGAACGCAGACCTTTGACGTTTGCTACCTAGATCGCTCAATTGCTTATTGAATGAACATAAATTCAAAAGTTTACAAGTCTAGCGCGGCCGTGCGAGCGAGAAAGCCGTATGAAGATCTGACAGATAACATGGTTCTATCCCTGTCTTTCTAATCGTTCAGTACGTAAGTTTTCTCTGTAATCTGTGGTAATGGCCGTTATGGGTAAGTGACGTCATGCGCTCTGATTGGTGTTTAACATATCATGGCGGGCGTCCGTATTTTTCGGTTTAATTTTATCAAAATAAATAATAATCTCTTACTTAATAAAAAAATATGAGCTTTTTTCGAATTCTGTGATTAAAATTTCACTAAGAAAATACCATATTTTAGTGATTTTCAATTACTGTCATCATGCCTATTACTTGTATTTTATTACGTTAGTAGCAGTAACAATAGTAGTCAAGATAAAAAAAATATGTAAATAATCGATTTACAAAAATAAGTAATCGATTGTGTAGGTATACTATTTTCATGTATTCATTGGGATATTTTTTTTATTCGGGCAACAATATGTCCTGGAACAGAAAAGTGCCACTTTGATCCCTCCTAGCAGGGAAGAAAAAGCCCTTATCCAAATAGCTGATGCGAAAAGATTGAAAAGATTGTTAAATTAAACGTAAATCTAGGGAGGACCACTGCCTCAGTAGGCTACCGTCCCATATGTCGGCCAGCACGTTCAGGAGACTGTGGCGGCTGGCGCGTACCCTGCGGAGCGTCGCGGCGCAGCGCTTTCGCAGTGTCGCAGGGAAACTATCCACTTGCGCGTCCGCGAACATACCGGACACGCTACAGTGTCGCGGTAGCCGCAACAGTACCCTGAACGCATCATTTACTGGAGGCGCATTGCATTGAGCGATCGCTGGGTCTATTTGCACCATAGGCTACAGGTATACAGCGATGTGCAGTACGCCTTAAACAATGTTAATTTAACCCGCACTGCACACCGGCTGAACCTGCGCGCTATCATATTAGCCCGAATTAGCGTACCTCTCACAAGTATCAAGGAGCATTCTCAAACTACCCACCGAAGGGCTCAGCAGAACCATGTCATCTGTATAGCTTATGTTATTGAAACAGACTCTGTCCACATGGCATCCGACATGCGTTCTGCTGAGCTCATCGATCAGTGCATCTACGTACAAGTTAAACAACTTTGGAGAGGTAATTCCTCCCTGTCGCACACCACATTCCGGAGAATACTCGTCAGGCAAAACGTTACCCTAGCGAACACTATTTCTCTGGCTCGATTACCATCACCTAAATATACGTGTTAACTCTCTAGGGAATTAGACCCCGTCAAGCTTTTTCCACAGTAGGTCATAGTTTACGAGGTCAAAAGCCCTAGAGAGGTCCAAGAAACACGCATATATAGGCGTTTTTCTGCGCGTGTAATACTCGACAGCCTGCTTTAGACAGATGATTGTGCTCTCAGTCGACAGGCCGGCTCGAAAGCCGAACTGTGCGTCATGTAAACGTAGGCAACTGTCCAATTGCACGTTAAGTAGGCTGTCAAGTACTCTTGCCACAATCGTTGCCAGAGAGATAGGTCTATAATTTTCCTGGTCTGATATATCACTCGTTTTATTTTTGACAATGGGGACCACTACAGTTTTTGTCATACTCGGAGGTACATAAGAATGCCCGATGCTCGGGTTGAATAACATGGTCAACAGTCGAGGCAGAATGAGGACCGGCCAACTGTAGATGCTCGATGCTTAGGTGGTCGTGATCAGGAGATTTTCCCCTTTTCATCATTTTAATGTTTTGATGACGTAATTTGGATCAAAACGAAACTGAAGGACACTTTCCCACTCATCATCGAATGGAAATGGACAGACCAGATTAAAGCTACAGTAAATGCATCACTACAACGCAAGGAAGGCGACTGTCTGAGAGGAATGGCGGCGAGTTGTGAAGCTTGCTATCAACACACGAACACTATGTGTTGAGTGAAAACGACGGAGAAGAAGAGAGGACCAGTCGATGTGACCGCTACTTTATGATAAGTTTTACTGTTAAATCTCCAGAAGTGCTACAAATCCGGGTCCCGCAAATTGTGCGAGTATTGTATTATGAATGCGAAAATAAGCAACATTTTCCACGATGCGTCATTTGAAGTGCGGTTTCTCCGAGATCTGCGTTGGTCCCACGGGTCTTCTATGCCGGTCTATGTCTGTCTGTTCATTGTCATTTCATGAGTATTAACTGTTGTGGGCTATCGGTGCTATCTCGCCATTGACTGATTTCTTGGAAAAAAATTGGCATGAAGATAGTTGAAAAGAAAAGGAATTGTAAGGATCAGTATGAAACTGCGATAAAAAAGTTAAATTATTCTAGGTGTTACACAAAAAATTCTTCTTATACAAAATTCTTCACAAACGTAATTACTTTTTTTTGGTGGTGTTGTTCACGGTCGTAAAATCAGTAACAAATGTTTCATGGCTTTTTTAATTCTTTCGTTCCCTATTTTTTATGTTTACTATGTATTGAATATTTAACGTGAATGCCATCAGGGAACTCGTCATTATTTAACAATGTTCCGCGTTGACGCTTCTTTGCGAACACTGTAATGTCGATCTTACGATTTGCCTGTAACTGCCAGGCCAAAGCAAATTTTACCGTGTTTTCAAAACCTTGGTAATGAAGTCTTTCTTGAAAGTATATGAATGCGGTAGAATTCGCTATTCGTTTTATTCTTATGGAAATGGCAAACGAGCGAGCGTCCCAACCTAATGACAATATAATTTCACTTAATACAGTTTTAAATCCACTAGACCTTTGGCGACGAAATGGAGGGTAATTGCCGGCACCGTGAGGACATTAAAGTGAATATGGGCGAAAATAATAACTAATGGAGGTTTCCAGCAACTTGCATAAGTTATTAGGCTCTTAGTGGCAAAAATGTTGGGCCGGCTAGTTCACAAAAAGGTCTGAAGTTGTTGACAAATTCGCTGTACAAAAAGCGTGCGAAAGTTTTCTGGGTCTTCCGTTAACTATTTCAGTTTCGTTAGAGATCAAATAAATAGGTGGGTAGATGTATATATTATCTTATAGTCCAGGGGCTGTGAAACTGTCACCCGTTGACCTTTCTCACGAACTGTGACAGGTAAATCGATACGTACCGATGTCGTTATTAAAAGGTAACTCTAATAAATTCTGACATTTCACGCCAATGCTCATAAATGTGAATTGGGGAAGAGTATCTTGTAGCGCCGTGTTGTTGGATATTTGAATAATTGACTGAATTATTCTGAAAGGTATCAACACATTGGAGGTAAATTTTGCTAAGAATTTGTATTCAGTAATTTCAGTATATACCGTTTAAGTAATTTTCAAGAAAGAGAGAGATTTGACTTGCGTGCGTATTTTTATTTATCACTAAATTACGTGAACAAGTCAACTGAATAAAATCACTCGAATATTTATATTTGAATTTTTATTTTATTTTATACTACGTCAGTGGTAATCAAGCATATCTATGAGTATATAAATAACCTCACCTAACCTTAAAAGTAAATAGGACGAAGACGTGTATAAAAATTAATGTTAAACCTCACCTCAAATATCGAACACCGTCTTTCGACACAGCGTTCGACAACCGGACGCGTATCGAGATTATCCATTTCCCTGCGATAAGTGAGAAGTTTTCCGCTGCTAGATTAAATATTGCACCCCGTTTGCCCCCCGCGGCGACTGAGTAATGTTCGAGAATGCATGTTTGGCAAAAATACATTTAGTTCCCTTCGAACTTGCGAAACGTCGCTGCTAGTCGATAAATCAGGGGTTTTGCTAGTTTTCGAGTTGAAATTCATTTACCAGTTTGCTTTGAGTTCTCGCTTTCGGTTTTCTTGCTATGAGGTCATGACATCAAATCGTTTCTAGCGTATCTGTATCGTCGTAATAGTAGTTTATGCGACTGATCCATAATGAGAGGCCTTAAAATACGAGTGTGGTTTTATGAAACGAGCGTCAGCGAGTTTCATAATAGGATCACACGAGTGTTTTAAGGCCTAATTATGTACAGTTGCATACACTACTTTATCTACACACATATCATAAGTAGTAGTAAGTAACAGCAAAAAACCAACAAAAAAATGACAACAGCAATGGCGGCAATTCGATCATCCGTCACGACGACAGATTTTTTTAAAAATCATAGACAAACGAATGAAGTCCCTATACTCATATCACTCGAGATCAAAATGTCGTACGGTTTGTATTACAAAACGTACTGAATTGGCGTTTCGTATCAATAACTGTTTTAATATCTATGGATACTAGAGTAGAGACCCACTTGAATTTTGACAGCTGTTCCAAATTTAAACTCATAACGATACAAATTTATCAAAAATCTGTACTGTAATGACATTACAGTACAGATTTTACCACTACCACAGACAAGAAAGTTCTCATAGTAAAATCGGTTGTAGTAATGCTGGTCATTTCCTACCGTTTCTGAACGCATTTTAGAGCAGTAATGATATGTGCGTAGATAAATAATGTTGTTATGGTATAAAGAACCGACGCGACGACCGCTTTAGCCTAGTTGGTAGTGACCCTGCCTACGAAGCAAGAGGTCCTGGGTTCGAATCCCGGTAAGGGCAAATATTTATGTGATGAGCATGAATATTTGTTTCTGAGTCATGGATATATTCTATGTATTTAAGTATTTATATCTATTATATATATCGTCGTCTAGTACCCATAACACAAGCCTTACTGAGCTTACTATGGGACTAGGTCGATTTGTGTATGATTGTCCCCTTATATTTATTATTATTATTTATTTATTATTAAAGAACATAAAGCAATAAAGAAAAGATTGGTGTTACAGATAAAGTGAGGCAAGTTTTTCTCCTGTCTTTGCGACATGCATGACATAATATTGAATTTCCTGCTTATATCCATATTAGTGATGGGTTTGTTTATTTATTAGGTACCTATACGTGCACTACAGGCAGTGTTGGGCGTAATTAATTACTTTTTGTAATTTAATTACAAATTACACAATTATTAATTCAATTACGTTAATTCAATTGAATGTAATTAAAATTTCATGTAATTGAAATTACTTGTAATTGGTAATTGCAATTACATGTAATTTGTAATTGCAATTACTTTTTGCTCAATTACTTTTAACTGGAACTTCTATATCTCTCTAACGACACATGTTAGAAAAAAGTTTACTTGACAGTTTGTGCTTATTTTTGCGCGTTTTTTATAGTGAACTAAAAAAAAATATTGTTTCGTCCAAAATTATCTAAGTCCTTAAATAGATTCGTTCGACCATTGTGGTTGAGCATAACGATGAAAAGAGCGATTTTGGGAAAAAAATTATGTAACGTTTTGTGCTTGTTTTTAAGCATTGTTTTCGATAGAAAAAAACAAAAACCAAAAACTAAGAAAATTTTTTTTATGGTAATTTCACTGTCCTAGATAGCACCGCCGTCTAACACATCGAGTATATCGTTGAAAGAAGCGATTTTGGGGAAAACTTTATATGACATTTTGTGATGCTTATTAAGCATTGCTTTCGATAGAATAAAAATAAAACCACTAACTATGAAAAACATTTTTGATGGAAATTTCTCTTGTCCTTGAGAACTTCGCTTCTGATCCATCGAAGTTAAGTATATCATCGAAAAGAGCCATTTAGGGAAAAAGTTTATAAAACGTAATTTGTTTAAAATATAATTTTACAATTTTGTGATTCTTTTGATGCGCACTTAAAATAAAAATTAAGATAAAGAAATTTGTAATTGACTAGGTATGCCGATTGCTTAGTTATATCATTTGTAATTGCAACTTTCTGCTCAATTACTTTTCACTAAAACTTCGATATCTCTGTAAGTATACATCGTAGAAAGAAGTTTATTTGACGTTTTGTCTTTATTTTTGTGTGTGTTTTACGATTGAACTGGAAACCAATAATAAAATTAAAAATATTTTTTTTGCTCGTAAATTCTTCGTAAGTCCTGGAATCGATTCCTTCTAACATTGTGACTGAGTATATCTTTGAAAATAGCGATTTAGGTAAAAAGTTTATTTGACGTTTTGCGCTTCTCCTTAAGTATTGTTTCAACAGAACGAAAACCAAAAAGTAAGAAATTTTTTTTTATGGCAATTTCTCTTAAGTCCTTGATAGCACCTGCACCGCCGTCTAAAACACATCGAGTATATCGTTGAAAGGAGCGATTTTGGGGAAAACTTTATATGATATTTTGTGATTGTTTTAAGCATTGCTATCAATGGAATAAAAATAAAAACCGAAAACTAACAAAAACATTTTTGATGGAAATTTCTCTAAGTCCTTTGATCCATCGAAGTTAAGTAGGTACATCGTTGAAAAGAGCTATTTTGGGAAAAAGTTTATATGACATAACCGCGCCGTCTAACACATCGAGTTGAAGTATATCGTTGAAAGAAGTGATTTTGGGGAAAACTTTATATGACATTTTGTGATTATTTTTAAGCATTTTGTACGACCGAATTAAAAAAAACACTAAAATGTGAGGAAATATTTTTATGAAAAATCTCCAAGTCCAAAATATACTCGAACATTGTGTTAGAAAAAAGTAATTTGTAATTGAAAAAGTAATTAATTACCAATTTAAATTACAAAATGTAATTGGTAATTGAAATTACAAATTACATTTTGTAATTGCAATTTGTAATTGAGGCTTCAATTACTTTTTCCATGTAATTGTAATTTGTAATTGCAATTACATTTTGTAATTGCAATTAGTAATTTGTAATTCAATTACGTTTTGCCCAACACTGACTACAGGTGCTCATCTTGGAATAAACTCTAGTCTGGTTTGTAACAAATTGTCATTTAAAATTAAGACGGAGCAGTTACGAGTATATTATCATTGTTATCATTTTTGAATATCATTATTATAAAAATGATAATGTCACGTTTTCTGTACCTACACTTATATGCACATTGTGCGCAGAACGTACTTACTTATTTGATGGACATTTGAAGTGCTTCGTATGCAGGGATAAAATGACAAGCGCACCGAGCACGCGTAATGCAAGTTTAGCCTTGTGACCGTTTCAATAGTACATTACGTAACTAGGGCGGTGAATTCGTGAATGCCCCAGATCGCAGGTGTTTGTGGCCCGAACCGAAGGTGAGGGCCATAAATATGCGCTCTGGGGCTTTACGAATTACCGCCCGTGTTGAGTACAAAATTTTACGTCTTCACCTGGCCACAATGCGAGTTTTCCTGTACGCGCAGCGTGCAGTAAAACTCGCATTATGGCCAGGTGTTACGTAAATAGCTTAGTGGCTTATTTATTACATCAGTGAATTATGCTAGGCTTTACACTAAAACGTAACTTCCCACAATTCGCCTCATTCGTAAGGTATTCCGTAAATCATCAAATACTGTACACGTATTGACTTGTACATTTGGTCATTTATGCTTTGTCTTATCAGCACGTCCATCATGGGACGGCCGCGACATACTCTCGATATTTCTCGCACTATACCTCTTATTCTAAGTGTTCTAATAAGCGTCGCGTGATAGCCGTGCAGTGCCTATTAAGTACCTGGCTACCAGTGACGGAGCGCCCATACAAGCCTATTCCCACCGGCTTGCCTAAAGTCTTTCATATATTTTTGTTCCGGGTTTGCCATCGAAAATTTACACGCGCCGCCACTGCCGGCTACTCTTTACCTTTCTAAAAAGAGGTCGATATCTCAAGCGGGTCGTGGGCAACGTGTGCTAAGGCTAAGCGTTACTCAGTGTAAGTAGGTGCAGAAGCATAGCGCCTATAAAACCGGCCTGCCTCAGATGATTAGTTGACTTAGTTAAACTCGCTGCACCTTGAGAGATTGCATCATGGTTTCTCCGGTACCTAGGCGCACACTACATAATTCAGAAGAGTTATTAGTCCACGAGTATAGTTCTTCCGAATTCATGTTCCGGTAAAGGATTTGTTTATACTTCAGGATGAAATAGCATAACCTAACCTGCTGTTTTCAATTATCTCAGTGATAAGCATTCTTCGTTTAGCGACGTTAGCGGAAAATGGCTATAGGAATTCTGAAATTTCTAAATAATTATGTGTTGGGACCAATTCTTCGGAATATTTGTGTATTCGCGTACATATCGACTTGTTGGACGACCGCTGTAGCCTAGTAGGTATAGTGACTCTGCCTACGAAGCATCCTGGGTTCGAATTCCGGTAAGGGCATTTATTTGTGTGATGAGCACGAATTTATATATCTATATAAGTATGTTTATCGTCGTCTAGTACCCATAGTACAAGCTTGGTTTAGTTTCGGACTAGGTCGATTTGTGTACGATTGTCCCTAATATTTATTTATTAATTTTATTCTATAAGGATAAAAAGCTATAAATTTTTAAATGAAAGGAAAAATTGAAAAATTTAATGCTCCGAGCCGGATTCGAACCGGCGACCACAGGCATTCATGGCCCGTCGCTACTACCAACTGAGCTATCGGAACAATCTGGTTC
Organism: Epinotia demarniana; assembly: GCA_945867215.1. Classification (NCBI taxonomy): domain Eukaryota; kingdom Metazoa; phylum Arthropoda; class Insecta; order Lepidoptera; family Tortricidae; genus Epinotia; species Epinotia demarniana. The sequence continues at coordinate 10,874,847 of OX244276.1, read as the reverse complement.
GGGCACCAAATCCCTCAATCAGTTCCTTCATACAACGCCTTAGGGAGGCGTGCAACGACATCTACCAGAAGACTTAGGCTTCTTAACGGCACCAACGTCTCAAATTATATTGAGAAATCGTCAGTAACGACGCGCTACCCCATACTAAATTAATTTTTGTTTTTAAGCAGTAACGCTGCTAACGAAAATTATAAATTTTTAAATGAAAGGAAAAATTGAAAAATTTAATGCTCCGAGCCGGATTCGAACCGGCGACCACAGGCATTCATGGCCCGTCGCTACTACCAACTGAGCTATCGGAACAATCTGGTTCGGGCACCAAATCCCTCAATCAGTTCCTTCATACAACGCCTTAGGGAGGCGTGCAGCGACATCTACCAGAAGACAGGCTTCTTAACGGCACCAACGTATCAAATTATATTGAGAAATCGTCAGTAACGACGCGCTACCCCATACTAAATTAATTTTTGTTTTTAAGCAGTAACGCTGCTAACGAAAATTAAAAATTTTTAAATGAAAGGAAAAATTGAAAAATTTAATGCTCCGAGCCGGATTCGAACCGGCGACCACAGGCATTCATGGCCCGTCGCTACTACCAACTGAGCTATCGGAACAATCTGGTTCGGGCACCAAATCCCTCAATCAGTTCCTTCATACAACGCCTTAGGGAGGCGTGCAGCGACATCTACCAGAAGACTTAGGCTTCTTAACGGCACCAACGTCTCAAATTATGTTGAGAAATCGTCAGTAACGACGCGCTACCCCATACTAAATTAATTTTTGTTTTTAAGCAGTAACGCTGCTAACGAAAATTATAAATTTTTAAATGAAAGGAAAAATTGAAAAATTTAATGCTCCGAGCCGGATTCGAACCGGCGACCACAGGCATTCATGGCCCGTCGCTACTACCAACTGAGCTATCGGAACAATCTGGTTCGGGCACCAAATCCCTCAATCAGTTCCTTCATACAACGCCTTAGGGAGGCGTGCAGCGACATCTACCAGAAGACTTAGGCTTCTTAACGGCACCAACGTCTCAAATTATATTGAGAAATCGTCAGTAACGACGCGCTACCCCATACTAAATTAATTTTTGTTTTTAAGCAGTAACGCTGCTAACGAAAATTATAAATTTTTAAATGAAAGGAAAAATTGAAAAATTTAATGCTCCGAGCCGGATTCGAACCGGCGACCACAGGCATTCATGGCCCGTCGTTACTACCAACTGAGCTATCGGAACAATCTGGTTCGGGCACCAAATCCCTCAATCAGTTCCTTCATACAACGCCTTAGGGAGGCGTGCAGCGACATCTACCAGAAGACTTAGGCTTCTTAACGGCACCAACGTCTCAAATTATATTGAGAAATCGTCAGTAACGACGCGCTACCCCATACTAAATTAATTTTTGTTTTTAAGCAGTAACGCTGCTAACGAAAATTATAAATTTTTAAATGAAAGGAAAAATTGAAAAGTTTAATGCTCCGAGACGGATTCGAACCGGCGACCACAGGCATTCATGGCCCGTCGCTACTACCAACTGAGCTATCGGAACAATCTGGTTCGGGCACCAAATCCCTCAATCAGTTCCTTCATACAACGCCTTAGGGAGGCGTGCAGCGACATCTACCAGAAGACTTAGGCTTCTTAACGGCACCAACGTCTCAAATTATATTGAGAAATCGTCAGTAACGACGCGCTACCCCATACTAAATTAATTTTTGTTTTTAAGCAGTAACGCTGCTAACGAAAATTATAAATTTTTAAATGAAAGGAAAAATTGAAAAATTTAATGCTCCGAGCCGGATTCGAACCGGCGACCACAGGCATTCATGGCCCGTCGCTACTACCAACTGAGCTATCGGAACAATCTGGTTTGGGCACCAAATCCCTCAATCAGTTCCTTCATACAACGCCTTAGGGAGGCGTGCAGCGACATCTACCAGAAGACTTAGGCTTCTTAACGGCACCAACGTCTCAAATTATATTGAGAAATCGTCAGTAACGACGCGCTACCCCATACTAAATTAATTTTTGTTTTTAAGCAGTAACGCTGCTAACGAAAATTATAAATTTTTAAATGAAAGGAAAAATTGAAAAATTTAATGCTCCGAGCCGGATTCGAACCGGCGACCACAGGCATTCATGGCCCGTCGCTACTACCAACTGAGCTATCGGAACAATCTCAATCAATCATTTTTCAATTTTTCCTTTCATTTAAAAATTTATAATTTTCGTTAGCAGCGTTACTGCTTAAAAACAAAAATTAATTTAGTATGGGGTAGCGCGTCGTTACTGACGATTTCTCAATATAATTTGATACGTTGGTGCCGTTAAGAAGCCTGTCTTCTGGTAGATGTCGCTGCACGCCTCCCTAAGGCGTTGTATGAAGGAACTGATTGAGGGATTTGGTGCCCGAACCAGATTGTTCCGATAGCTCAGTTGGTAGTAGCGACGGGCCATGAATGCCTGTGGTCGCCGGTTCGAATCCGGCTCGGAGCATTAAATTTTTCAATTTTTCCTTTCATTTAAAAATTTATAATTTTCGTTAGCAGCGTTACTGCTTAAAAACAAAAATTAATTTAGTATGGGGTAGCGCGTCGTTACTGACGATTTCTCAATATAATTTGAGACGTTGGTGCCGTTAAGAAGCCTAAGTCTTCTGGTAGATGTCGCTGCACGCCTCCCTAAGGCGTTGTATGAAGGAACTGATTGAGGGATTTGGTGCCCGAACCAGATTGTTCCGATAGCTCAGTTGGTAGTAGCGACGGGCCATGAATGCCTGTGGTCGCCGGTTCGAATCCGGCTCGGAGCATTAAATTTTTCAATTTTTCCTTTCATTTAAAAATTTATAATTTTCGTTAGCAGCGTTACTGCTTAAAAACAAAAATTGATAAAAAGCTATGCGGCAAACTACATGAAAAAATGTCGCCTAATTTATCGAGCGATACCCAACTGTGGGTGAACTGATATGAATTCAAAGTAATATATCACTGGCACCCTGTTGAGACCGATTTTCACCACAGGAGCGATTCCAGAATAATTCCACTCCATTACTCCTAGCTATATGTGTCGACATCCTGCAGATTTTGTAGCACGAATATTCAATTATGCGGTATCGTATGTCTATCGATTTACAGCAATTGTATTTTCAGATACACCCCTCCGGGTTTATCGTATTGCTGGAGTTTTCCGTGTATTTACGGTACTGTTAATTTAAAGTGTCATTTATTTAAATTACAATTTGCACTCTTTATCGCGTATCAACTAAGGTTACCTGTGAAAGTTTGTTCATAGTATAATTGCGTTTATATATAGTCATGTTACGAAAAATATTATTTTTCTACCTTTAGGTTGCTAACTTCTCGTAGCACTTAACTAAATATAAATATATTGAAAGTAAACTAAGCTATTCCAGCCACAAGTACCTTCTCTTGTTAGAGTTATCATTGACCTTGCTACGAAAAAAAAATAGTTTCCGTCTACAATCTTATAAACATGTATTTTAAACCAACTGCAATACTCTGCCAAAATCAATTAAGATAATAAGAGGCAAGGAATCCATTCACACTTTGGCCGGTATTTAGTTTGTTTAACTAAGTTGTAGGAGCAAACTAACCGAGCTCCATTCCTCCCTGTGTTCTGGCTCGGTAGCTATGCCGACCAACGTACGAGGCGGATCTGGAAAATATTATGGCCGTTTGGCTACAGATACGAGCCACGCTGGCACCGCGCCATGCTCCTGATATATCCAAGCCTACGACGAATTCCTTCCAGAATAAATTAATCCCCAAAACCCCACTTACCATCAAGCTCGTTAACATATTCGAGATTCGGGCATTCAAAATCGATTCAGCCCAAGTTATTTTAAGAAAACAATCCCGAAAGAGTTAAAATTATAAATTCCGTTCCAGGAAGATGAGATGAATAAATTGAAACAAAAGCTTTTTGTTTCTCCGATTCGCTTTCGTAACTTTCTGGCAGACTGCTATGGCCTTAATCTGAATTGTTGGGCATGCCGAATAGTTTTACGAGAAAATCTTTAGTGCCCCAGCTTAATTCCGCTGAACTATGCACCGGGCTAAATGAATTTATTACGCGATGCAGATGCCCGTAATCGGCCCGGATGCTACCTGGGCTTGGAAAACTTATGGATGTGTGTAAATTAGTATATGACTTTATTAATACGATCTTGCCTAGCTGTATATTGTGTCGCGTAAATAAATGTAGATAAGTATACAATGGTAATAATTTTATGTCGTCAATAACTTAATTATCTACGCTGATAATAACGAGCTTGTGAAACTTAAGTTTGTATGTATATAAGCTCCCAAATTATTCATACGATTTTAAAAGTTCTTTCACCCAATACTGATGGATTTTCAGGATTGGCATAGGCTCCGTTTATACCGTGGCTAGCCAGAGTTCCGTAACTGTTAATAGCATAAATAAAGCATTTTTTTTTCTAAATTACTATGGTGCATTTAAATGAATACTAATCAGGCCTATTGCTATCAGCTATAGAATGTTCTGTTAAATTTTAATTGCTGTTAAATCATCAATATTTGTTCGCCTTCCTCCACTTACCCTGACAGCCCACTAAAGTCATATACGAGCAACATTGAAAGTGAATTAAACCGGATGATCGCAGGTGCGTCACAAATTGCATCCCGGCTCGGAAATGGCTTTCTGACATGCATTCCGGAAGAACATTTGACATGCTATTTCGCACCATACTTGATGAGCAGTCATTGTTTAGTTCAATTTCGTTCTGAGTCAATACTACGTGTCACTATATATAGGTAGGTTGCCATATTGTAGAATCGGTTTTCATTCTGTTTTATTACGTTTCCGATTATTTATTATACTATACTTGTTTAATTTACAACTAAGTTTAATTACTAATATTTTTTTATTGGAACCATCTTCCATCAGAAATTCTATAAAGCACTCAAGGATAAATTGTAACCCTTATGGCGTTCCGGTACCTGTACGATGCCATCGATTGAGCGGGTTAAGCAGGTCGCTTTGAGTATAAGTAGGTAAAAAACTTAAGTAAAGCCCTTCCTGTATGCAGTGGTGACGTATTCGATAGACATTACATATTAAAATGGTCCAAACATAACAAATGCCTATTAGAACACGTCATCCCATACAAAAGGCCTACAAACCTATACTAAGTGCTCCCGTACTTTGGAAGGCACATTAGGTGTAAAGACAAGTTAGAGGCCTACGAGTACCTAGATTGAAAACGTCTAACAGTCAAGTTGCCAACTCCCTTGTCGAAGCTCCTGACTCCAACAAGGTCTAGATCCTCCTCAATGTTAGAAGGTCAGACAGATTAAGAGAGAAGAGCTTTGATGAGGAGGAGGATTTGATTTCGTGGTTAAATTATAATCTTCCGTAACTACTTTCGTGTACATATCCTCGTTCCGCCCTATGTCTATAAATGCCCTAGAATCCATGTGATTTTAAATGAATATATCGATTTTTACATGTTTTTTACTGAAAGTTTTGTCTGTTGAGGAGCTTATGTTTATCGTGTCAGGGTGTTTTAAACTTGTAATTATCTTGCAATTTGAACTAGGTTGCCTTTTTTACAAGCTTTATATTAAGTTGACCTGTTCGTTATGTAACTTGTGCGTCAAAATTTGCAATCCATTTTTCAGTCACTTGCCATTGTTCGATTGAGCTGAAATTTTGGGTCTTAGTATAGTTTGGATGACAATTCAATATAATGGTACCATCGAGCTGATCTGATGATGGAGACATAAGGTGGCCATGGGAATTCAGTATTTAACCGACGTAACCCCGTTGAGTTTGGGCTAGTTTGAATCGTCTCAATGAGTAGTCGATGATGGTACCTTCACAGAAAAGTACAGTCGGCAATAAAAGCTTGTACCAAAAATTTAAGTTTTGTCAGAGACTTATTTCATTCATTTACAGGACAGAAATATTTTAGGTGTTTTTATTTTGTAAAAATAACTAGACTAGCAAATAATTTGTATGGTGGACGACACGAAACTATATTCATTTCTAGCTTGACAGAATCCCGTGCAGTTGCACCGGCTCTCGGGACGGCAAAATTAATAGTCAACAATAATGCAGCGATAAATCAGCCCTCTGATGTCGACAAATTGCAAAACACGCACTATATCAATGATTAACGACATGCCAAACTAACATTAGCGTAACTGATCTGCTGTCTCTCTCACTCGACTATCGCGCAGCTATAGAAAAACGGAGAAAGCATGATGGATTCGATTTTAGTTTTGCGGTTGCAGTATCTATGGTTACTTTGTCAAATTTATATCTGTATCGCAATATTTCAAAAGTGAACTGTATTTGCTCCCGACAAGGTGAGTTTTGCAATATTGCAGCGTAAGTTACGATGTTGGGAAAGTCAATCGTTATCCACCTGTGCATTATCTTCGATCTATGGAAAATAATGTTGAAATATGGAGGGCGAAAAGTTTAAACGGAATGAATGGTAATATAGGATCAATTACTGCTAAGTAACGGAAATGTTATTACTTAGTTGCGATTATCGATTCAGTTCCATCCGTCGAAAGGTAATCGCCTCGCTAACGTTCACCGAGTGACATATCCGAATATGTAGGTCTATCCTTTCGTCAATACGTGCTACTACTAATTAATTGGATTTTTTTTCAATGGAGCCGCGTCATGTGGGCACTAACAAACATGTTGAAGTGCAGTCAAGGAATAAAGTAACTAAATTATTCGATTCATATTTTCATTAAACTCTAATATTTTTGTTAAAGTGGAACGGGTTGGCTATGCTATGCCTTACATTAAATCCAACGTCACTTATTCAATATTGCGGTATTCAAATATAAAAGCGTACTAATGGCTTGACTACAAAGGATACCGAAAACCGTACGAACTGGAGGAGAAAATGTAGGAAAGCGGACCCCAAACTCTGAAGCAAATAGCTCAGGATACAACCGGGATTAATGCTAAGACGAGAAAGACAATAACCCAAAAAGTTAATGATACTTAAATAATATATACATATAGAATCTTCTGTATTATGGAAAGTTATCGTTACATATATCTTTTAAAATGCCGATATCAAAGAGACAATAAACCTTGAAGCCATCCTCGATATGATTTGTATAAAATAACATGTGCTTTACGAGTCTGCGCCCGTATACGTTCCATTCCCCGATAACGTATCATTCGCTGCGCATATTGTATCGACGTCTCAAGGCGGGACATGAAATATTCAGGTCTTCTACACCTCAGCATACATCCTCCGTCTATATTTTACGCATATACCTTACCTACACCCTTCCATGTTCGCCACGACACGGTATATGACTTCCAAAAGCAAACTTCGCCAAAGGGGCCAATAAATTCGCTTAGTTTCCCTCCACTCTCTAAATAATAGCAAAGAAACAAGAACGTTATTTTTAAGTTCTTTACGCCTGGAGAAATAAACATGTCTTTGAGATACCGAGACGAAGTATTGATGAATATTTACAAGTTACAGTTGTTCCTGGGAAGTGAAGCAGATGTAAGCGGAATAATCCTGGACAAAGACTGGATATCTGTCATCTAGGTGTCGGTCTAGCACTGCCGAGATATGCGTCCATTCAATAAAGTCAATGCGGTGTTTCGCCCACAATGGGCAGGTTAGCACAATACAAAGATAAACTCCTGCTGACTGCTAGTACTGGGAGCTACTCTTTGGCCATACTACATTCATCCACAGTAAATTATATCAGTGCAAACATAACTCGCATACGATAAGCATCAACTCAAGGAACGGCCAATTAAATAATAGAACTACTAAAGTACCTTAAAAGTAATAAATCAGTTTGATAACTATAACTTAACTTCTACGTTCTCTCAACGCACTCAAACACAACATCAAAGAGTATGGTAACTGCTGGCACATACAATAAATTGTATTGTATGTCGCATTAAATCGTATATGTAGCCAGCAGGTTTATCACGTAACGCATTGTACGTACGTCAGCTAGATCTAAATGTTACTTTTTCTATGGGAAAATGGAAGTGAAGTTGTCCTAACGTGCGTTACAGTGATCGTCCCTCTGAGGGTTAGTCACGTAACATTTCGAACGCGCGTTAGGACAGTCTAACTGTCATTTTTCCATATCAAAATTGACATTTAGATCTACCCAACGTACGTACAATGCGTTACGTGATCGACCTGCTGGTACAAGTTGATGAAAATGTATTTTAATTTCTTAGCATTAGCAATCAAACACTTTTTTGTCTAGTGTACTTGAAGTTGTATTTATTATGCTGCCATATACCTACATAATAAACAGAAGAAAGCATCGACAGAAGGGAGCATAGATATCACACGAGCAAAGTTTTCCTATGCTGCAGTGACAGTAAAAATACTGACATATTTTAATAAAACGGTTCTTAACTATAACACTCTTGCTAAAACTACTTTTCCACGAAGACGTAGCTTAACTTTAGTTAACATAGCTTCGTAGCTGAGTAAAAAGCAGCTATAAATGTACACCCGGAAGCGATTCTACGCCAGATGTCTTGTCCACTATATTAAGTTCGCAAGTGTTATCAACACCTTACATTCGGCGCCGCCGGGTGTAAGGACACCCAAAAAAGCCATCAGCTAATGGCATGCAAGTCTTTGTTTAACATATTCGTGCAGTTGGCTGAATCACACGAGCGTGGCGGTTTGCCAACGCTTGGCTTATCTGACCAGCCAGTGTATACGGTAAAGCGGACTGTATATATTTTAAGTGGGCATAAGTTAGATACCTAAGTAGAGGCATAATCTAATTCACGGTTGGCTGCGACTTCATGACATGCTATTATAATGTATCGCTAAATATCCAACTAATAAAGTATTCAACATTAATCCATGTGCAAATGTTCCTAAAACAATACAAGTGTAGTAGTAGTCAATTCCGGCTCCGTATATGCACATAGCATAATATGCGCTTGTCACCGGTATATTCATATATAACACACTAACTACAATTGTAATAAAAACAACTTAGAAAAGTTGAAAAACCCCCGACATCTTCATTTCAAAGTCCAATATCTCAAAAACGGCTAAACAGACTTTCATGGCTAACAACACTCGGGATAAAAATATCTATGACACAAAAAAACCCGCATTCAAATCGGTCCATCCGTTAGGGAGCTACGCTACCACAGACAGATACACAGATACACAGACATACAGACAGGTTAAACTTATAACAACCCTCTTTTTGCGTCGGGGGTTAAAAATAAGGCATAAAATATCATCAAACGTTTCAAGTAGGCCCTCTCAAGTTCAGAGCCATAATTGCATGTTTGACATGTTTCCCAGAAGGGTCTCTATTGTTTCCCATAAAATTAAACATCCGATTTTTTCAGTCCATAACGTTTTCCACCATAATTTTTTCTAGTCATATTGTCGAAAGTCATAAAATTTTACAATATACATTGGAGTTCCGATTTTTGCAGGTCATCATTATTGTTAGTCATAAAATTGGTTAGCCATAACGTTCAATGTCCCGGTGGTATGCAATTACATAATGTTACAGGCAATAATCTAGTCTGTAATAATTATTGTAAGGTATTTTTTCGCGAGTCATAATGATTGGTAGGTAGTCAGATAGTTAGTCATATCATTCAATTTCACGGTGGTGTCACTCTTCATAATGTTAAAGCCCATAAACACACTCCCAGAAAAATAATAAAATACATGTTTTTTTTCCTACAGAACGTTACTGAACGCGTTCTTCCAGACTGCTTTATAACATACCCACATACCCATTAATTATAATTAATGTGGGTACTTTGGCAAAAATAAAGAGTGTGCGATTGAAAGATATTTATGCCGCTCACTGTTTTGTTTAGTGGCCAGAATACGTTAAAATAAGTATGTTTTGTTTTGAAACTTTTTTCTCTAAAATCAAAAATGGCCGAAATATTTGATCCGAAAGTTAGGAAAAATATGTACTTGTCAACATTTCGATGACTGTTGTGTCGTTATTGGTTCTGGCGCTTCGCCGGCCGCTGCCGCGGCACGCTCGCTTCGCTCGCTCGGCTCGCGCGCTTAGGGTCACGGTACAACTAACACTCCTCCTCGCTTCGCTCGTCGTCGTACCTACACCGACCTGCCTTAGAAGTCCAATATCTTGGCCATTTTTAAATTCAGAGAAAAATTTTCTAATAAAACATGCTTATTTAAACGTATTATTTACGAAACAGTCATAAACCCTTTAATTCACTTTAGGCATTAAAACGATATGAATAGCAATCATTAGTATGTTGAAATATATGCCTTAGAATATTTATGAATAATTATCCATAGACCTTTGATCGTTATGGACATCAATTTCTGACTTTTGTGATTATAATACTTAATATTATGGGTCATTAATGTTAGAACTACAAAACGTTATACTTAACAAAGATTATGACTACTGATGTTTATGTCTATAAATTATATGGATATCAATTTCAGACTATCGAAATTCGGAACAATAAGTTTATGGGAAACAAAGGGACCCCTTCCCAGAAACAACCTCGCTTGACCCCTATTTTATGAATAGTATTTTTTTGTTTTGTTTACAACACACAGCTGCACTTAAAATTACACAAAGTCAATTTTTAGGAGTCTATGTTGTGATCGTCGGTTTTTAAACAGCCAGCCAGATACGATTTTTGTATCGTTATAGGTACTAAATTGCGCTTAACACATAATCGATGCGTAGTTTGTAAGGTTAAGTAAAGTAAGTTAAACTTACTGTATTTTTTATCATGAAATAAATCTAATCTAATCTAATCTTGTCTATTTGTCGGTATCCACATGTAAAAGACGTAATTAGAAATACAGCTTTCACTTGTGCCTGGCATAGGTACGTTATAAGTATGTAGGTACTTATTAAGCATGTTGTAAGTCATATGGCTAATTAGGGCCGTAATCAAGTTTCCGCTTTAACAGTGATTAGTGGAAAAAGTTGGAGGTTTATGAACTTCGCGTTTGTCGCGGCTCTTACGGTTGTGAAAGCGGTCTTATATGCCTAAGTTAGCCTGGAATTTAGATTTATGCGTGGCGAGTACTAAGGCTCGGCTCACATCTTTGAATGTCTTTACTTTAGTTTTATTCATCTACATTCATTCCGATGTGTAGGAGCAGTGAAGGAAAAATATCTTACGACACATTATTTAACGTACTTATAGGTAGGTATACCAATGTTGGGTCTTTATTAATTCATTCAAACTATACATTATTTTAAAAGCCATTTATGAGCCATAGTGAAACAGTAACCAGTGCAAACGATGAGTTGATTTATGATTTATCGCTCAAAATTTTTGATATAAGTACGGGGTGGAAAAGTCCTCTTCTAATGCTCTCTGAAAGTAAACAGGGAAAGATTTTATCATTATTGATACTATTGATTAGTAGAATGAAATATTGAGTGATGATGTTAGTTGTTCCCTCGATTCCCAGTTATGTTAAGGTGTTCATTAAATCTGGGAATACAGTTATTAATCTTAGGGAAATTAAAATAAATGTCCCTTATGTAAACGGAGCAATCTTATGGATTGGGACATATAATTGTTTCATTCTGTATAATCACCCTTTAACCCTCTAAGAAGCATTGCTCTCGATGAGTTAAGAAGTCGCCCTACAAACTGTATAAAAATGTTATTGTAACATCAAAATAGTTCTACGTAAACAATGCGACTCACATTCTCCCCTTCAATAGAGCATACAAATTATTCATCAACCAAATAGTATAGCAGCAAAAACTCCACAGACGGAGTGTCTTCCTAGCAGACGTCTCGGGACCTTCATTAGAGGCTCGGAGAGCCTCGGAAGGGCCTCGGGACGCAGTAACTCACGTAGGACTGCCACTGACACGCCCCCGCTCTGTCGTGGGGAAGTCGTATAGTACGAATATACGAATGTTCATTTCTGTATTTCGGTAACAAACATCCTTAATGTTTATTATTGTTTGATGAGGCGGCATGCTGGGAGGCGATCACTTGTGACCCTTCAATCATGATCGGTATAATGATAATTATACGTTTCTTACGCCTGTTCTTCTTGCGGCAGAGGTTTTATTTTTCGAGTCAGCGGTGATTAGGTAAACGTGCTAGTCCTCGACGTTGTACTAGTAGACGAGGAATAAGACCTATACTTAGCTGTCAATAACATTCAAAGGTTAATATTGGAGAATAAAGAAGTTATTTAAGTGAATGTAGCTAAAAGTGACTGTCTAGTCCTTTAGGTAACAGAGCATTAATATCTGCCGTAATAAAGTGCTCAAAATTATCTGGTCCTAATGGCCCTAGGAATAGAGTCGTGTCAGACATTCATGTGCGCATTGGTCTGACAGCCATAATATTTAATCATGTTTTAACATAGTGTAGTACAGCACTATTAGAAATTCTTGCCGTGAGAAACCGTAGGGGTTAATTAGCTACAACATTTCACTTTTAATTTCGTTGATGAAAGAAAATCTTTAATTTTTCGCACCGAAACTCTTTTGATTAATGTTTGTCGGCGTCGGCCGAAAACTCGAAAAATTATGGCGGCAAACCGTCAGCAAAACAAGGGACCACTCAAAGCTGTTATATACAGCTTGATCAGATCATTTACAGGCATCGCTTTATAAGCTGGCGGGCCGCTTGTGTGGACACGGTTCGGCCGCACCGCCTATTTTGTATGGTTTATCATATTTGGTACGGGATTTCTGAGCCATTGACGTTTGTAAAAGGATGGCAGCTTTATTGATTGTAGATTACGTTTATTTCATTTATTTTGTTCAGGCGATTCACAGAAAATCACGCTTGAATTAAGGGTTTTGTAATTTGTCTATTTTCAAATCAATAAGAGGGCAAGGCAACTATGTATACGAGTATGTACATAAAAAAATATGAAAGGATGGCACACTAATAAAAATGTATAAATCATGAATTATTTATATTTTTATGACTGCTATTAACATGAGAGCAAAACTAGTATGTCTGTCATATTTATATATTCGTAGTAGCCATAAACAAACCCCACATACATATTCCGACTGTGCCACCAACGATTACCATATCCCTCAAATATATCAAAACGTTCCGAATATTTTATGCTCGTCGGTATCTAACAGGCGTTTCGTGGTAATGTCTTCGTTTGATGTATAGTAGTCAGGAGCACTCGTGGTCTAAATATCTTGCCATTATGGAGACTGTGGCTACATTAAGAAGTAACGTGACGGAGGGGCTCTTAGCGTTTTTTCGGTCGGTAATCGCGACTCAGATTGCTCGTCGCGAAATGTATTGCCGCATCGAGAAGGGAATTTGTTAAAATTATAGGCAAGCATTTATTTCGCAAGTGGGAATATCGGAGTGGGCGGCGACGGAGCTCTTACCGAGCCGACGAATTACAGGGCAAATGGCGCCTCGTTTGTGTCTAATTTGTACATTTGCTTGTGCAATCTTTTTTGGTTGAGATTTCGCCCCGAAATTGGCGAGGCTATTTTGTGATGTGGCGAATAAATGGTTGGGTTACGCTTTTAATTATAACGTGGGCTCGTCAAGCTTTCATCAAAAAATACTCTTTTCACTTCTCATGCTCAAAAAGTGCATCATATTAGACTTGGCAAGCGGGGCTAAAGTAGTACATTTAGCCCCTAGGGAAAATATGTATAAATATTTATGATTTATAAAACATTTTAATTTGACCACTCACAACAGTTCAATATTACATCCACCAATCACAACTCTTTAAAAATACATTAGTATTTGCTATCTACGAACCAGAATACAGCTAGACATTAAAATCGACCAATCAGGAAACAGAATTCAATTCAAACCTTGGGTGTTTTTCAAGCGTGGTTAACTGCATACATGAGTCATGTATGCAGTTAACCACGCTTGAACGTTTGGATGGAGCTATAGTCGGTCAGAGGCGTTTATTTTTGTAATTATTGTAAATTAGGGAATGAAAAACTCCTAATGTTTGAATTGAATTCTGTTTCCTGATTGGTCGATTTTAATGTCTAACTGTATTCTGGTTAGTAGACAGCAAATACTAATGTTATTTTAAAGAGTTGTGATTGGTGGATGTAATTACATGACATAAGCTATGAAGATTGAGCGGGATAGACTACGCCGCTATTAGACGGTCAGAGGCGTTTATTCGTCTTGTGAATATTTTGTATCTGTGTCAAAACAGTTTATTGAAGCTTGGTAGAATTGTTGATTGTGGATGGATAATCTTTGTTTTTACTATTTTCTCGCAGTCGAAGTGAAAAGTAGAGTGTATAACTCTGGTCTAAAAGCCATATTACCCCTCGAACTATTTCCCCTCACTTCGTTCGGGAAAATATCCATCTCGTGGTAATATGGCTTACTTTAGACCCTTGTCATACAATCTACTATTACATTTAGGCTATGTTAATCACCAACATAAATTAAACCATATGCTATGAGCACGATTTGAAGATATTGGTATGAGCAATAAAACTGAGAAAAAGGTGAACCCGACGAAGGTAAGAAGTGCAAAGAAATTCCGTATGAATTAATTACAAATGAATTTCCTCGACTCTTTCATAATACTCGGACTGAAAAATCTCACGGCGGGCAGCTTCTTTAAATAATGTAAGAAAGCGGAGGTGCGCGAATTGCAGGCCTAGACCGGAACAAAACGCAGAGCCGGTTGAATTTGCAATTTTGAGGCGTTTCGTTCTCACAATTTTCTTACTTATACCGCGATCCCTGTAATTCGCTCTGCAGTACTAAAGTTAAATAATCGCCACCGTCGCCTCGCTATAGTAGCGTTACAGGACCTTCTTATTTTCTGGCATCATTTCAAATTAAAAACGATAAGAGTAAGCCTAGGTATCCTAGTGTGGAGCGCGCGCTGGCATGGCCCGCCTCGTATACGTAACCGACAGTTTAAGCCTTTGTTTGCGAACTTGTCTCAACTGCCTGGTTAAAAAATTACCTCATTTTCTGAGACTGGGTTTAAAACCAAGCAGTGATCGATTATTTTGGAACTAAATTAACATGGCAATATCATTATAAATGTATGACTTCGTTTAAAATCTAATTAAACTCGAAATTTTCCGATATTGCCCGGTAAACTAAAAAGCTGGTCTCTGCGGGCATAGGAGTGCCTGCCTTTCGTTTTCTCACCAACAACGAACGAGTTCGATGACCTAACTTAGCAGCTTGCACAAAATTTAATTTTAATGCGGGACCAACCACTATGACGCCGCCTAACAAAACAGAGCCTGCCTGCCGCAGATTAGAACTCGCTTACACGTGTTTGCTCACGGCCCACGTTTTTGATGTTCCGAAGCCATTATACGTGTGTTAGGTTAATCGATTGCTAAACGTAAACGGCTACTTAATGCTAGCCTAGAATTTGTAGCGCTGAAACGTTGATGTAAAACAGTGAAAGAGCCGTTAAAATCGTCTAAGAGACGCGATTACTAACAAAACATAATGGAACATCCGAATTCTTTGGCATCTACAATTGGGATAAAATTTGCAGCAATTTCAGGAATAGTCGGCAGTTATTATTCGGCGTGTAAGCGGGAATTTGTCTCTCCAGAACATAGTCGGTTTTGTCGGGAGTTTCTCGTAAATTCGCATGGTTCGCTGGCTCCTTTCAAAAGTCGGGATTGGTTTTACGCTTTCGGCGGCATTGTTCGCGTCGTTTTGACTTTGAATTTTAACTGTCCTGCTTCAGAATATTCCTGGCGATGAATAATGTTTTCGCAACGCATTTAGTGCATTTTAATTTGCATAATTACTTTCGTCTACTGCGGTTGTTTCGCCAACCCTGACTACTGGAATAAAAATGAGAGTGTTCGGTCTGTTATCTGATTTGGGTGTCAAAGAATCCTTGTTACAATGAATGCATCGAAGGGTTTACCACGCTTTTCCCGTTGTAAAGTCTTTGACTTTTCCATGCACGTGTGTTTGAATTTATGACTATACAAATGCCAACGTATTACACATTTTTTTCGCACCAGAACGTGGCACATGAGGGACGTACTAAGCTACGGTACAGATGCATTTGACGTCTTAATCTCTCAAATCCATTAAAGAATGTCTTGCCCGCTCCTCTGTTCCGGACACTGGAATGTCAGAGGGAATGAAACAGTTAAAAGTGTCATATTTCGTAGATTCAATTCTTATTTTAGATACAACTCTATTCAATTTAATTACATTCTTTTGCTTCGCACTCAATAGACACAAATTAGGCCGTACAATCAATGACACGCCTCAATAGCATTAAATGCAAAAATAGCTTTCTAATATTAGTCAAGGACTTTAATTTGCCTCCATTGTAGCTCCACGTTTAGGGGCGCAATTGATTTACTTAAATCACTTTTTATTCTACAAGTAGACCTCAATGACATTATTGTTTCTGAGACTAGAAATACATTTACAGATGTGTGATTATGTGTAAAAAAAAACGTAGCAACATTGATTCAAAATCCATACTTATTCAATATTTTTCTATTACAGACAAGGTTTAAACCTAGTATTAATACCGTGTCATTGAGATTCTTCACGAGTACAGCTTGGGAACCGCGAATTTTCCTTCCACAGTTAAAAAAGTTTGCCAGACGTCGCCGGGCGGGCGTGGGTGGAATGCCATCAGAACCAACAATGCGTTTAGAAAAACAAGTGTTGGCAACAAGTTTGTTACGGGGAAATAGTTAAATGTAGGTATTTTTATCGCTTCAGTTGTTTTTATTGATCGTCTTGTTCATTCATGCGTAGTGTGTGCTGGTGTTATTGATTTCGAATTACAAAATTGTTCACGTCTTAATTTAAACAGCACATTTAAAATAGGAAAATGAAACTATCAGTTCTTAGTTTGGCACTAACAAATCTCCGTAAAGTCAGGAATACAACTCTCAGTGTAGGTACCTTGTTGTTGTTACGTGTGCGACAACCTTTAAATTGCTGATCGACATCTTATCATTACCAAACACATATTATTCGTTAACACGAACTTTTATTCTGAACTTCTAGACACATGTTTAGGAATTTTCTGCGTTAACTATTTTGTACATTTGTGATTTTGAAGTTAAGCTGAACGTGGAAAAAACTTCTTTAGGATACTTTCGTAAACCTAATTTTCGAAGTGTTGTCTTCAGGGATTTTCTACGTAGAAATAATAATTTTAGATGTTATGCTAAGCAAGTTCCCTCAATTGTGACAGCGGTGACGCTTCTATAACGTAATGGAGCCAAAACTTAAGAAAATATTGTTGATGTTGGCATCAGTTAATATTTTAAAATATTCTCTTAAGCGACATAAAGCAGAGACTCGGCGCTCCTCAAGCCGGTAATTCTGCTTCGTTGACGCAATTAATTTTATATTAACGTTGAGAACCATCTGTTACAGCCCTGATTCTCTGTCTTACGTCTGATGAAACGATATTTTTCAAATTGAAAAGTATAATTTAGATAATTTACTGGCGTTGAAGCGCAGAATAACAAATCGTTAAATTTAAATAAGTCTTTTTCGGACAGCATCTTATTACTAACAATGCTGAATTTAATTTATGTTTTATGCAGTAAAAGCCTTCAGCAATAACGACGTTGGTTGTTTATGTGGCCCCGTTGGGCGTTAATTTAGTGTTTTATTAGCTACGTTAATTATAAATTGAATTTGATGCATTTTGTATTTGATTGTACAAATGATTCCGCTGGGAAATCTGTATTGTGAATGTAAAACTGCGTGATTTATTACCGTAAAATGAAATTTACTTATATCCTTAAACGTCATATAAACTTTGTAACAGGTCAATTTTGTTACATTAGCATAAAGGTTAAGAAAAAAAAGCTAATAAAATAAAATTCGGCTCAATTCAAAGTTACGATTGTTTTCACTGAAAAACACTTAGGTGCCTCTTTCCCAAAGTTTTACAAAAAAACCTTAGTCATATGAAACACAAAATTATTTTTCGTGTCAATTAATTTTTATGTAGTTATAACTTGAAGCATAAATTATTAAATAGTGATGTAAACAAAGAGAGAATAGGTAAACTAAAAACTATTACTTAATAAAAGTATTTGTTCAGAAACGTTTTAAAACTATTATTTTTTAATCCTCTTTCTCAAGAACAAAACTGATACATTTTAATACATGTTAAAGATTTAATTCAATTCTATGTAATTAAAATCACTAATATTAATTCCAATTTAATTGCATATTCTTTAAATAAAATATTCAATGTATAATATAAACTTCACAAGTAGTCGAATTAATTATGTATAATTTTCATATGGCAATGTTTACTATTCAAAAAGGACTGACGTTAAACTTACCGTTATTCAGCGATTTCCAGCGACTGTAACACACTCACTTTTCTGTATTTTGCTATTTTGGATTATACCAGCCCTAATTCAACAGTCCACTATTTTATTTAACACCTACGGACCCGCGAAGATTTTACAGTATTATCCAAGTAAAAAGCATTAAAAACGTTTATCCAGATTGAGTTCATTTTTCTATTTGGCCGAATCCCATAGTCAATTTGTATAGTCAAGTTTATTTGTTTCTGAGTTAAGTAATTCTCAAACAGTATTTTATTATAACCAAATGGAGGCCATACATACGATTCGGCCCGGGTCACCAAAAATTCAAAATGGCTGTAATCTGAGGCTCCAACTTCGGTGTCGTATATCACAAACTTGCGACATTTCTGGCTAATGTTTCACTACGATGCTGCGAAATAGTGTAATTAGCCCCCAACTGAATTTTAAGGTCATATTACTGGCGAATTAAGGGCTTCAATGGTTCAAGAAGTTTCAGTGATTTGAGTATAATAGGGGCTAATTTATCCCACATTTTAGAGTAGTTTTGTGTCGTTAAAATTGCGTTGAAAAGAGGCCCCATTTGGGAATACATTTGCGACGAATTAAATGATCAATCTCAATCTCGTCTGCTTCTTGTCTGCACTTCCGGACTGTACATTTTTCTCAAGGCAAACAAGGCTTATAAAATAAACTGTTATGGTAGATTGTAATTGTATTATTTATGCTTTCTTGCACTAATCCTTAACAGAGAGAGATAGAAATCAGAAGCAATTTGTATCGTATATATGTATAACAATTTGTTTGAAAATTCGATACAAATAATTAATACGACTTATCTATTCAAATTCATATATTTAAAAAAATGTATTTTACAGAATAATGGCTTAATCTATAATGTCAGTTTCACGTTCAAAAACTTGGAAATAGAATATGACTAACATTTGAATTCAACCCGTAATCGCGGGGAAACATAAACTCGCGGCTGTAAACACTTGGGCGAATTTTCCGCTTGCTTACGCTCGCCGACGCGTGTGCAAACTGAACTTGTTAGTAGAAAATTAAGACGCAGAATCGTCCGTGCATCTTCAAATATGAGTAATTAGCACTTATGGTTATGTTTTAGGGATGCGCGCTCGTGTTCAGAATGTTTTCATGCTCCACCAGTGCAAACGTGAATGTAACGACTTTGAATTAGAATTGTGCTGAAATCGTAACTACGCACTCTAGGAATTATCCTCGCAAACAAGACGCACCATTAAATGGATTTGATTTGAATTAGACTTAGTTCAGAAACCCATACTTTCTTAACGAATTATTCTTTTCTGAGCGTTAAGACTGAACTGAAGATTTAATTGAACCTAGATATTGTTGATATACATTTCCGATCAGTTCAGTTTCCCAATTCCACACTGCGTGGATAAGCCATGAATGAAACAGACGAAACAATGAACATATAGTTTAGCGCCCTTTGTGCCTCCGTCTGAATGTCTAACGAGTCTCGAAGGCGAATTAGATTGAATTTTTGATTCTGTTTGCTGGCCCACGACTGCTTCGCCTTCAATTATTCAGACTTCGAGCCGGAATGCACCGTAAATTATTGCTTAATAATATAATTATGAGGATTCAAGGAAGATGTATCAGCTTTGTGGTTAAGGTTGTAGGAAGTAGGGGCTACTTTGGCCCGGTTATGTATTGATTGCTTGCCAGATGCCTCATCTTGCTCGTTAAACATCCGACAAAGCAACAGTCTTATCTTGTGTCTGTCATTGGTGACTACAATATTGCAGTCTGTAGACAGTGCATAAAAAATCAAAGTAAAGAATTCAAAAATTATCAGCTCATCATACATGTTTAACGACGTTTGTAATGGCTGATATTTGTTGATGGTATGGTTCGTTAAAATTTGCTCCAAGATGTATATTTATTATTTTATAGACTATTTAAATCGTTGAAACAGCAAAACTATTTGTTTAATACTTAAAATTAGGTCATAACCAACGCCGCTGCTCGCTGCAACGCAATTTTAACGTTTTAACTCTAAAATTTCCCTCCCTACGTTCCGTTTCAATGGAACTCTGTTAATCAAGTATTAAGCTTAGCTTTTCATTAAATCGGTCTCCCCATTAGGCGGGCACGAAAGGAACGGTGCCTCGGCCACAGCAGATGTAATATACACAGTATTACACCGAACTGAATCTCATATAGGCGTCTAAATTATATATTACACTATATTTTTAGTCAACTTATTATTTAATAAATAACTTTACCATTGGCTAAAAGTCTAATCATTTCCGTTCATGTTATCAGCATGAAGTGATTGAGAAATGACAAGTTTACTTCTTATTTACCAAAATCGCTGACTTATTTGCCCTTATCAGGATTTGAACCGTCAAGCATAGTCACTACCCACTAGGTCCTAGTGACTATAGGCTAAAATTAAACCAGCCGTCAATTTGCATTGAAAGTACTTATCGGAGTGCTAGAGTGACGGATGTCTTATCCAAAACGATAAGTGATAAAATTGCTACCTCTTAGGCCCACAGACATGGTTAAAGTACTGTTTTTGTAGCTGTTTCTGTGGATCCGCTGAACTGTTTTCATTAGACGAGCACGCGATGTCTGGATGTACAATTTCCTTTAATTTGCCGTATCCATCATTGATTCGGGCTGTCCAATCGACTGATTATACATGGAATTACGGTTTTGGGGCCGCGTGTTCAAATTTTAAAAAGTAAGGAAATGGAGTCATTCTCAAATCAATTTGATGTGGGTTATGAATCAATTGACTTGAGTGTGCCCACATTGAACATTAATGTAGGTAATGGTGCTTCGTAAATGGAAATGCTTAGAAACGCCGATTTCGGTCGGTCAAAAAATAGCAATACAAAGTAGGAAGTCGTCTCAATCTGAAACTGAACCTTTCGGCCACTTTTTATAAAACATAGAACCTTTCCTCTCTGAACATTCATTTAGCATTTCATAATCCTCGAATAGATAGGTAGCGATGTTTGACAGTTCACTGTTGACATCGTCACTTTTTCACAGTAAAGTAAGTTAAATTTTGATAAGATAAATACTTCGCTACCTTTTTCTTTCTTCTTTAAAAACCGAGTTGAATAGCGATTTAAAATAGATGGACTTTGCCATGTCATCAATACTTATTGTATAAAGTAAACATCCCTTTCAAAAACGAGTTACCTATACCAATAAACTTGTTATATCATACTTCGCCTCGGGCCCGAGCCTTTGGCTAGATAAATCCTACACATCAAAAACCCAAAGTACATGGCAGCCATTACCCACCGGAAGGTGAGCGTTATAATTTTGCGCACATCCGGCATCCACGGCGATTAATGCCCAGGCAAAG
Source organism: Epinotia demarniana (assembly GCA_945867215.1). Classification (NCBI taxonomy): domain Eukaryota; kingdom Metazoa; phylum Arthropoda; class Insecta; order Lepidoptera; family Tortricidae; genus Epinotia; species Epinotia demarniana. The sequence continues at coordinate 10,853,174 of OX244276.1, read as the reverse complement.
ACGGTTAAGATGAATAATAATGTAGTAACAATAGCCGGAGGGCCCCATTTTGCCTAACTATTAAACTGGGTCGTAATACAGGAATGAGCCAGAATCTATGTTATTACAAAGGAGATAGGGCGGAATTATTTGACGATAATTTTGCGATTGTTGAAGATAAATGTTCTATATTATCTGGGTTTGCAAGGGCGGTGTGCTAATGTCGTAAATCTTAAAATTTTGGTAATTGTTAGAAGCGGGAGATAGAAGTGGGATCTAGATATACGCGTGACACATCTAAACAACGGTATTGTAATCGTTGCGAGTGTATCTTTGAAGGCACCAAAAACAATTCGCTTTTGTAATTGGCAGCGATGAATGCGATTAGTTCATATGTGTTTGTTACATTTGCTGGACAGATTCTGATGTGGTGATGGTTCAATAGTTGTTATACCGGAAAAGAACATATACTATGTTGTGACAAAGAAAAGTCAACATCGCCTATTCCTATGTACAGGCATAAGTGAGCAAAACCTTTTTCTTAACACATTCACTGCCAAGAATCGAACATTCAGTAGCCGATCTCGTATGTAGCGGAAAGCGACTACGGCGTAGGCGCCCGCTAGGCGGGTTCCTGGCAGCGAAAGTGTTAACCCACGTGTGCTATGCTGTAGCGCATAGCAGTGTTTTTCTGACAGATCGCGACATGACTCATTATGCGAGTCATTGGCCTTGAATGTGTTAAGACTTTGAAAAGGAAGCTTTTCTCACTTTATCTGTACATCGGTTAGTTCCGATTTTATTGCAATTTTTTCCTGTTCATTAATATCGAACCAATCACACAAGAGCTGCAATAGAGGACTAGGCCGTCAATAGGAATTGCAATTTAGGCCTCAATATACGCATAGTTTGCCTGGAATTTCATTCATTACGCTCTGTCTTCTATCGGCAAGAACGCCCCACTTTCACCCCGTGGCCATTTTGTGTATTGTTATGGTGTTGGAATGTATATTGGTCAGGTGTTATGAAATTACTGGGGTGTGTTGAGCTTTGGTAAGGAATTCCTAGTGTTGTTTGAAAATATATTATTTTGGCGAGTTAGTATTTGCTTAATTTTTAACGGGGTGTTGGGACGGTATTGAAACGCGATAAGTTATTAACTTTATGTATGCCTGCTTTATGTCTTAACCGTTTGACCACTTCGCTTTAACTTTCGTGTCAGAATGTGACGTACACGCCAGCATCTTGACGGCTAAAGAGCGAATATGAAAATGAAACTTATCTGACAGTAAGAAAATTGTTTTGACAGTGTCCGCCATAACCACTTTAAAGGTTGTTGGCGTGGTGGGCACGACAGCACTCGACCACTTTAGTGGCTCTCGGCGTTCAAAGGGTTAAAGATAAAAAATGAAGGTCATATAAGTCATGGAACTTAATTTTGACGCAAGTAATTAGCATTTTTCGTATTTGCAAGCAACCTTTTTACGGTGGTTCTAGGAATATGAAACACAACCTTTTTTTTTGCTGTCGCGCAGCTGCCTATAAAAACTGTTTTTAGTCGATATGTAATATTACCGAATACCTAATTTATTTCCGATGCGAGTGAGGTAGGTACTTCTTTAGGTTCATATTAACGCTTCCTCAAATCGTTACCCATACCTGGCTCCATTTACTTGTAATATTTAGGTACCTGTTTATCCAGTTAATCGAGAATGATTGTAATAATACTGCGAGTTGTTTATGGTCATCTTACAAACCTAGGCAGTGGCGTCCACTTCATAAAGACAAAAAGACACTGCCTATCCTACTATAATTCCGATACCTATCCTTTTAAATTACTTAATTTAAACATTGATCTTAATATCAGTAATCCATTATTCTAAAAATTAATAAGCACTCCATCTACCGGTTGATCATTGTCATCGATAGACTCATGAGTCATCATCTATGGTATCGCGACGAAGTTTCCACCACGCGGCACTAGCGCCGCTGCGTGCCTTGCACGGCAAAGACAGAAAACATTTCCGTCTAAACCTTTCTATGTGTGCATCTCCGTGAGTCGTAGTTACGCGGTTACACTGTAGTGGGTCTAATCGCCTATAAACAGCGTGTATATTTGATATAACCGCAAACTTTAGGGGGTCTTAGTATAGGCACTAATAAATATATTTATCGTAAAATTATTCAGCACGCAGTGGATCATCACTACTTTGTCTTACTGACGTGACGTCACAATAAATCGTCACATGTCACCCGATTCTTTCATGTGTCATCAGGTCACAGTGTACGCAATACATTGCCGTTCGATAAAATTTCAAAAATTAATTGCTCTTTGGTAGTTAAGACTAACTTAATTTTTTCTTGCAATATCGGTTCATAGCCCTAACACGTACCTCTGGTTACAATTTGAGGTAATATAAAATATACACACTGAATACGAGCACACAATGATACAAGTAACGCACACAATTAGACGCAGAAAGACAGTGTCTTGCGTCTTTTGTGGCAATCCGAAACGATGACTGACGCCCGAAGGTTTCCGAATAGTTCCGATGCGATGATTACATGACTATTTAAAAAGTAGCATTTTTTATGGTAATGTAGTGCAAATACTTGACTATTCTTTTATGCGTTTACTGTATTTGGGTAAGTCTATTTGCATTTTTTATTCGGCCGCCATTATTTGTTTGTTTTGGTGAAATAACAGTTGCCGGCCGGCAAATAATTGTGATTAGTGAAAAAAAAAGGATATTTTAAATTGTGAAAGTTATACGGTGGGTGTGTGTGTACAGACTATTAAAAATGATGCTGTTTCAAAGCTGGCTTTTAGCAAGAAAAAAGAGGTGATCGAAAAAAGACGATGTACAACGGAATTGCAGTTAACACAACTGGGAAAGTAAATCGCAAATTCAATCCGAAACAATATGATTCGTATTCGCCCGGGTTGCGCCCATAACACATGTTTGGTAGGTACTTAACTTGGTAAGTTAGTAAGTAGATCTTTTTTTCCCTACCCAGTCTCAAATCTCTGTGCACGCCACTGAACCTAGGTACCCATATGTAGTGTCAAAAATATATTTTTCGCCTTACTAGGCACGAACAACGTGCAAAAGTGTAAACTGTGTGACGCCAACCGAATCACCGTGTGAAACTACGAAGTAGATGTTTGTTTGTGAAACACATCAAAGAATATTTTTTTGCACAAAAGCGACAAAGTTAATTTCTTCGTAAACATTAGGAACACTTCATTTTTGGTTGTCTATTGTTTGCCCGACATTCACATACTATAATAATCATTTGCCCGAACTTCGCTTGCCCGAATTTCATTTGCCCGAATGTTTCGTTTACCATAATAGTTAATTGACATACTCTTGTTTACCCGAATATTGGATGTCATAATGATACGAATGCCATACGTATTGTTTTCCAGATTATTGTTCGCAATAATATTATTTAATAGAATATTTAAACGCCATACTAAACATGCATTCGGATTCATCTTTGTTAATTTGTTAGTGTTTCCGCTCTTTTATAAAAAAAATAACCTCGAAGACGAAAGCGGGAGCAAAGCTCCCGCTTCCATCTTCTAACCTATCCGCGATCCGAGTCGGTATTGCCACTAAGCCCCTGTTCCCTACTGCCTATGATACACCACTATCTTGGCATTGGGTAATCTCAGAGAAAAGTTTATTTTTACTTAGTGGCAAAACCGACCTGAGCGGCTACCACGAACTTCGAAAGTCGAAGTTCGTAATATATGCATCCCTGTCACTCGAGTAAGGGAGTGCGATAGAGATGGAAATACCCGAAATTCGACTTTCGAAGTTCGTGGTAGCGCCGCTGGATCGCAGATAGGTTCGAGGTATTTTTTTTTCATTTTAGCCACTGCAATACGTACCCACATTATTACATATGAATATGGATGTTGAGATGGATGGCAAATGACATTATGGCATGTGATAGTTATGGATTACAATGATTATGGAAAATGGGCTTATTGATATTGAAATTATGGAAAACAAAGATTCTGGCATATAAGTAATATGGTAAACAATGAGTATGGCATAAAAAATTATAGAAAACAACTTTCTGGCAGTTGAATATTATGGCAGATAAAATTCGGGCAAATGAAATTCTGGCAAGCAAGAGTATACCTTCACTTTTGCATACTCAGTCTCTTTTATTACAAGAAGCGAAACGTATGAGGAAGCTAACGCAAAAAAAAGACTGCGCCCTATACATAATACAATGAAGGCTCGAAAAACTTCGTATGTGTGATAGAACTCGTAAATTTTAATAATAAAGTTCGTATCTTGTTTGCCCCATGTCCCGGCTCGCGTATGTAAAACTTGTATACCTACAACAACAATAAACGACATTAGACCAATAACTTTCTGACAAATATTTTTGCGGTTCCGATAGTCGAGTGCTCCCTCAATTTATGACCGAACAATGAACGTATGGGTTTAGTATATTGGTATCCTTTATTTAATGAAGGCCGAGTTTTCCTGAAATTGAATGGGTCCGCGACAATCACAGTCCGCAGATCATATTTCAACGAACGAGATAAACTCGGACAAAAGAAAGGAATCCGCGCTTACCCAATTGGGTAATGGCCCAGCCCTGTCGTTATCTCTTCCCATTATTTCTGTTTGAAGAAGGCTATGGTGTCCTACTTAATACTAAGGGCGAAACCTTTAGAAAGATCTTTGATAAAGTTCCCCGGTACTTGATCTTGTTGTTAGCAGTAATGCCGGGATAAATTGCTTCCGCGGCCGCTCAATTGGTTTACCTAACATGCTGACAGGCTGTTGCGAGAAACGATGCGAAACTTTCTACCTTAATATACACGTGATTTGTTCCTAACCTTACGAGGCTGGTAGGTCCAATTTGTAGGATCTTGAATCAGAAAGTACACGCCATGATTCAAATTGTTTAAAACCACTAAACAAAAATATTTGATAACGAGTACGACAACATGGAGTATGCAGGCAACGAAGTGGCCGCAATGCAACACTAAAGCACGAAAATAAAAATAAAACTTCTTGTCCCTATCCGTAACAACTTCGGTACTGTAAAAAGTAGAACCGCATATCTTGCCAGCATGAGTTGTACATGTAAAAAAGTTTCTTAATGCAAGTAAACACAGATAGATAAGAACTTGTAGACGTCAGTAGTGGAAATGTTCGTAAATCTATGTTTGCAGCTTGGGCCCCAACAGTCGAGAGGTGTAATCCGCCAGACTATCGTGTCGGTCAAAAGATTGTAACGTCCTAGGAAAACCAATGGCGTATAAGTCGTTCTCTAGTAGCAAGATAGTAGACAGGTAGGCCCGCGGCTTACAGCGATGCAAACCCAGCGAGATTATTGGTTTTTAGGATCAACTGAAACTACTCCAGCTTGGGGTTTTGTGAGAAATATGTCGGTTTGTTATTTGATCGATCGACAGTGTTATATCCTTGTTGCGTAGGTACACAACATTATACTGCATACCAATTTTCAAAACGTATATACACACTGTTATATGGGCATGGGGTATGTGGCATTTATTACTTGTCAATATACTTTACTATTCAAATTTTGTTAGAAAATGTATGAAGTCGAAATTATAGTTAGTTAATTGAATTAAGGTCATGATTAAGTAGACTACTTAAAAAAGCCCGCTTACCGGTAACGCACTGTAAACGTGAATCACTGTAATTCACTCAATGGGAGTTCCTTACAAAACTGAACTATTATACATTCTAAGTATTTTGGAATTCCGATTACTTTGAAACTCGCTTGGTCTACCTAATACCAAAAGTAAACGAAATCGCCCCAGCTTCTTACAGCACCGCCTTGCCAGGTGGGCGCGAAAAGCCTCCTTTGCAATTGACGAAAGCCACATTACTTTTTAATTTGAAACGTTGTTGGGCTGGCTCGAGACTTTATTACTCACCGAGGAGCCGCTTTTGACCCGTACGCCCTTTGTGAGGGTATTTTTTATTCATTCCCACGATTCATACGAGAGTTAGCGCGGCTCGCTTTTAGATACCCCGTTTCAGTTCGTTTTCAGTACAAAAATGGAGACTTTCATCATTATCTTTTGTTTTGCTGGTCGTATTGACGTTTGTGTAGTATAATATTTCTCCCCTTTTTTTGATTTATATTATTATTCATATTTAATCTTCCGAATTAAAGTTATTGATTATGATCATCTATTTGTACCACGAACAAGGAGACAATACTGTAAACGAATAATAAGAAATGAGGCAAATTAGTATGAATCTAACGAAACGTAATCGTTAAATCGAACAAAAACATTCTGTAAAAAACTAGCCAAGTCTCGGTGGAGCTGCTTGTTTATCTCTAAAAAGTAATGAAATCTAGACAAAGTCGTGCCAAGTCTAAGGTTCCTTACTGCGGTTTCTTTATTATTTATACTTAATGCTGTGTGACTTGGCCGTTGACTTGTATTATATTCTCAACTTGTTTATATTCTCAACGAACATTCATACTACGTAATTCTCTGTGTAAAAATACGGCAACTTGGCAATCACACAACTTTATTGCATTTAATAATAATAATAATAATTATTATTATTGCATTTATGGATACCTAAGACTATGTAGTATTGTGTAATTGCCAAGTCACAAAATTTTATTTAGTTAGCAAATAAAGAATAATAAGAATGCCTGAGACTTGGTAGTACAAAATATCTCACAAATATAAAGGTGAATGTTCGACATATTTGTACACAGAGGATTACGTAGTATGAATGTTCGTGGAGAATATAATTTGAACATTCTTTATACGTACAGGTACGGTACAAGTCAATGGCCAAGTCACACAACATTAACTATAAATAATACAGAAATCGCAGTAAGGAACCTTAGACTTGGCACGACTTTGTCTAGATTTAATTACTTTTTAGAGATAAACAAGCAGCTCCATCGAGATTTGGCTAGTTTTTTACAGAATGTTTTTGATGGGATTGCACTTCTTTTTGTAGAATCGATTTTTATATGTACCAATAGTAGAAGGGTTACCATATCTCTTATACAGCTGAGACCAGCTGAGAGTTCTTCATCAGATACTTCAGACCTTCGATTTTTGACATCATATGAAGCGGCCCACCAAGTTGAATATTTTTTGTAAAGGCGGTATAGATATATCTCTAATAGTTTGGTTGGGCTCTTGTGTTTTCTAATCAGGGTCACCAGGTACTCCAGATCTTCGATTATCCTAGTTTTTATAGTTTTCCCTTTATGTGGCCATTAAACCCTAACACTGTATCAAATTGCAGCTCTCTGAGTTTATGGGAAGTACTAGTTCTATTTTGATGATCATAAGTGAGTGAGTGTCATAAATGCGAAACTTTGCTTTCGCTTAACTTCGGAACTAAATGACCTACAGACTTGAAATTTTGTATTTTAAGTATGTGAATATAGCTTACTGGATGACGAAAATTTCTGCGTTCTGGTCTTATCCAGAGGTTCTCAAATAGGGGTCTGCGGTGAAATGGTTCCAGTAAAGGATGGTACGGCAGTGTTTGCTTCGCGCTCGACTTGGCGGAGGCACTGGCGTGCCCCCAGATGTAAATTGAACTTATTAATTTCGCATCATTAATGACTGTTATTTTTGTTACAGGTACTTAACTTCACTTTTCATGCCGAAAACTACATAACAAAAGGTATAATCAGGCCCGTCTCTATTTCGTAAAACAATGTATAAGACAGCAGTTAAAATAAATTGTTTTGGAATGCACATAACTTTCGCAAATATTTGTAAAAAAAAAATCTTAAGTTTTAAAATACATAAATATTGTAAAACGGATGCTGTGTAATGGTTGCATAGAACGTTCATCACTAGTCTGTCTAGGGACTGACAAACTAGTGACATCAAAGTTGCTAAAAGACTGATTTTGACGTTTCATTTAAAGTTGCTGATTTGACTATGAGGCAAATGCCGTATGTCAGCGGCACTGTTACGTATTATTATTTATAGCTGGGTCGCCCACGGGGATTGCGGAACGCAGAGCCGCGCGTTTTCGTCGCCATTTTGGTTCTCCACATATGTAATTCTGCATTTTACTAGTTTTAGTAGCCACTGCTTCCTAAACGTACCATATAAATTCAGAAATTATGTTTCTTTTTCTACCATTTTTACCTGACTATTTCGGATGCAGGGTTTTGTTTTCCGAGCGTATGAATGCATGCAAGCTTGATCGATTTTGATATATGAGGTGCCTTTGGATATTTACCTCTTAATCGTGGAAGTGACATAGGCTATAACGTGTAAACAACCAGTCGGGTTCCTTGGAAAATTGTTCGTTTCGAATAGGTAGTTTTTTTCATGGTGATATAACTTCAGTGTGTCATTTAACCTATTACAACCTTGAAGCTGAACTTAAGAGCGCCCAGCCAGTTTAGAAATATTCATTCATTTGAATATAAACCATAGGAGCAGGAAACATTTTTATTTGTCTGTTCCTTCTGAAGTTGCTTTGATAAACAAACGTCAGTATTGTAAAAACGCCATAAATAAAATAACATAGTTCGGTAAGGGTAACAATCGGGCTAGAGATTGTTTTTAGGGTACCGTCTGTAAATTATTGGAATGTCGTTGATGTCACTACGCCTTCCGTGTATAGTAATGTGGTGGAAAAAATGTGTGGAACCCTCGGCGTTTTATTTATGGTGCAGATATGCGAATATGTTTCTTGTGCGGTGTTTTTTAGGTTAGATTGTAATATATTCCGTGATTTACCATGTACGAACACGGTGTTTGTGCGAATGGCGTATGTGGACAGTAATTATTACTATTCCGTAGCATCTTTTTGTGCTATGTTTCTTAACCCACGTTTCGTGCTAGCGCATATCCGTAGACGGTGTAGCACATAGTCACGTGACTTTTTGTAATGAAAATATTTTTATAGTCAGCATCAATAGTATATAGGTAACTACGCAATCGATGACGTCAAAAGCTCTTATTCCCTTTTAATAAATACTTGTGATGACATGTGATTTTACTAATCTCATAGCAGAATAATACGCTTAAGGCTATCGAGAATCTCTAAATTATTAAACACAACCGCTACACTAACTCTTCATCTAACATGTATCGAAATGCGCCCGTAGCGCTCTGACGTATGTCCATCGTGATTGTCGCTGAATGGGTTATAACAAAATGAAAATTGTATGTCTTTCCTTCGGTGCGAAATCAGTAAGCCACATTTTTTGATATCTTTGGTTACTTAAATTTTTTTTATCTATTCGTACTACTGTTGAGGCATAAAATCGAGACTTTAAATTAAAATGTCGTAACCGCCAACTTACACTGAACATTCGCGCAATAACGATGGAGTGCGATTTTTGAATCTCACTGGTGATAGCAAAGTCACCGGTGACTAAAATGATCACCGATGACTTTTATGTCACCATTTTCCAAAAGCCCTATTTTTGAAAGTCACACGCTGTTTACCAACATACAGAAAATTTACAATGTCAGTCAGAGACAATCTTCCCGTTACGTTCCTTTTTACGCAGATGTTGTCCTTGATACCGGTTTTTATTTTCTCATACTATAACTTAAAACAGATTCAAACGTAAAACGTAGCGTATGTGTCAGTGTCATGTAAACGAAAATTAAAGTTCTGAGAAATTCTTGGCAGATGTCACATACGTCAACTGTCAAAAACAATCGCATGGTGATTTCAATTACGAGTGGGTAGGGGCACTCGTAAATCGATATCATAGGTATGACAAATGTAAGTCACCGGTGAGTTTCAAAAATATGAACTTTCGGAAAACACTCACATCGGGTGAGAATTAGTCACTTGGAGATTCAAAAATCGATCCCCAGGACTGATTTCAAAAATATCTCTTAAATTATTATTAAGTTACATATGAATGTATTACTAACACTAAAGGATTGCCCCCGCAAAAAGACATCAAGGCCAGAAAATCTACACTCAGAACACCGAAACGCACGGAACCCAATTTGTTGTACACCCACGTACCGTTTTATCAGTTAATAATATCCCCAGCGTAGTGTTTTCCTTTGCCGTTGTTTTGAAATATAAATTTTACGTTCAACGGAACTAAGTTGCTTTTGCAAAGGGGAATGTAACTGAGATACGAGGTTTTGTAAGCCGTTATGCTCTTGTACGTTGACGTGCCGGCTTATCTCGTAGCTTATCCGCGCATTTTTCACTCACACTTTGACTGTTTTATTGTACCTAATAACGTAGGCACGTAATCTAGAGGAACGCTTGCGAGATCAATAGATAACTATGGAGGTTTACGAACACGTTGGTGCTTTTTACACGAATCGACCCGAAACTTAGTGAAATATGTCAATTAGACCAAACCCAGACGTAACACACATTTTTGTAATGTAGATTAATCTTCTAATAAATTCAATTTGTTTTGAAGTAATTAACAGTAAGGAAGCCTATTCAACTATTTGCCTATCATGAACACTTTCTTTGACACGGTTGATTACAATAGAAGACATTCATTGCTAACCTTTTCATAGCTCTACGTACAGTGAGTGTTAAAAACTCTTCGGCAGCATGTAAGAGCATTGCGTACTGTAAAACAAAGACTTCGTAGGCGGTTGAAATTACACAATTCGTTTTTTTTTTCAATATATGTTTCGAATTACTACGAGTATATTGAATCGACGTCCACAAGCGATCTTCTAAAACAAATGCCTTCCACGTGACAGAGACAACAATGTATCCAATTGCATCCTCTGATCTTCAAAGATATCTCTACAGGTTATTATAAAACCTTCACAGCTTGTCTATAACAAGCAAAGTTATCTATAAATTCATAGCAGTCGGTCTGCAGAAAAAATACAAGGCTATCTGTCCCATTTCCAAGTCTACTCCGTCCTCCTAAATCAAAGGACGTAACTGAATGAAAGTTTCTATCAAGATCTAACATTGTGAAAGCAGCCTTAGTGGGATAGAATTCCATTACAATGCAAGAACGCATGCGGGTCAGTAGTCGACTGGGTTTAATTTTCCACTCCCGTGACTATACCGACTAGCGAGCTACGTCAGGTCCATTCTGTCTGGAATCTTGTTGCATAAAGTATGTTCTTGCTCAGTGCTACTCTTGACGACCCCTGAGGCTTTAGTTATTTGCGCATACACATAAAAGGTTTACTTATTTGCTCATACAAATAAAATAAGTGTTTGAACCAAGAAACCTACTCCCGTATGTACCTATTAAAATGAATATTTTGATATTAATTCTTGTATCTAGCTAAGTTTTAATTATTTTACTAGTCTGTCTTTTGCATCCACCTTTTGAAAGTCTCTGTTTGGTCGACTGGTAGAGAATGCCTCGAGGCATTAAGCCCGCCTTTTGTACTTATTTGTTTAGAAAGAAAGAAAGATACATTTATTCACAAACACACAGGACACACGTATTAAACAATAGAATAAACAAAAAACAGATAAAACATGAAACAAGCATGTCTCTGCGGCAGTGAACCGGACACTGGCTGAGCATTATGCTGAGGTGTCAGACACCTGCAGCGCTGATTTTCAGCCAGCACCGTCGGTGACTCACGGAAATGTCATACTTACAAATGTAATAAATAAACTACCTACATTATTATTTTGTGCAATTTAGTTAAAATAAATAAATATACCCATATTTCATTAAATCCTTCCTTTTCCTTATTCTAATTAAATGTTATGAAGTTGCTATTTTTTGTATATAGCATCATGAAAATATGTAGTTTGAAATTATACATAACTTTGTAAGACTTTCTTTTACCAAAAACAATAATCGCTATTTTTACGTAACCCACTGTTAGTGAAGATAAGGAAAATCCTGTCAAATACCATAGGTGTGACGTGTTCGATACTATGCGGATATAAGAATTCCTAATAAGTTTCCCGTAACCTTTTCTTGCTTTGACATATTCAAGAGGTATTTCCAAACTTTTTTTTATTTTAGATTCCTGTAAAAGGCAGGCACAGTTTATAAATAAGTTACAGAGGAAAAATACTAAGGTATTGTTCCAATATTTAACTTAATGTAAGAAAATGTATACTTTTTATTATGCTCTGGTGTACCCGGCTCAATAGGTCTCAACCATTAGATTAGACATTAAGGTGTCAAGAACTGCAATTAGGACGTTTACCTTACACGATGAAAGATATATGGTACATACATATAAATAGCATCGAATTTTGTGTCCTGTGTTGAACGTAACAACTTTACTGAAACAAAACTGCTTTAAATGTACTTATTTTAAGTAGCGAAACTAGGAATTATCTATTGGTTTTCAACGGGTGCGGAACGGTCGGTATAACAACTTTTGGTTTATCAACATTTTGGTATATTCTGATATGATCATGTAATATAACAACTAGTAATCTAATACTTAGTAATATGGTATAACGTATAATGTGATATAATCGTGTTCGATATAAGGTTCAGTTGGTATAATGAAGTAATGGTATAATATGGAATGAGTAATATTTTGTATAATAATGTTTATTTGGCAACAAAATTAGGTTATATTGGGTTAGAACTATGACTCCAACAGACACGAAACTGTTTCACAAAAGTAGACCTGTACAAATCGTAATAATATAATAAATACCATTTATAATCTTATTCAAATGACATTCTACACTCTAAGCCTACCCACCTTTACCTCTGGATATCGGATTACCTATCTATTCTACTCTAATCTAAGGCATGTTGGTGTAGGTATGACGACGAGCGAAGCGAGGAGGAATGTTAGGTGAACTGCGACCCTACAGCGCCAGAACCGACTTTTCATAATTCTATACTTTTTAATACCCATTTTTATATCTTACATTATACCACTAATACTCTCTTTTTCAGCCTTGAGGGTACCAGATAAGACTGAAAAGAAATCGTTGACGACTAAAGTTAAAAATAATATCAATGACTCTAATTTGTACTTCGCTATTTTACAGTCCCCAATAAAACAAACTTCGATATATCGTTCCATCGAAGCCAAAGTACACGACGGAGACTTAAGAGGAGCGGTTCGTTTGCTCCTTTCCGACGCTACTCTCGCTCCTGTGAATGAAACTACACTACATGCTTTGAAAGACAAACACCCCAGCCCATCGAGGTCAATAATCTTACCACCTGAACCGAGTTTAACAAGCCCTTTCCTTTCTGTTACAACTTCGGACGTAGCCAACGCAATTGCGTCTTTCTACAATGGGTCTGCATCCGGTCTAGATGGTCTGCGACCGCAGCATCTCAAAGAGTTGACTTCACCCTCCGCAGGAAATAATGGTCCCCGATTGTTAGAATCACTCACAAAATTATGCAATTTTTTACTGAGAGGTATGCTAAACTTGGACGTGAGACCGTTCCTATATGGTGCTTCGTTATGTGCCTTATCTAAAAAAGATGGTGGTATTAGACCAATTGCGGTGGGCAGCTTTTTTCGTCGTCTTACGGCTAAGCTCTGTTGCCAATCTGTTAGAGAAGCTATGTCTGACTATCTGCAACCAATTCAAATGGGCTTCGGTACCAGACTTGGTTGTGAGGCGGCAATACATGCCACCCGGTCTTTTGCTTTACATCGCAGATCATCCAATACCATAATCGTTAAAATCGATATAAAAAACGCTTTCAATAGCCTAGAAAGGGACACTATTCTCAACGAAACCTTAGAGCAAACTCCTTCTCTTTACCCTTTCATTTACCAATGTTACGCCTCCTCAAGTAATCTTTTCTTCTCAGGCAGTTTAATACAGTCGCAAGTTGGTGCCCAGCAGGGCGACCCATTAGGGCCCTTGATGTTTTGTCTCGGCATCCAAAAGATTATTTCTGGATTAAAGGCGCCCCTTAACGTGTGGTATCTGGATGATGGCACTATAGGAGGAAGTCCAGAAGTGGTCTTAAACGACTTGAAAACATTGATACCTGCCTTGAAGAAAATTGGTCTTGAAATAAACCCGTCTAAGTGCGAGTTTTATACTTGCAGTTTTTTAGACACCAACTCTCTCGCAGAAATAGAGTCACTTTTACCTGGCATTAGACAAATACACGAACATTCTTTCAATTTACTGGGTGCTCCAATTTTCACCGAGGGTGTTAGTTCGGCCCTTCAAGCCAAAAGACAAGCACTTTCGGCGGCACAGGAACATTTGACACAATTGTCGGGACATGTTTCCCTTATCTTGCTGCGAAACTGCTTTGCTCTGCCTCGCATGGTGTATATGTTACGGACGTCTCCAACTTGGCTTTATGACACGGATTTGAAATCGTTCGATGACACTATTAAATCTTGTTTAGAGTCAATACTCAATGTGAGTTTAGACGACAAACAATGGTGTCAGGCGGCTCTGCCAGTTCGTTACGGTGGCTTGGGCGTGCGTCGGGTCCAGGACATAGGTCTGGTAGCCTTTTTAGCGTCGGCACATGGTTCGTCGGATCTTGTTGCTCGAATATTATCATTTGATGGCAGCAGCATTCGAGTTCCATTCGTAACCGAGGCCCTGGCTAAGTGGGCGACACTATGTCCGTCCAATGATCATCCGGATAGCTTAACGGTCCAAAGAGGATGGGACGATATTCTATGTCAGCAAACGTTTTCTCATTTGTTGAGTGATGCCTCGGGGACTGACCTAGCACGTCTCAAGGCTCTCACAAAGCCCGAATCCGGTGCGTGGCTGCATGCCTTGCCTTCCCCTCAACTCGGCACTTTGCTCGACAACGACTCCCTGAGGATAGCAGTTGCTTTAAGGCTGGGGAGCAAGGTATGCGAAGCGCACCGATGCGTTTGTGGGACAATGGTGGAGGAGAATGGCCACCACGGGCTAAGCTGCAAAAGATGTGCGGGTCGGTTCCCTAGACACCATTCTATCAATGAGATCGTGCGTCGGGCTATGGTGTCCGCCAACGTACCGTGCATCCTGGAGCCCCCGGGTCTGTCTCGGACTGACGGAAAAAGACCAGACGGGTTGACGTTGGTTCCCTGGCAGAGAGGGCGGTGCCTCCTATGGGATGCAACTTGTGTTAGCACTTTTGCAGCGTCCCATCTAAAGCACACAATTAAGTCAGCTGGTTCGGCGGCCGAAAATGCCGCCAAGCTCAAACACGCAAAGTACTCTGCCTTGGAACCGACTTATGATTTCGTTCCGGTTGCTGTGGAGACAGCTGGGCCCTGGGGCAGTGAGGCTCTCGGGCTGTGCAAGGAGTTAGGCAGACGATTAAGGGACAGGGGCCTTGACCCCCGCTCTGGGTCATGGCTCGTCCAACAGGTCTCAATTGCTGTTCAGCGAGGCAATGCCGCTAGCATTTTGGGGACCTTTGGTTCGGGCTTGACGCAGAGCGGGATGTACTCGTAGTATTACTTTTATTTATTTTTACGTATTTTAATTTTATCATTCTTTACACCATTGTATTCCGACTTGATTTGTAATTCATATTATGATAATGTCCATATTGTTATTTTAAACTAATACTTATATCATATATTCATTGTAATATAAACGTTATATCTCATATCTTTTACAATACAATACATTAATTTATTGGTAAAAATGTCATTTTAGATGTCAAAGAGATACATAATATATACTTATTGAACATTATACACCATGAAATCATCTACTTATTTTGCCCCGCCCCTTAAGTGATTAAATCCTATGAAATTATATAAAATGTTGTTATGTACAGTGAAAATATATATAAAGTTGTTATACCGATCATTACACACCCGTTTTCAACGAGTCGTGTTCCACTTCGTCCCTGAACGCAAGTAATCTTTCTTTTTAATGTTAATGTTTCACGGTCCATACAATCGGATACTTAAATAAAGTTATTAAATAATACCATCGAAATAACGTCCCTCACAATTATCCATATAACAATGTTGTATCACTTTACAAGAGACTGCAGATACACGGGTTTTCGGCTGTATTTATTTGACGCAAAAACGAGACGCCTATTCCTTAATCGTCCGGGAGTGAAAGAGACATGTAGAAGAACTTCTAATGAACGTAACATGAGAGCCGGGTGAAGGGTCAACGACCTTTTCTTTAGGGTGGGTCCCCCTCGGACCTTCGGAAAGCAGTAGGCAGTTTATTTCGATGCATTTTCTAATTGAATCCTTCGGGTTGCCATAATATTTGTGTAAGCAAACTTTGTTATGGCATGTTTCTGTAGGGCTCATATCGAAAGTAGTTCTGACGTAGTTAATGACAGCAAACAGCCAAACACTTAGTTAATGCACAGTGGTGTGGGCCCTTTGAAGTGCTTGTGGTGCAAATATTAATCGTCTTCTTGATGCTTGTTTAACGGATTGCACAAATGAATTGAAATAGGTATTACCTACAGTAAATATTGAACGATACGACAGAAATTGTGGAAGATGAGTGAATACAGAAACGACAAAAAAAATCATCTAAATAAGGAGGAAAGTTACTACATATTCAAAGTACTGTCGACAACACAGTTAATTGACCATCCGTGCACTTTATGTGCATTGTTATAAGATAAGTACAGGATGGTCTGTTAACAGTGTTGGCGTTTGTTAACAGTGTGGATGTTATTTAATTAGATACTATATTGAAAATATAATAAAACCGTAATTCGCTTTTAATCCCTACCGCCCAAGAAATTACCTGAAATAGCAAATCCGCTTTCTTGTTACTTGATGGAGTAAAGGGAATTTAATTTTAAAAAGCTGCTTTAAAAGGTCTATAACAATGTGTGTAAGCTGTACTAATATGAATATGAGGTATTTTAATATGATACTTACTTGATATGATACTGTCGTCTAGAACGAACTAATTCATGAACGTCCATTAAAGGCCTCCACCCACCGGACGCGTGTGCTGCGCTGCAGCTGCGCGGGTGCTGCGCGTGTGCCGCGTTCGATGTGTGTTTGAAGTGTAGTTTCAATGCTTTACAACTTGGGCGTGTGCTGCGCTGCAGCTGCGCGGGTGCTGCGCGTGTGCCGCGTTCGATGTGTGTTTGAAGTGTAGTTTCAATGCTAAAACTCAAAAAAAAAAACTCAAAATTATATTTATTCAAGTAGGCCCAGTAACAAGCACTTTCAAATCGTCAGGTAGAAATATAATCTTAAGCTAATTACTTAGAGTAATTTATTAAACATAAAAAGTAACATTTATATGAAATATTTAAAATTTTATATAAAAAAATACTAGTCTAGAATGTTTCTAGAAAGACAATCTAATGTCAAAATGCTTTACAACTTGGGCGTGTGCTGCGCTGCAGCTGCGCGGGTGCTGCGCGTGTGCCGCGTTCGATGTGTGTTTGAAGTGTAGTTTCAATGCTTTACAACTTGCGCGTGTGCCGCGCAGCACACGCCCCGCGCAGCACACGCGTCCGGTGGGTGGAGGCCTTAAACCAATTTTCTAAACTAAAATTCCGTTAGAATTTGTTCGTCTTTATCTGTCACTTTGACATTAGTGTTTGTAAGAAAGATACAAAACACATGACCGCTTTGACGACCGGTTTAGCCTAGTTGGTAGTGACCCTGCCTACGAAGCTAGAGGTCCTGGGTTCGAATCCCGGTAAGGGCATTTATTTGTGTGATGAGCACGAATATTTGTTCCTGAGTCATGGATGATTTCTATGTATTTAAGTATGTATTTATCTATATGAGTATGTTTATCGTCGTCTTGCACCCATAGTACAAGCTTTGCTTAGTTTGGAGCTAGGTCGATTTGTGTAAGATTGTCCGCAAATATTTATTTATTTATGTTCGTTAACAGTGTTACCCCTTTGGTGTACATACAGTCGCCATCAGATATATCGGAGCGGCCAAAATGCTGACAAATATCTGACCAAGTCTCCATTGCCGAGGCATTAGAGACGCGTGCAGATATTTATGAGCACTTTGGCCGCTCCGATATACAGTGTTACTCTCATCTACAGAGTATATATTACCAAGTGTTTGTGTTCAGTGGTATTTTATCAAGATGCGCAAATAAATATGTACACGTAGACTATTTATTATATTATTATATTCATTCTAACCCGTGTGGTATCGGGTTAGAGTAGCACCACCCACTTTCTTCCCCAGGGAGTCGACTAAGGGAACAGGGTTGAAGTGTGTTGTGGGCGATGGGCTAGCAACCTATCACTGCGATATCACATTTTGTCGATCTTTTATACCCACATTTATGCTAACAGTGGCACTGGACACAAGTTTAATGTGCTCTGCCTACCCATTTTAGGGATAAAGGCGTGTATCTATGTATGTTATTATATTATAACTACGTAAAATGTATTTTTGAATTTCCCTACTCGTCAATCAGCTGTGCGATGAGTTAACGTTACAAACAAACTTCTGTTTATTTAATTGGTTTGCAATGTCGGCCCTTTATGCGCAGGTTAAAACCGGTACCGTACCGGTTTGAAAACTGTTTTATTCAGGCGTGAAAAACACGACGGACATGCGGGCGGGCTGATAGTTTACACGTGTTCAATATGTACATTACTGTTTAACGAACTCTTTTGACAATACTATTGATCGTATTGATGTTACGGTAATTCCTCAGATTAACCTATTCAGCGATAAAAAATAGTCAAAACATATATTCGTGACATCAATTTTATTTATAGTATGGCATGCACTCTAGATTAATTTGTATGATGTTAGATTTAAGGTAAGCAACTGCAACCTTCGAGAGAATCTTGAAATCAGCCGTATACCAAAGCAATTAATACCAACACACATATGACAAAGAAAAAAAATGTAGGCCGTGTTGGGAAATGGGCCCGACTAAAGCATGATGCTAAAATTAAGAGCCACCGCTGGTCTTCCGCAAAGTGCATTTGTTGAAGTAACGACTTTTATGCATGATAGCGCTAAAGGCGATTTTAGCTAAATATTATAGTATGGTCATGCCTCTATGATCGCTTTCCGCTACAAAGCGGAAAAATGCTGCTACAAGCTACGGCGCTGACAACGTATTGGGCTAACACTTCACTGCTAGGTACCCGCCTAGCGGGCGTCTACGCCGTAGTCGCTTTCCGCTACATACGAGGAGGGTATACTTACGTGTCTGCTACGAGCGTAACTTAGTGTGTAGCGATTCTTGGCAGTGAATGTGCGATGCGAGCGTAGCGTAGCGCTGACTGACACTTTCGCTGCCAAGAATCGCTACGCGCAGCTACGAGCTGATGCCGTGGTTTTTCTCGTATGAAAGTGGAAAACGACAACGGCGTAGGCACCCACGGAGCGGGTTTCTGGAAGCGAAAGTGTTAAGGTGCTACGAGTGTCTGTGACACACATAATCTGTAATGATTCCTACACAATACGCGTTTCACAGGTGAAAATGACAGTTGATAATGAGACGGTTCGAGACCGTCTACAATTTTTCTGGTGATATTAACAGTAGGAATTGCTTGATTTAAATGGTAGACGATTTTGTTAGGACTTTGGTATTCAATCATGATGCTTTTAAAAGGCTTTAGTGAATGTTATAATATAGAAGTCGTAATTAATGATTTAATATAATACGTTATAAGAAACACCTGTAGGTTGCATATTTGATTGTTTCGGTTTAGATTAATTGTTACCAGTAAATACTATTACTCTGTGTAATAAAGCAAATATAATTCATTGTATATTTGTTTTATGTAAAGTAACGTTGTCGTTTGAGTTCGTAGGAGATGTAATTTGATAAGATATGAGTAGGTATTTCAATAGTTGTGTTATGAGGCTAACAAGGCATTGAATATCATTATACAGCAGGAACGGGTTACCCCCACTTAAACTAATATCGTTAGTGCTAATTTTATTACACCTAACAACGTTCGATATAATTTTCATTAGCCCTAATATTCGGATAACTAATTTTATATGGCATAATTATTTGCTGCGCCTAATTTCAAACCTCCTAATCATTCCTAATACTAAACATCAAGTGTGCTAATATATTGGAAACTAATAATCATTTTTCCTAATGACTACTAAGCCTAATGATTAATGTGCCTAATGATCACTATGTTTAATGTTCACTACACCTAATTTCGTCACACTGAACTATCACTTGACCTATTAACTTTTGCTCTAATGTTTGACTAGTACTAATTAATGCATCCCTGATGAACAGGCTACTTTTTAACGCGGAGTATTGCGCGGCCGTCCCATGATAGACGTCCTAATCTCGTCAAAATGGGAGCCTATAATGCACGGCCAAATAATGTACGGCCCGATGATCCGTGTCCAGTTTGCGTGGACGTGGATTATTGGATCGTGGCATTAAAATGGCATGTCATAAGCGAACTCTATCTTAGGTCGGTTAGGTTAGGGTTCACTTGTGTCCCTCAGACCAGAAATAGACACCCCGCGCAGCGGGGTGGCGTCGACCTGCTGTTCGGCTATCACAAGACGGCGCAAGAGCTCTCTCATTTTTTCTCGCATGATACTTCTCTGTCTAATAAGAATGAGCTAGATAGACATTGGATTACCCACCTATTCTACCCTAAGGCAGGTCAGTGTAGGTACGACGACGAGCGAAGCGAGGAGGAGTGTTAGGTAGAACTGCGACCCTACAGCGAGCGAGCGAAGCGAGCGTGCCACGGCAGCGGCCGGCGAAGCGCAAGAACCGACATTATAAGAAAAAAAAACAGTGAAACAAAATTAGTACTACTGACAATTCGGGATAATGACATTAGGGCTAAAATACTTAGGCAAAATGAAGATTCGGGTTAGTGATTTTAGAGACATTGATAATAAGGTGTAGTCATTATTAGGCATTGCAATATTAGGCCTAGGAAGAAATCGGTCAAATAAAATTAGTCTTAGTGAGAATTCACTGAAATTAGGGCTAATGAATAATTAGGAACAATGAAAATTCGGGTTTGTGATTTTAGGGTTAATGAAATTAGGGCTAGTAAAATTAGGTAAGAAATTATTAGGGCTAACGGAGGGGAACCAGCAGGAACGATATTATTTGTTTCGACAGGTTTCAACTTGTAGGATGGAGTGCAGACTTTATGGCGCCAACCAGTACCCGCGAAATAGCGACAAATGTTTGAGACGGCGACAACGTCGTAGGGGGGGTTGCATACGGTTAAATACATTATTGCAATGATAATAAGGGCTTTTATCGGTTGGGAGTTCATGTTACAGTGGTTCTGGTGTTGGCGGAGGTATTTAGGGCAATGAGCGGGGGGGAGCGCTCTTTTCTACGGGACGCCGAGCTACACAACTACTTTTCACGGGACACGGGCCGCAGAGCAACACATCTCTCCACACCGCACACGAGACGGGACTCCAGCTACTACGGGCAGCGACGGGGCCAAGCAGATCTTCTGGAAGAGTCTACCTGCGGGCTGGTGAGCTACGAGGACTACCTGCGAGCAGCATCTTCGGCCGATTTGGTAATTTGGATGGAACTGGTGAGCCTAATCTCTGTACGCTGACCTCTCACCTTCTCGAAAAGCACCTGGGTTCTACCTTCACACAGAGACGGGTTCTCCACTAGATTCACGATCACATTTCGGCCACTTCTTCAGAGCAAGTCACGGTTTATTTTATTAGGTTCAGTTAGGATAATCTAGACTAGGATTCAAGGTTAATATTTTCAAGGTTAATTTACAGTTTAATTAAAGTGCGTTCGTCATCAGTAGGTATGGTGCTAGCCATTTTCGTTTAATCCGCTTTGCTTTTGGACTAGCATTCCTAGGAGACAAAGTGGATTCCTTAATGAATTCTAGCTTGAATTTGTTGGGATAAATAATAAAAGTTCCTCTAGCAATAGAATAGTTCAATCTAGATTAGGGTCTTAAAATAGTCAAAATACTATATTCGGCCGGGGTTAACCCTCTTGTTTTATTCGCTTGTTAAAGGGTTAGTATTGTCTAGGAATCAAAGCGAATACCCTATGAAATCTAGCTTGACTTCATTGGGTTCATTAATCAAAGTTTCTTTAGCTTCCAAATGAAATACTACATTCTATGTTTGAAGAGCAATAAATAATGATTTGTTTTCCCTCATTACTTGTTTAATTCCTTACCTTTAGCTACTCCTTTAGGTAGGCTATTTCTACAGCTAGGCTCTAGGTTACGTTCAGAATAGGGTATAAGGGTATAGGGTATAGACATTTAGATATATAGATATATATAGATATAAGGGTGGGGGGGGGGTCACAATATGTCCTAACGCTCTTCCGTGAAGTTACGCAACTACCCAGCCGGACTTAACGGCACCGTTTTGGATCAATTATTTATTCTGCACGTAGGCCACAATGGCACTTTTACATGGCAAACGGTAATTTACCTTGCATTAGTAGGTATATTACCAAATACTTGCGAGCACTATGTATGCAATTATATCACTTCAATTGAAAAGGTCTAAAAAATTCTAAGCGAACTTAAATTACGACTAGATAAAGATAGGCCCAACGCGCATGAGTAATTCGTCCAATGCGGGCCACCGTGCCTTAGTCTTCAGCTGACACAGTGTGTCACAGTATGTCGAGCGAATATTGTTCGGACAGGCGTATCTTTACCTTTGTTATCATTGCGACTAGATGATAAACTAAAAAAAACACTGAAATGAAAGTAAGTAAATATAAATTATACACTTGACAAAGACTGCGCTGCGGATAAGAATAAGAATAAGAAATATTTATTTCACAAAAACACGTTACACGTTACACGTCATTGGGTACTGAGCTAGGACTCCCTGTGTTACAGAACCCAGTAGAGTGCAAGCTTACAATACTATACTCTGATCAATAATACGGCAGAAAATAATTAAACACTGGTGTTGCCGTTAATAAGAACCATTTGCAGCAATGAGGAGATTTATAATTTTTGCAGTTAAGGGGCTCCCATACGCCAATGACCTTCGATCTGAATCCCTTAGTTTTATGTTTTTTGTAGCTTATTATATTAATAACAACGGCTTTAAGCAATATAGTATTCCATATTTACTTCAAAAGTCATTGTTTTCGGGATATTAGACATTAAAGTTGAACAACTTTAGGCCAAAAAACCGGTTTTTTGGCCATAACTTTTGTGTTAATTGGTTTAAAGTGTTTAGAGACATTACAGGCGAATCCAAATATGTAGATTTCGTATATGTTAGAGAGTTTTCACGTCAATAGAGACACGAAATTATTATTTTTTTAGACAAATCATACAAAATTAAGTATTCATTTGTTTCAAAATCCGGTGGACCAAAATGGAGATAAAAGATTGAAGAACCGATAACCGTTTGATTTATACTTCTATCTGTAGTGCAAAAGTAGGAGATAGGTATCACTGCTGTGATACACCGGGGTTGTTCATCTTTGGGTAGCTTACTATTTTTTTTCTTAATGCGAATGGCAAATAAGATTGGTAGCTGGATTTTTATTTTATTTGACGCCTGTCCTGTCACTCACCTCACTCGGCTTCTAACATCTGTTACGAACGTTTGAGTGCTCTTCCTGTGATTGTTTTCCAATGCTATTCTGTTAAGTTTTCATTGTTGTTACGTTTTTCTTTGTTGTTACGTTATTACTGTTGTTAAGTTCTTTAGTATTATTTGTCCTTTGTGGTGATTCGTTGTGCTGTGGTGGCAAGATGGACCCCGGTCCGAGTACCTCTCGTTCAAAGGATACTTTTCTCCAGTGAAAAAAAGACCAGACAGATTTTTTTATTTTTTTCAGTTACAGTAAACTTTAATAAAGTACATTGTTTGACGAGGGGCGTAAGTGGAATATTGCGAACAAGAGTCTATCAGAAGACCGACGCCGAAGGCGGAGGGCTTTTGATGACTCGAGTTTGCAATATTCTTGCGCCCGTGTTATACACGACCGGTTAGCCTAGTGGGTAGTGACGCTGCCTACGAAGCTGAAGGTCCTGGGTTCGAATCCCGGTAAGAACAAATATTTGTGTGATGAGCATGAATATTTGTTTGAGTCTTGGATGTTTTCTATGTATTTAAGTATTTATATATATTAAATATATCGTCGTCTAGTACCCGTAACACAAGCCTTATTGAGCTTACTATGGGGCTAGTGCGATTTGTGTAAGATTGTCCCCTAATATTTATTATTGTATGTTCTTTCCATATCTCGGGACCATGGGGTCCCGGACTTTTGGAAGGCATGCTTGGGGCCGAAGCCAACAGCGCAGAGGCCCTTTAAAACAAAAATAATCTAAAGCGGAAAGGGATACACATGGCGGATACCATTTCCGAGCGCACAACATGATACACCCGGTGATGGTCCCCGCCAGGTGCAAAGACTATTGCAGTGCAACACTGTGCTGCGATGGAAGCTAAGGTCATGGGTTATTGGGTTGAATGGTGGGTGGTCTGGAAAATGGGTTATGGGAGGAGACTAGCGGACACCTGCCGTGACAATAAGTCTCAAAATTGTGAAAAGGCAGGCGGTGACTTGCCAACTCGTTAAGTGGGCCCCACAAACAGTCGCACGCACAGTGCGACAATGGAGCAACACGTCTGAGCGGCTGTGAGGTTGTCGAGCGGTGAGTCTGCGGCGCGCCAGATCCCGGTAATCCGTTTAAGGGCCACCGGCGTTATGACATTTTACACTTCCAACCTGGAGCATAGGTTCCGCTCTTGCGACTCCACTCTGGCCGGCCGGTTAAGGCAAGCACAGAGGCGAGGGCCAAATTACTCGGGCCCTCTGGAGGTTAGGGGTCCGCGGTGTCGCCACTCACCGTCAGCTCGCCACAAGCTGCCCCCGCGGGTATATTTATTATTATTATTATTATTATACACAATGTATTTCATCAGATTTGCAGGGAAATAAATACATTTTAGATGAAATTAATAAAAATCGTAATAAAAACTGCAACATGTCAGTCGTCCATTTTGTTGAATTTGACTTGAAGCGCGTATGGCAAAGACCCTTCGGTATACAGCCACGATTTGAAAATACTTAAAAACATACATTCGAGCAAGTGTGATGAAAAATACATTTGTAATAAATACTACACATTAAATTGCAGTCAATTTTAATATAAAGATTTATACATATGAAAGTTGGTTGTAGCAAACTTTTGAAGATATGAAATACACCTTGGCTGATTGGAAACATCCTCAGTCCGAAGTGAAGTATGAGTGGGTTCTATATTTTAAAACTAAACTTAACAGCCCGTGGCAGGTAAAACGGCTTTAACTGCTCTGTACGCTCGCAAGTAATAACCTAATAACGCTATTAACGAGCAAGTGTGATGAAAATAATATTGCATGACCGACCCGTACTTTAAGAACCCCTGATATGTGCCTTTGACACTGACAGTGACATATCTGTGTTTACATTTTTTCTGCCGAATTAATGATCAAAGTATAGTTAACATGTCTTCGTGCAGGGCTAACAAACGGGTATACAAAGCTATATATTTTTCTCCAATATGCTCGGAAATGTTCGCCTTACTGTAGCAAAAATAGTACGTGAAGTTCCTCGTTACTGACGATCGCAGATTTAAAAAGTTACAAGTCATTACTTTTTAGCGGCCAGGAAAGTGTATGAAATTCCTTTACTGTATACTTTTTTACCTTTTAACTATATACTTTGACTAAGACAAATCACTACAAACAGCCAAGTGCTCGTATGTTTAAAGACCTTGCAATTTGTCACAACAGCTTGCGATAGTTAGACTGGTTAGTAGTGTATGGCTGTCTCTTTCCAACTATTGCAAGTTGCTGTGACAAATCACGCCCGTTTGTAGCCTGCTTTAAGTTTTCTTTTTTTTATTGGTCATAGATAAAACGCGTACTTTTGAAAGTGATCGAAGTGACGTTTTTAAATGTTTCTCAAATAGTTTTAAATGAAGAAATAAAAATATTTATCGAAATATTATACTATAACTCACCACGAACTGAAATGCATTTAGATTGCGATCCCGTTTAATCTTTAATAATTTAAAGTACATAAAACATTTAAAATTGTAACCAATTCTAGTTTTAAAATTTGTATGTATGCCAATTGAAACTGGCACTATGAGTCGTGCCGTATGTAGGTATACTTTTAAAAAATAAGTTGGGCGGGAACTCGCTATTTTAAGATTATTGAAAATATTATTTGATTTCCTCACATTTGTGGAGAAAAGCACTATATCTGCTTTGTCGGGAACGGCAATTCGTGGATTCGTCTCTATTGTCGGATTCAGCTTCGCTTCATCCGATAAAATCAACTCATCCACGAATTGCTACTTCCCGGCCGCTGCAATAATGTACTAATATATTTTGCAGGTAGCTAGCTACAATAATTTAATTTTAGTTCTGCCAGTGTGTGTATGTGTGCATGTGCCTGTATGTGTGCATGTGCCTGTGCGTGTGCGTGTGTGAATGTAAATTTCTGTAATAATTCTTATTTCATTAT
Organism: Epinotia demarniana; assembly: GCA_945867215.1. Taxonomy (NCBI): domain Eukaryota; kingdom Metazoa; phylum Arthropoda; class Insecta; order Lepidoptera; family Tortricidae; genus Epinotia; species Epinotia demarniana. The sequence goes on along the minus strand of OX244276.1, from coordinate 10,826,871 downwards.
TTCAAAAGTAAGAATTGAAGAACAAATATAAATGAAATGTACAGTATTATAAAATGCTGATCTGTCTACGTGCAGGAATAGTTATTGTGTTATAAAACCCGCAAACCTCCATGGATAGTAATTCCATGAAACATTTTCTGAAAATATACCTGTTAGGAATTAAAAAAAAAAACACAAAAAGCCGACATCCACGTCCATTTCCACGGAAAGGCTATAGCAATTTTTAAAACCTCGGCAGTTTATCTAAAAAATCAGTGTAACGAAACGTGGCACTCTCGCAGTGTACAGACTCACAGTAGATCCAATCAGTCTCAAAACTACACAAAGTGACGAGTAAGTGCCCGGCGAATAGTAAGCAAATTATAGCCCTGCCTGTGCCGCGGTTAGTAGTTTGTTTCGACTTATTTCAGACTAACATTGATATTGGTGAAACTCACAGGACACCATGATCTACTGTTTGCTACCTCAGAACTCCGTCATTGATGAGCCGATTCGAAAACATTTTTTTTGTTCGTATGTATATACTTCTAGGTGGGTCCCATTTTTTTCAAAATTCAGTTAGATGATGGGATCCATGAGGAATTGAGGGAACTCCTCAATTGTATTAGGCACGCTTGTAGTAATTTTGGTATTTTCTATTTAACTCGTGTATTTACATCCGGAGTCATAAATTTGGTGGCGAGGAATTGATGATGAAGACCACAGATGACTTCTCGAATTCCTCAATTATGTACTTAAAAGTGCAAAAGTACGTCATAGGTTCTGATAAGATTCCGTTGAAATAGGAACTAATAAAGTGCCAAGACCACCGGGGGATGGGCAGCAGCATCCCTGGAGTGCGGTGGAAATACTGCGATCGCCAACCCGCATGCCAAGCGTGGCGATTATGGCATATACCCCCTAATGTTAAGTACAAAAAGACCACGGCCCCGAGGTTCCGGCGACCCCCGGTACCCTGGTTGTGGTAGCGGCCAGGGCACCAGCGGGGTCAGGGGTGCGAAGAATCTCCGGCGAAGATCCGGCTACCACCACCGACGACCCCTGGCCCTGGCAACTTATAACACGCGCACACTGCGGACCGACGAAAGGATAGCGGAACTGGAGGAAGGATTGAGCAAGTTGCGCTGGGATGTCATAGGGTTATCTGAAGTCCGAAGAGAGGGGGAGGACACGATAACCCTCAAATCCGGCAACTTGCTCTATTTCCGGGAGGGCGACCAACAGTCCCAGGGAGGTGTCGGGTTCCTCGTCCACAAGTCCCTCGTAAATAACGTGGTGAAGATCGAGAGTGTGTCGACTAGGGTGGCGTACCTAATACTCAGAGTATCCACCCGGTACTCATTGAAGGTCATTCAGGTTTACGCACCGACCTCGGCACACTCCGACGAAGAGGTGGAGGCTATGTATGAAGATATATCGAAGACCATGCATAGTTCCAAAACCTACTTCACCGTTGTTATGGGGGACTTCAACGCAAAACTGGGCAAGAAAGATGGTGAAGAGCTGAGAGTGGGGCAATTTGGAGTTGGAAGTCGGAACCACCGGGGCCAACTACTGGCTGGCTTCTTGGAGAAGGAAGGACTCTACATGATGAATTCCTTCTTCAAGAAACGCGAGCACAGAAAGTGGACCTGGATGAGTCCCGACGGTGCAACTAAAAACGAGATTGACTTCATCATGTCGACGAGGAAGCATATATTCAACGATGTCTCTGTGATCAATACGGTCAAAACCGGGAGCGATCACCGTCTGGTAAGAGGCACATTGAATATATGCGTCAAGCAAGAGCGCTCTCGATTGATGAAGTCTACGCTCCGTCCATCATCAATTCAAATTCAAAACCCCGAGAGCTTCCAGCTGGAACTCCAAAACCGTTTTGATTGCCTAGGCGGCGATGTGGACGAATTGAACGACGGGTTTGTGGAAGCTGTCCGTGTCACTGGGTCTAAGTTCTTCAAGGCCCAAGGCACTAACGGAACTAAAAGGCTATCTAGCTCCACTAAGAAGCTCATGAAGGAAAGGAGTGAAATGATTCTACAGTCTTCAGCCGACGCGACCTTATACCGGCAGCTCAATAAACAGATCTCCAAGTCCCTTACCCGCGATCTGCGCCAATTCAATACAAATCGTATTGAAGAGGCCATACAGCGTAATAAGGGCTCTAAAGTATTCTCGAGAGATCTGTCTATAGGGCAGAGCCAGCTTGCGAAGTTAAAAACTGAAGATGGTAGAATCGTTTCCTCTAAACCTGAGATTCTGGGTGAGATAGAGCGCTTTTACGGACAGCTATACACATCAACGCGCAGACCCGAAGTTAGTCAGGCGGAAGACCCTAGAGCTAGACTAACCCGACACTATACCGACGACATCCCGGACATCAGCCTGTACGAGATTGTAATGGCTCTTAAACAGCTCAAGAACAACAGAGCACCCGGTGAAGACGGAATAACAGCCGAACTTCTGAAGGCGGGTGGAAAACCGGTCCTTACGGCCCTTCAGAAGTTGTTCGGTTCCGTCTTACTGGAAGGGAGAACTCCAAAGGCATGGAATAGAGGTGTGGTGGTGCTGTTCTTCAAAAAGGGTGACAACACTCTGCTGAAGAACTACAGACCCATCTCACTTCTGAGCCATGTCTATAAGCTGTTTTCGAGGGTCATTACAAACCGTCTCGTACGCAGGCTAGATGACTTCCAGCCTCCCGAACAAGCCGGTTTCCGAAGAGGCTTTAGTACCGTAGACCACATGCACACGCTTCGTCAGGTTATACAGAAGACCGAGGAGTATAACCTGCCTCTCTGCTTAGCGTTCGTGGACTACGAAAAAGCCTTCGATTCGATTGAAACCTGGGCTGTACTACAGTCTCTCCAGCGGTGCCAAGTATCGCTATATCGAAGTGCTGAAGTGTTTGTACGAGAGCGCCACTATGTCAGTCCGACTCCAGGACCAGAACTCGAAACCTATTCCGCTGCAGCGGGGAGTCAGGCAAGGAGATGTTATTTCTCCAAAACTGTTCACCGCTGCACTGGAGGACGTTTTCAAGACTCTGGACTGGAGAAGGCTAGGCATCAGCATCAACGGCGAGTACATCACTCACCTTCGGTTTGCTGACGATATAGTAGTCTTGGCTGAGACCATGGAGGACTTAAGTACGATGCTCGATGACCTCAGTAAAGCATCCGAGCGAGTTGGTCTAAGAATGAACATGGATAAGACGAAGATCATGTCAAATGCCCATGTAGTACCAACTCCCATTATAATCGGACACTTTACGCTCGAAGTTGTAGACGATTATGTATACCTAGGACAGACGATCCAGTTAGGTAGGTCCAACTTCGAGAAAGAGGTCAATCGTCGAATCCGACTCGGCTGGGCAGCGTTCGGGAAGCTACGGCAAATCTTTTCGTCCAATATTCCGCAGTGTCTCAAGACGAAAGTCTTTGACCAGTGTGTGTTGCCAGTGATGCCATATGGCACTGAAACGTGGTCGCTTACTATGGGCCTCATAAGAAGGCTCAAAGTCACCCAAAGGGCAATGGAGAGGGCCATGTTGGGAGTTTCTCTGCGTGACCGCATCAGAAATGAGGCTATCCGCAGCAGAACCAAGGTAACCGATATAGCCCTCCGGATCGCTAAACTTAAGTGGCAGTGGGCGGGGCACATAGCACGTAGAACCGATGGCCTTTGGGGCGGAAAGGTTCTCGAGTGGCGACCACGTACCGGAAGGCGCAGCGTGGGTAGGCCCCCGACAAGGTGGACTGATGACCTGGTAAAGGTTGCGGGAGTCCGCTGGATGCGGGTGGCGCGGGATCGGTCACTTTGGCACTCTTTGGGGGAGGCCTATGTCCAGCAGTGGACGTCTTTCGGCTGATATGCTGATGATGATGATGATGATGATGAAAGTGCCATTCATTGGTGATGATCTTGGGGAATTGATGGAAGTCCTCAAATATTATCGGCCCACATACAGCGATTCGGTTTTTTTCTATAGTAATCAACGCATTTGCTATCAGAAATCAGTTCATGTGGTAAATTGTAAAAAATAATAGGAAATGTTCTCGTGGCTTGGCGGAGTACTAAATTGAAGTCGGTTAAAACTTTGTTTTTAAAGTAAATTATGTATTTTGATTTATTTGTTACCACATAATTAAAAATCTGTCCAACCTAAGCAAGTCTCGGCCACCAACCCGAGAGGGATAATTGCAGTAATATTGTTAGATCAATCGAGAAAGTTCGCAGGCAACATGTCGGGCCCATAGTTTGCGATATCCCTAACTTGGCCCCCAACTGGAACAAACAAACAAACATGGGAACTTTGCTTGCGTAATTTAAAACTTTGTGAACCTGCTCCACAAAATGTTTTGTCTCTCGAGGCACCATTACACTCATTAACGGGATAAAAAGCGAACGTAATAGGGCCAGTTTCAATGTGTTTTAATTACATTTCAATAATTGAATTTTAATTTTACGACCCCACCCATTACAAAAGAACACATTTTAAAACAAACTTGCACCTTACCAAACTGTGTATGTGTAATACATGTAGTACATAAAAATAAATGATCCAAATGAGGAATTGCTCAACTACATCCTCTCCACTGTCTCCACAGATAAACATTAACATAAGATACTGCTCATACTGCAGACCAGACGTAATCTCTATCTGAACAATCAAAGTCAATATGATAAGGTTTTAGTTGGGGCTATACAAACAAGTTCCAACTACCTCGCCGTAAGAAAACAAAGTAAGAAAACCTTTCTGATGCTCCGATTCACGCATCAATTACTGAGTGACGTACAATATTCCGGCAGACGCAATGGCGTATTTTCATAGTACACTGGTGACAGTAGGCTCACTGAAATGATTTGGTGAACAATGATTTATTTCGATAATACATAGTATGATTTAATTGAGAGTGATTTGAGTTGGATTGTACGTGAACAATGAAAGTGAGTGATAATAAAATTACAATGTGGACCACCCATGAAACTAATTGTATTAAGCTTCTGCCGAAAATGCATTGTTAATAATATCTTTAAATTTACGGTAGAAATCGTAGACATGTAGTGTAGTCTTGGGTGTTTATCTAGTCGCTTAGTGACTATCGTCATAATTTCAATTGTCATACAACTTTACGCATAAATTTGTTGCCCATTAAACCTGTTTATCAATTATTATATAATTATATGCGCATAATATACATATTATATTAAGATCATAATTAATTTTATTTATAAGAATTGCCATGCATAATTTGTGACAATAGGCTGTTATTATTATTGATTCGCAAAAAAAAACAAGCTATTCAATTCGTGGACCAGCGTTCAATCAGGTTAGCGCATCTAGAAAGGAGGGGCTCGGGGGGCAAGGCTGCCCCGTAGTTAAAAAACAACAATCGGAATAATTGTATTTTATATAGGATAGGTCATGGTTATCTAGTGTCTTAGAGCGGAAATAGGCACCCCCGCAAAGCGGGGTGACGTCGACACGCTGGCGGTTTGGTTTGATTTAGGTTAGGTTAAAAAAATTGCCGTGCGTTTGTTTTAAAAAAGAAGTTTTGTTAGCTTTAGGTTCCAAAGAGAATTTAGGTACCTACTTTTACCTTTAATTTTACCAATTTTCTTATAACTATGACTTGAAAACGTTATGCGCAAACCTATAATGGCGATTGATATTTATGGTTAATTAAGCTTGTATGATTATTGTTATTTATGCTCTTAAATATTATGGCAATAAAAAATATGCGAACAAATTACCTATGGCTTTAAATATTATGCAACCCGATATGGACTCTGTAGTCTTTCTTACTTATATAGTTGTTTTTTTCTCTTTTCCACAGCTCCTTTATTACTAATGGCCGTATAAAGCCTATTGCGCCGCCATTGTGGGTAGCTACTTAAGTCGAGTAAATGACGTTGATTAATATTGCCAAATGGATACATTTCATTAAACGAACTACGGCATCGACGCCACCTCCTAAGAGTAGAGTTGGCAAATCGTTAAAATCATCTCATAAATCGTAGCTTAGTCTTATAACAGCTTTTGTCTCCCTTTCCCGGCTCCTATAGCACCAATGACCGTATAAAGCGTGCGCCATTGTGCGTACGTCGTGACGATAACGCGGATTATTTGCAAATTGATTCAGTTTACGAAACACGGGTACGCTTTTAGTGCGCGCCGTTTAATGTATAGCTCAATCAACTTTGTTCGCCAAAACACGATCAGGGGCATTACATTTTTAATATGGTAGGTACTTTTTGGACTGAATCTAGTTAGTCGGTTTACCATCGTCAAAGAGTCAATACCATGCCGATAGCTTGGGCGAGATTTCGTATTTTCAATACATTAAGAACTTGAACTCTTAGGATTTTGGGCATAATAATTATATACTTTATCTAGCTTATCTGTCCGGCATATCAAGTATTTTTTTTATCCGCTGTTTCCTCCTTTTTCAAATGTGAACGAGTGCTTTTCAGTGAATAAATTCAAATTAGGTACGAAACTTTTTCGGCAAATACTTCTACATACCTACGTATTTAATTGTTTGACCTTCCAATTGCAAAATACTTAGTAACTAGTTTAATGCCAACCTTGTTATACGATGCACGATAAAAAAATGCTTACTATTTGTTAAATAGATGAAAATATTTATTCCGCAAAATCATGTTATTTCGCACAGACATCTGAGGGGTAATCACGTAACGTTTTAATCGCGCGCGCGCTAGGCAGATCCAACTGTCAAATTTTCCATATAAAATTTGTCAGTTAGATCTACCTAACGTACGTACGTACAATGCGTTACGTGATCGATCTGCAGGGATACGAGACTGTAAGTAGTGAGCTAGTATTCCCTGTCCTAATTTACCTTTTTCCTGACACGCTATACTACTTAGTTCTTGCCTAGAACAAGCAAAGTTAAAATTATGCACGTAATTTGAGTCAATCTCACATTTTCCGCGACACTTTTATGCGAAACTGGCTTACTTCTCTCCATCTGCAAAGGCGCGATCGTTAAACGACGGTTTACTTAGGTTACATCATTCGCCTCTTTACGTTTACATAAAACTTTAACAGGCGGCTTTAACCGTGAAAGCCTCAAACTAACGGTTATGCGATACGTTTATACTAAGTCACACAAGGTCTTAACTATAAAGGGGTACCTACAAACTTACACCGTTTTGCAAGAGGGTTGTATAGCTAGTTAAACATGTTAAGTTACCCGAAGGTCTGAAGGATACTAAAACAGAATTTAATTGTGCTTTACTGTATTCATAGCGTGTGTTAAACGTGACGCTTGCTATACTAGGTATTTTTTGGGGGTTTTCTGCTTGGGGATTGTTTTAATTTATTGAAGTGTGTACTTTTAAACATTTTCTTAAACTAGAACGGGAACGAAATAGTCCTTATAGCTAATTTCTATAAATTGAAATTCGGCTGTACATAATTCATATTTACTACCAACACGAGTCTTGTGCCGGTCCGGTTTAGCAAAAAATATAAGACAATATAGTTTCGTCACATAAGAATAGGAATATAACAATTACTAGGTACGCTTTTTGATCAAATAAGCATTTTGTAAACGAGAATATAGATAGAGATTGAATGTACCATGTCAATACCAGAAGATAACAGGCATGGGACCAAAGATTTTTTTCGAACCAGTTCTTAGAGAGGAGCAAATGTTTGTATTGGAGAAGCTAAAATTAGAGAACATAAGTACCCAAAAAACTGATCCAAAGACAAACCACGCTGGCGACATGGGTTGTTGGTATTTAGTGGGTTGGAGTTAGACTCGTAATATTAACCTGTTAGTCTGTTTGCAAAGAGCGAAAATAATTGTGTAACCATAATATGCTGACCACTGCATTATATGCACTTTTTTTTTGCAATTGCCTATAACAACAAACTTTACGTAATTTTCCAAAAGTTAGGTGATCATCACCTACCAACATTGTTGAATACACTTTTGTCCTTATAATATGTCCCGCTGCTAAGCCAACTTCCGCTCTCCCAGGGGAGACAGTTATACGTACAGGACGTACTTGCAATAGTCCTTAGTCCTACCATTTTACTAAAATCTTATTTTCATCTCAATCTACTCCCTAATCATACAGCGCATATTTATTTAAAAAGTGACACGTTAAATCACAAGGTTTTTCCTTGATATTAATATAGAGCTCCCCTAAGACGGCACGGCGTTGTGTTTCGCATGACAAAGGGGCTGTCACTCAGGCTATTGTCGACGATATTTACCAAACGTTCACGGTCCCTGGCCTTGCTCGAGTTTAGGGTTAAGCTTACGCGTGTGATCCAGAAAACGTACAGCATCATGATTGTCATGGTTAGCCGTGGTTACATCGAATAACGCTAATGGCAGGATATTAGGTGTCCCGCTGAACAGCATCATGATTGTCATGTTTAGTCGTGGTTACACCGAATAAGGCGAAAATGGCAGGATATTACGTGTCCCGCTTAGTGGCGTCAGTTTAGATGTAGTCCTGTCAATTACGAGAGGTAGTTAGACTCGGCTGCCTTATATAGAAAACTGTGTATATGTATTATACCAGATAAACACATTGCCAATATTCTGTTGTGGGTGAAAATTTATCTGCAAAAACCAAACCAATGCAATATTTGCGCGACAAACAACGAGACAGTGTCACTATTCCGGACAGTTCCCCTTGTCCAAGCCCGAGCCGATTATAATCGCGGTAAAAACGCGTGATAGAACCCCCCAGACACCCCGCCTTATCCGATCTGCTGTCAAAAGTCCTTCCAATTTATGTATTGCAGCCGACACCCCAGTATTATTTATTGGTAGACGCTCCTTTCGCGCCAACTTTTCTTTTACGTCTATCGAACGATAGCTTCGGCAGAATGAAGATGTATGACTTACGATCAGAAAGGGTGCCGACACAAGCGATACAATGTTCGAAATTATGTAATGAGAACGCGTGTCATACAATTGTCTGAAAGTGTGCCGTGTGTGTGAGATAGGCACGTGCTTTGCGAATACTTCGTTACAAACCAATACAGTGCGTCTTCACAAACCATTAATTCGGCTGTGCTACAAACAATGCTTTGGACAAGGGCGTAGCACACATAGCGCGAACATAACAGTGAAATGATAATTTGACAGTGAATTTGTACTCCTAAATCGTAACTTTTATTCCATATTTTATTACGTTGATATAACATCTTTACAGTCTACGTTAATTGTGAAAACCCAGGATTTGTTGCGATGATATTTTAATCTCTATAGATAGGACAGACTGTAAATCTGTAAGAAACTTAAAATTTATCAGCACGGCAGTTAAATGATCGTTTATTCCGATACGATAGTGTTATCTTTTACTCTGTCTACCGCATTATTTAAATCAATATATCTGTCTAACGCAGTTTTAAATTGCTCTATAATATATTGATTTAAACTTTCACGATTCTCACACATTATTTATACTAAACGGGACTTAATCGCGTATTAACTTATTTATTTACCTCACTGAGGTCTCCCGACGTTTCGGATGTGTTGCAACATCCATGGTCACGGGACAACTGGCTTGTGCGGGTATCAACATCTTCTTGCTGCGCGGGTTTTCCGAACTACCCGCATTTGGTCTTTTTGAACCACTTGTACACTAGGGTTGTCACCCGGCCGACACACGACACTAACAATGTCCGGTGATATAACGGACGATGTTCTCTGACGCTGGCATTTACTTATGATAGGATTCCACGAAGATGAAATCTTAAAACCGTCATCCCGATTGAAATTACGATGTTTCCTGATTTCAACGGCTTCAAGCCAGTTGTCCCGTGACCATGGATGTTGCAACACATCCGAAACGTCGGGAGACCTCAGTGGGGTAAATAAATAAGTTAATACGCGATTAAGTCCCGTTTAGTATAAATAATGCTCTATAATAAATACGTATTACTGTATATGACGAAAGTTAAGTACTTATACCTAGAGCATGATTTGTAAAATATGGTTTCATTTAGAATATAACTTATGACACGCGAATGTGCAAACTTCTTAGACTATATATATTCCTGTGAGACCGGAGACGTTGACATCTAGAAACTTAAAGCTATTTTTCTTTGATAATATGCAGACTATGAGTTCCAGCGTCAAGTGTAGTAAGTACGTCGTTATACTAGATTAAAATGGATGCAAAGGAGCTTGTGGACGAAATGCACACAATTCATCTTGTTAATCAAGCAAATGATATTACATATAAAATTCCATTAATTTTGAAGTAAACTTAGGTACTGAAACACAAATGGCTTTAATGTATTCAACTATGATTTTTTGAAGAATAATTATATGAATATTGCGAAGCTTAAATAAAAAGTTTTTGACGGTTTGTATTTATTCTATTGTAAGCAAATACTTAGGTATTATGTGTGTCGAATTTCGGTTATCGGTTTTAATATATTGAAATCATATTGGATTCGAACGCTCGCTCGAGAGTGCGATTATTTAAGGGCTTACGTAAACACCATAACCATGAATTATATGTATTTATTTTTAGCTGCAATATTTATCCTGCGGAAAACATTCATAGGATACTAAACAATATCAAAAGGTCAAGATTGTTGAGACATATACTTACATAGATGGATTGACTTTAGAAAATAAATTATAATATATTAAATAATCTACTAAAATTAAGACATTCGTGTATTACTTTGATTCTTTATTACTTCATATTCATGCTGGCTATGCAGGCCTCGACTCGATCTTAATAATTTCGTCTTGGTTCTCAAACGTATACTGTATTGCCAAAGTGCTCAGCCTCTGTGTCGCATAAAACGGCACGCACGGGCATAATTGTAAAAATACAATTTATTAAGTGCCTGCAGTCCCTACAGCCATCTAGAGGGATCATAAGAGACTCCCGCGGCGAAGAGGGAGTCGCGGTATTTATTACCAAGATTAATGGTACGCATCCATATCGGAGAACATATGAAGCATAAACCTGAAGCCGGTATCCTTGACGGTTGTTGGCGTTGTTTTCATAAATGTAGAGCTGTTCTCCTAAGTGTACCGTAAAATTCTGAATGGTGTTTTTAGGAGTTGCCGCTAAAATGCATTGCACAAACAATATGGATGTTTTATTTATTTATTTATCTATATAAGTATGTTTACCGTCGTCTAAATAGTACCCATAGTGCAAGCTTTGCTTAGTTTAGGAGTAGATCGATTTATATAAGATTGTCCCCTAATATTTATTTATTTTATTTATACGAAGACGAAAGACATAACCGGACGGGCTGCAAGGGAAAACGATCTCTGTTTAGCTGTAGATCTCCGACAGGAATTCGTCGTATATAGTGGTCAATGGATCCCCATTTGTGGCGTTTGTATATTTGTAGTCAAGCCATGTCAGTTGCCGGACGCTTCAGTTACCTATCTTTTCTTCCAATTCAATAGTTTTATAGATGTGTGCGAACACTGCGAACGAAGTGAAAGTTATGTAAGCGAGGGGCACCGAAATCACTGCTGGCTCGTAAACCATCGCCGAATCGAATCGAGAACGCCGTAAATGTTAGATGAGACGCTGTAAAATACAAATATTCCCCATGCTCCGTGTTTCATATACGAGGATATGGGACAGGTGGTCTAGAGCGAGCGTCCTACGGCCTATATTACAAATAACATGTTTGTATTTAATCTAACATTTCCTGGTAATTTAAAATTCGATTAGTACCTGTACGAGTCAAAATACGCGGGACTATAGCCTCACAATTTCCACGTATTTTTACTCGTACTACTACTATAAAACATTGTCACCCGAGAACTGAAAACTAGATGTAGTTAGGTACTTAGGTAGTTTTGGGATAAGGTGTTAAAAAAAAATTAGCGCGTGCGATAAATACCACGATTCGAATGCTCCGAAAAAAACATCATAAACCACAAAAAAACAAGATACAACACATTACAATAAAAAACAGTCATAAAGAACACTTACCTAACTATCATGTGTAGGGAAAACACATTTGTAACCAACTACTAAATTTAGTACCAGAGTTAGTATTTATAGGATTGCGTAAAATAAACCATTACTCGCCCAAATTAAGCTTAATTCTGCGTATTTCAACCCCTCGAAAAAGAAAATTGAATCAGAAAGAATAGCACTTAGACTCATTCAAAAAATCTGACACGTAAATCGAATTTGTAAAAAACATGCACCCATATTTGACTGATTGATTAAGTTTGGCGCCGTGCCAGTGCAATTTTATGCGGACAGCCGGACCAGCCTCGCTCTGCCATTTCCAGTTCGTTTCCAGTTTCATTTCAGCTATGTAATCATTGTAACTTTCAAATCCCTGCGTTATTTTATTCATTAAGTCATAAATGAAGCAATTTTCACAAGACCTTTTTAGCGTTATTAAAAATGATACAGTATCAGATATATATTTTTATTTTAAAGTTAATATCTAGCAGCGCTAAAGCGTCTAATAAAATCCACAGGTAAGCCTGCCAAGTAATCCTTAGATCTGTACAGCCTTTAAATTCAGCCAAGCCAATGGGAATAGGTTTCTATGAACACCCCGCCACTGCAATGTCGCAGATAGGATACAGATACAAGTTTATAATTACACACTGTCGTATTCCCATAGAAAGTGTGTTGCTGCCACGCACGCAACGCCAATGAAATTCAAACCTTCACATTATTATTCATCAACTTTCAGACGGCTCATAAATAAATAGGGCCAACGTATACGTACCTATACGTCGGTTATAGTGCTCGATTCCGCTGCGGTCGAGGTCGGGAAATGAATTGCCCAATTTTCCGCATTTTCGGCCATTAACAACATCCGGTCGGTGCCAGGATCTGGGTGACGTCCGCAAATACTGCACACCCGTATAGCGCTCAGTTGGTAATGATAAAAAACTCGTTTAACACGCTTTTGGTCAAATATTTGTTTGCGGAACATTTGCATTCCGTCGCGTGGGAGCATAACATGTGTTTGGAGAGGAGGAGAGCTTTCTATTACCAAATTGGCTTCTGTGATGCCGTTTAAATAACTACCTATATGAAACCGTGTTGTTATATGACTATATATTCTTTTATTTCTTGTGATTTTATATGTATGTGTGCGTTACATCACTGTGCCGTGGTATCACCAAATGGTCACAACGGAAGACCAGCGCTCTGCCAGCATTACGCTGAGTTGTGACCATTTCGTGGCAAATTGCAGAAGTTTAATGTTATTGTCTGTAAATTGTCCTGTATTTTGTCACGAATAAATGTATCTTTCTTTTTTCTATTTGTAAGTCCCTAAACCTTGTCCTTGACACAGGTTGAAGGTTCAATGGTGAGTATACAATGAAATATTACGTATACGCTTCTCTTATGTTTATGTAACAAATTATACCTTGTTGTTGGTATTTATAACCTGGTTGATTATAATTATTATAAACATACAACAGCCTAATATTATGAGTAATCGGTAAACTTCATAACTGAAATAAAAATACGACTTGCATAAAAAAACCGCTTTGCACCATTGCACCGCTTATTGATGTTGTTTACTTTTGCCGCAAAAAGCCAGAAATAAATAACCCGCGTTAATTGCTAAAAAAGAAAACGTGTTTTCTTAAATACTACAGAGTGGTAAAAGAAGAAAAGTGGTCCAATTCAATATAGCCCGAGGACGCTAAGAAAATTCCCAGCGAAAAAATGTCTCGCAAACTTGTAACTTCAAGAGGCCATAACTTTGTTTTCCAGCCGTGAAACTGTAGCACAATATTCTGGAGTTTTATCTCTAGCCGTAATGCCGGTGAACCACCAATCATAGCGAGGCGGGGCTAACGATTTCCGATATCAGCAGTAACGGTTAACGACAGCAGTTACCTCACTAACGGCGCGCGATACTCGGATCCCGTTGTATCGCGCCTGGAATGAATTTCCTCTTTTCATTTAGTGTCCGCCGAGGTTTACCTAAGCTCGTTTAACGGGATTTTATTTCGTTACTAGTGATGTGACTGCGATCATCCGTTTTTCTCGATGGAACGCTGAAAATAGCTTATGACTGTGATTTGGGATGGGATTTCCATTTCCGGTGGAGTTATATTAAGTATATCAGTAATATATTCAGGCAAACTACTGTCGGAGGGTATAATAAATATTTGGGATATTTACCGACTTCAATCAGCGTTAAAAAAGTGATAAGGTATCAGAACTTTTAAAGATAACCTAAAAAAAATATCCTGATTATACTGAGTCTATATCTGGGGACACGGTAGTGCCCCCGCCAAGTCGAGCAAAACAGCTGCACGGCCGTAGCATCCTTTTCTCGGAGCAGTTAAGGCCATTTTCGACCCCCTATAACTTCGTTGTGGATAAAACTAGAACCCTGAGCTTTCAGTAACCAAAGCAGGCATTGTTTAAACACGGTATGTTTTTTAAAGTTTAATTCCATTTGAACCAGTAGTTTAAGAAATATAACTCGTCAAAGGTTCTTAATTTTGACACTCACTGTCTGACAGACCGGTCATCAAAACTCTAAGGCACTTCTAGCAGACATATATGTACTCGGCGGACACTTGTATAAATCAAGGGAAAACTAAAATATTTTGCAATTTAGGCCCAGTTTTCTAGAAACACCAACTGCATAAATAAATTGAATAAAATTGCCAAGTTACATACAAACTAGTATTTAGCTAGCAAATAAATATTACTCCTGAGACTTGGTACTATGACACATGTCACACCTTTTTCGCTGGAAGAGTTCGAGACGTGGTCTCTTTTTTACATGGAATTATTTTATGGGATTATTTATACTGAGATATATATTATATAGTTCAATTGACATACCTACTCATTATTGTCATCCCTATCCTTATGTTATTCAATTTAAAATCGTTATTGCCGTTATCGGATAATCCGATTAATTAAAAATAATCCGAGATATCTGTTTCATAAATAATAGGTAAAAACTAAAGTCCCGTCTTGCTCTCCCTAGATAAACATATGTGGACGCCTACTTATATTATAATATGTCGTAAGTACCTACACAAGGTAAACCTTCTTTTAAGTTGTAGCAACATATGTATTATCGTTCCAATATTTGCCGGGAAGACTTTTTCTGCTTGAAAAGGAAACAAGATAGGATCCGCTCGCGAGGCGGGCAACACTGTCTCTTTGATTTTCCGCAACTGTGCCCGCGACTATTGATTCCCCTGATTTGGAGGGATGCCCGTTTTAATCGCTGGATTATGATTGTACTAAGATACGAGACGTGACTAGTACATGAACTAACCATGTATTAAATTCATTTATAGGACAGTTTGTCGTTCTGTGTGCGAATTATGTGTGATTTAGTTTTGAAGCTTTTTTCCTAAAGTTGATTTTTCAATTGTACAAGTAGATACCTATGTTATGTATATTTTATAGGACTGGCAATGGCTTTTGTTTTGATTAAAATGATATGTATGTGTATGTGTTATTAAGTTATTATCATACTGACTTCCGCCCGCGACTTCGTCTGCATGGACCCGGGATAAAACTATCCTATACTTTAATCTAGGCTATAAACTATTTTCGTGCAAAATTTCATCCAAATTAGTTGACCAAACGGGTCAACTAATTTTGCGTGTGCGTTGCGTAAAACAAGCGTGATTGACTAACTTATCTAAAAATCTAAACATCTACTCGTAAACATTCAAACATATATACATACAAACATCCAAACTTTTGCATTTAAAATATTAGTGGGATACCAATACCTTAAAAACGTTTTTGAATGTTGTTTGTAAGTTATTTATAAACATTTTTTTCCACTTTTTATTTTACGACTTTGTCGGCGTAAATGATATACATATTAGTACCAAATTTCAGCTCTCTAGTGCTAACGGTTACTGAGATTATCCGCGGACGGACGGACAACTATAACGGCCCGGCCACGACACTGCGCAAAACGCGGCGCGGCATGCGTTTTATCTGTTCGTTGCGCGCTCGAGACGCGCAACGTACTGTGGTTAGTTGGAATCACACGCAATGAATTAGAAAAACCGCAGCCGCTGCCGTCGCCGCGCGATGTCGTGGCCGAGCCGTAAGGGTTCCTAGTCGACTACGGAACCTTCATTATAAGCAGCAAAATATCACGTTAAGACGGCGACGCGCGGCGCATGTACTGGGTGTCAAATAACCGCCCTCGAAATCACCGGAAAACTACACCCTTCGGCCAGAACTACTTCTTCATGAAGGTCGACAGCTGTGTTGGAACTCACATCACCTCATCACGTGCAACGCAAATGGATGAACTACTCCGTCAACTGTATTTCTAATATTCATTCATATTTTTTTGGCAAGAAGCAATTTCCACGTCTTAGCTATAAACCATCTTTAATCAAAAAACTTATTGCTCCACGGTTATTTCATCCATTAAAAATAGCGGGCTTGAAAGTAGGTCATTTCAAACAATAAAAACGAAAAATCACTCTATGAAGCAGCTATATCTTTTTTACAACCCACTCAATATTCATCGTTTATATTTTTAGGAATTAAAGCCCATCAAAACTTTACGAGATGTTCTTCGGGCTTCACTCATTTACGAGGCTACTTGCTTTTTAATATTACTCGTAGTCCAAAACCCTTATAATCCATTCATACATACTCCGACGGTATATTGCCACAAACTGCCGCCGTAATATTTAAGAAGGATAAAAGCAGAACTTATTATTACCCAGACTTAAGTTTCATGTAAATAAGATACACATGTATCATTCATGTGAATTGTACTTAGTGTCTCTTAGTTTGGGATTAAACTAATTCAGCGCTTACTGTAATCTTGTTAGTGTGTAGTCATTACGACTAGCATTACAACAGACCCAAGTCTAAGATTAATTGCAAATTATGACAGCGGGTTAAAATAATATTCGAACCTTCAAGCGACTTTTTATACCATACGAGTAATGTACAACTTTATTTTTTTCCAGGAGGATAAAGCGGACGGCTTCTACGTATTTAATATTTTCACTAAAAGACTTGGAAACACAAACACATCCTCCTCGCTTTACTAGGGATATACTTAAGTATTTACCTATTTACCGTACGCTTTTTCCATCGTGATGGTAAAATATCTAATACTCGTACGTAAACGGCTTGGTTTTAATTTAAGATTTAATAAAGCCCGGTTACTTATGCCGTTGCAAAGTAAGAAAATTAGTGATACTTTTGTGTAAAATCATACGGCAACCACATTCGTTATTTTGTCTACGCACATATCATTAGTGCTTTAAAATGCGTTCAGAAACCGTACGAAATGACCAGCATTATTACAACCGATTTTACTATGAGAACTTTCTTGTCTGTGGTAGTAGGTAAAATCTGTACTGTAATGTTATTACAGTACAGATTTTTGTATTGTTATGAGTTTAAATTTGGAACAGCTGTCAAAACTCAAGTGGGTCTCTATTCTAGTATCCATAGATATTAAAACAGTTATCGATACGAAACGTCAATTCAGTACGTTTTTTAAAACAAACCGCACAACATTTTTTATCTCGTATAGTGATATATGAGTATAGGGACTTCATTCGTTTGTCTATGACTAAAAAAAACCATTCATCATGACGTATGAGCGAATTGCCGCCATTGCTGTTGTCATTTATTTGTTGTTTTTTTGCTGTAAAGTAGTGTATGCAACTGTACATAATTAGGCCTTAAAACACTCATGTGATCCTATTATAAAACCACACTCGTATTTTAAGGCCTCTCATTATGGGTCAGTCGCATAAACTACTATATTGTAGGTAGGGTTGTATAGGTATATAGTTCAGTGCCTAACAACAAATTAGCAAAGCATCATTAAAATGTGTTAAGGTAATTGATTGACAATGTTATTTACAATGTTTCTAATCCGATATCTTTTTGTTATAGGTATGTAGCAGGGCAGATGCAACTATGTTTTGAAGGTATCCTTTGGTCATTCGTTCGTGTTTTGTATACTAATGTTATAAAGAGGTCTATGAAGTTGTAATTTTTGAATTTTATTCTCCGATTTGAGATATTATTTCACCAGTATATAAAATGGATCTTCCAAATGAACGTGGGCTATATTTTACCTCGTGGCTCCGTCTGAGTTATTATATATATTTATTTGTTATATGCGGGAGCCGCGCGCGCAGCTAGTATTTAATATAATAGAAACCACATTGCTGACATAATCTTTGTCAGCGTATTGTCTCTACAACCGGCGTTGTATCCCTATAATCATAATCCATAACCCTTTGTGATAACTTTCCGACCATTTTCTTAGAACGGAACCGTTGCTTCAAATTGTGAATGGTTTTTTGCTCGCTTGGAGAATACGAGATGAAGGGCGGGGACGGAGACGGTCGCAGTGTTGTAGGTATATTTTTGTCACATTTTATCTATATTGGTCGTTCAAATAGATACGGATTTCATCGCAAACCGATATTTACAAGGACCTATTGACACAATGTTACATGTAAAATAAGGTTTTTGTAGAACGACAGCCAGCGGAAGGGCCTTTTAGCATATTTGTAGTAGATAGTTATTTAAGCAAATGTGATATGTACGTATGCTTAGTTGTGTATAATGAAATTATAACTCTCAAACTTGAGATCCACAATATTACAACTAGTTCTGTGAATCTTCGCCTATAGGGAAATCTGATGATAATGATAATTAGTTTTATAGGCACCTAATACACAAACTAGTTTGCTTAAACAGTATTAGCTGACTTTTGTTTTAGATACTTTCTGATACAATTTCAGGAGCTATTCAAATCAAACAATCTCATTAAAACTTAAAATCGAGTAGCAATAGAAGGTGCAACTTAAACAGCTTGCGACCTTACTAATTGGATCGAGCCAAAACAGATGTCCTAAGTGTTCGGAGTTAGAACCGTAGCCACGGCATTTTACTGAAAGAACTTCAGTTCAAGTTTTTACCAGCTATTGGGAAATTCTCGTACTTCACTGATTAAAAAGTTGCAGGACCTAAATGAGAGATGTTTAGCTGCTTTAAGCGTAGGTAGTTAGCAGTTTTAAGCTGCCTGGTTGGTTTAATCGAAGGATGTAAAATGAGAAGGGTTAATCTGCAGTTCTTCTCAACAATTTTGTCTCTTTTATTTAAACGTTATTTATGAAACATAGAGAATAGATGTACAAATGGCGAGCTTAATTCCAAATGGCATTCACAACTGGACCAAACAGAGATTTAGAAAGTATGATAACTTCAATTTTTATCACGTGTCGCGGTCGCTTACTATGGGCCTCATAAAAAAGCTCAAAGTCACCCGAGGGCAATGGAGAGGGCTATGTTGGCAGTTTCTTTGCGTGATCGCATCAGAAATTAGGCTATCCGCAGCAGAACCAAGGTAACCGCCCTCCGAATCGCTACCTATACTTAAGTGGCAGAGGGTGGGGCACATTGCACTTAAAACCTATGGACGTTGGGGCAGAAAGGTTCTCGAGTGGTGACCACGTACCGGAAGACGCGGCGTGGGTAGACTAATGACCTGGTAACGGTCGCGGGAGTCCACTGGATGCGGGTGGCGAAGGACCGCTCACGTTGGCACTCTTTGGGGGAGCCCTATATCCAGTAGTGGATGTCTTTCGGTTGATATGGTGAATATCACGTTTAGAAAAAACATATATTTAATTAGATATACTTATACACACTACGACATGCCATAGGTAATGCTGTTGATGCAAAAATATTCGTGTAGCGTAGCAGTAGGTGTAGGAAACCAACCATCCTATAATCAAGGTTGATTCATTATGACCTAAAGACGTGACAACTGAAAATCTGAAGTTAAGAAGAAGAAGAAGAATCGATGTTATTATCTCTATAATGGATAGCTTGCCGTGACCCGTAAAAACAATACAATATGTGACCGAGCAACAACCCAACTGACATCAATCTTCCTCTCCTCTCATCGGACGAACGAATCAAAAAGCCAACCCGCAATCGGCGACTTGAATACAGATGCCTTTTTTAAGATTCCTGGCCAAAAACACCCGCTATTATCGCTTTGGATCCCTGAAGGGAGGGGTAAATAGACGAATAGTGCAAAAGGGAGTGACGTCACTGTTTGGAGTGCCATTTGAGTGTTGAATTTGTAAATATTGGTTCGTTTTTGAGGGATCTCGAACGTTTCTCTTAAATGGAGTCATTTGTATTGTGGAGGGGAAGCTAGGTTACTTGTAAGTGTAGTGCTTATTGACCACTTTAGGAGTCGAGTGCGTGTGGGTTCGGATTGCTGATACAGTGAACGCGTTTTGAATACGAATCGAATGGCAAATGCAATGTATCCAATTTATTATATGGTGTCGTAAAATGCTGCAGTGTTGTCTAGATTTTGCCAAAATTAAATTTTGAGGCGGTTTTCAAATGTGACGAGGCTGTTGTTAGATCGGTTTCATGTGTCCATTGAGTCCGCGTATTCGTTTTATGTTACATGTACTAAAAGTGATAATTTATGAGTAAGTATGTGTTCCAATTATTATTTTATGGTATTTAGAACAATTGGGATTATTCTGAACACGTGAATTGTAGCGGAAAGCACTCGTGGATTCATATTTCAGTCTTTGGATGGGTTAATAATAGCACTTTACATATATCTATCACATAATACGTACAACAATAATTCGTTTAATTACAAATACTGGCTACAGCGTTACCTATCTGATTTATATTCTTAATATTTGCTTATAAAGATTCCTAAAATATGATTTAGTCTTTGTAAAATTACTTTTAGAATAAAAAAGTTACGTTTTATAATTTAGAGAATGACTCATGAGTCATGATCAATATTACACCTCATTATAGCGACACTCGAGGGCCCACATTTCCACAGTCAATTTTCTTTCAAGAGTATATCATAATTCAATGGCGAAAAAAGGAATTTATTCCTTTTTGCCTGTCGTTTGCATTCATTTTGGAGTGGGGCATCTGGGGGTAATGGCATCGTATATTATTATCATTTATCGAATTTATCAAGTGCGGGGGTGTACTTTTCAAAAAGTATACTCATCACAGAAATTATTGGAATTGCCAAGATTTCTATAATTTATTTTTGATTCTTAAATTCATACTTCATTTTATACTAGTTACATCGGAAGTACGGTTGTAGCTCTCAATGTTGGGCACCATGCCACGCCTCACTCTCATCAGCCACGTCTAGCCCACAAAACTTTGCCATTTATGTTTTCAACTTCTGACCTATTAATTAATCTCAGGTTATAACGAGTTCCCAGACATTGTTAATCCTGTTTTCCCGACCCTGCCTTGACCGCGTCGGAAAAGATCCTTTTGCAAAACGCAATTAAACTTTAACTTCATTAAGGAAAATACCTTATTTTCTTTCGTTCAAATAATAGGGCAGCCGCATTGTTCCACCAATTCAGTCCCTATTGTTCGTGTACAATGAAAGGCGTATTTCAGTGTTTGGGCAATTGTAGGAGCGTCAGTTTTTTTCTTATTTTCTTAATTAGGGCACGTCGCAAAATATTAAGTGGCCATTCCAGTTTTATGGAGCCACTGCGAGACGAATACGATCTTAGTTTTTCCATTATTTTTATTGCTTTTCATCATGTTTCGGTAATCGCTTGATCTCGCCAATTAAAATAAATTAACGGACGTACCCTAATTGAGGATTGATTCTGTTGTTTGTCAGTTTTATGTCGGGAACTTCTCTCGTTATGGGCGTGAATTGGAAAATATCGCGGTCTTAGAAACGCTATTCTCGCCAGATAAGGCAACATGATTGCTTGCCATTTTCTCTATTGAAAAAAAACCACTTGTTTTTTTGCCTTTTGAACTCAGCCAACTCAAAAAATACAATATTTTACGTCGCAATTAAGTTAAAATTATGGTATTTTACGTTATCTAAAATCTCATTTAAGGAAATATGAATAAAACTTCACAAAGTTAAATATTGAAGAGTAAGAGCTTCTCAACAAGAGGGGGTGAGGGTTGATACAAATCGCAGTTGATACAGTTGATCGCAAATCGCCTCGAATCAAGGCATATACTAGCCTATCGCTAGAATCAAGTCTGCATTACTAGCTTCCGCACGCGACTTCGTCTGCGTGAACCCGGGATAAAAACTATCCTATATTTTATTCCATGCTACCAACTATCTTCGTGCTAAATTTCATCCAAATCGTTTCAGCCGCTTAAGTGTGAGTGAGCAACTAACATCCAAACTTTAGCATTTATAAAATTGGTAGGATATTTACTGGCGCTTACGCGTAAGGAAATGTGTACGAGTATGCTGCGCAAGTAAAGAGGACTATTTAAAAAGCGGCCAAGTGCGTGTCGGACCACGCGCAGGGTAGGGTTCCGTAGTTGCCAGTCTGTCACAGAATGTGGACTTAAAAGGGGCTTTTGGGGTTTTTATTATAGCTTACCCTTGTAAATATGATTATTTTTATAACACACTAATGTATAGGGTCGTTTCGCCGGTTACGCGACCACCTTCGGTTAGCAACCACCTAAAGGACAAGGTTTTTTCTATTGAAGATAACGTGACTCAAACAAAAATTAGGGCTTTAAATCCCATTATCTCGCAAACGCATAACTGAGTTGAAAAATAGTTTCGGAAATCTCATAATATTTTTGAACAAGCTATCCAAAGATACCCCACACTATAGGTTTAACGAACAAAAAAAATACATCACCAATTTACATGTAGGGGAGGTACCCTAAAAAAAATTTTTTTCAGGATTTTATTCTACTGTTTTGTCTGCGTGATTGGTTTATATACCCACGCCGAATTGCAGTTTTCTAGCTGTAAGGGTTATTGAGCTAAGCCGAAGACGGACAGACAGACAGACAGACGGGACGGACATGGCGAAACTATAAGGGTTCCTTGTTGACTAAGGAACCCTAAAAAACTAATTATATTCAAAATTAATGAATATCGCGAAATTTTATATTGTTCCGATTACACTTGGTTGGTACTCAGCTGTAATATCTCACTGCACCCTTTATTCTCTTCTGAAAATACGCAACAATGTTCATTTTATCTGACATACACATCCTCTAAAAGGCACACGTTTCATATAAAAATAAAAGTTCAAAAACTAAAGTTAGGTCTGTTATTTTTCGTCTGAAAACTATCTGAAGCAAATAGCACGCCGCTGTTTGCTGAAACAACACACAGACCCGGCGAAGAACCGCGTCAACTGGAATAAAACTTACGTGTAATGTTAGTGAAATGAAACTTTATCGTTTTACCTCGGTTACAGTCACTGAGCGCGTTTTATTCATACATGTTTCCCCATTGGTACCTAAATCTACGTAGAACTTTGATGTGAATTTGTTTGCAGGCATCGTAGTTTTTGTAACTAAGTATATTGCACGTTCAGACTTTGACGAGGTAATTTATTTAACATTAACTTTTGAGTGAAGTATCGAGGGCTGAGCGGTCAAACCCGATAAGTAGTTTTTTTTTATAATTTTAGTTATTAATGTTTCGTACCCTACGAAACACGCTCTTTCTAGTGGTAAATACAGATATCGTGATTTAAACCTGCATCCACGTTTTTTAATGTGCCGGTACCCAATAAGTTACTAAATTTTTAGGTATGTTTATTGTAATTTATTGGAACTTATCAAAATCGCGATACAAGGGGAATTCTTCCGAGAAGAATAAAGCTAGGTACCATGCGATGCGTAATCGCTGCAGCACAATTTGCCGTGATGCTCAGAGACGTCACATTCACTCGGCTGTGGAAAATGGAGAACCCTCTAATATTTGGAAGTTTCTTAAGTCTTTGGGAGTTGGGAACTCTACACAAACTTCGATTCCCAATGATGTCGACTTTGACAAGCTTAACCAGCCGTTGGTGTCGACAGAGTTAGCCGTAAGATGATCCATCCTCTCCTTGATCTCCTTGCTCCTGTCATTACGCATATCCTTAATTGTTCCATATCATCTGGTGTCTTTCCCACACTGTGGAAAGATGCCGATGTTATTCCTCTCCCTAAAAAAGCCAATCCTTCCGCTTACTCCGATTATAGACCAATTTCAATTCTCCCTTTCTTGTCTAAAGTCCTGGAACGCCTTGTTCATCAGCAGCTCACATCCTTTTTGAATAGATCTAACCTTATGAATCCTTTCCAGTCCGGCTTCCGATCTGGTCATAGTACGGTTACCGCTCTCGTGAAGATAACCGATGATATCCGTGCAGGCATGGACAACAGGAAAGTCACTGTGATATCGTTGTTAGATTTTAGCAACGCTTTTAACACTGTCGACTTTCAAATTTTGATTAGTATATTGCGTTCTCTTAACATATCTCCTGCGGCGATTGATTGGTTTCATAGTTATTTAATTGGTCGTCGGCAGCGTATAAAGGTGGATTCTTTTCGTTCTTCGTGGTGCAACACGCTAGCTGGCGTCCCGCAGGGTGGCGTGTTGTCTCCTCTTCTTTTTTCCATTTTCATTAATTCCATTGCAAGTAACATTTTCTTATCTTATCACCTTTATGCCGATGATCTTCAAATTTATTCTCAAGGGACTGTTGCTGATTTACCTCAGGTTATTAATACCATAAATAAGGACTTGAACAGTATTTCGATTTGGAGTGAACGTTTTGGGCTGAAGGTTAACCCTGCTAAGACGCAGGCCATACTCGTGGGCAGTCCGAAGCTCATTCCTAGGGTAGATTTTCTTAACTTGCCGGCTGTAATTTTTAATGGAGTCCAGATTCCGTTTCACACCATTCACACCAGGTCAGGAACCTTGGTGTTATAATTGATCGCACGTTATCTTGGGTACCTCAGGTGAGCGAGGTCAGCAGGAGGATGTTTGCTTCGATGGGTTCCCTTCGTCGACTTCGTAACTTTTTGCCATTCGCCACTAAAATTGCGCTAGCTCAATCTCTCCTTCTCCCCATTCTAGACTATGCTGATATTTGCTATCTAGACCTTACTGAGGACCAGCTGAATAAGCTTGAGCGCCTCCAAAATCTTTCTATTAGGTTCATATTTGGCTTGCGCAAATATGACCACGTATCCTCCTTTCGTTCTCAGCTCCAGTGGCTTCCAATTCGTCTCCGTCGGAATTCTCACATTTTATCTTTGCTTTACAATATACTTTTTGTTCCCTCAACTCCTCCGTATCTCAAAGAGCGTTTTAACCACCTCACTTCCATCAGATCTTCACATAATCATCTTCTCGCTCCACCGCCTTCATCCACCAAGTTCTATAACAACTCATTCACCTTCCAGGCTGTTCGGCTGTGGAATGCTTTGCCGTTGCATATAAGATGTGCAAAATCTCTTCAAATTTTCAAAAATCTGTACTACTACAATAACTGTTGTTATTTGTTTTCAAGATATCGTTTAACATTTACATGCACAATTACGAATCGTTCGGCGAGATTTTTAGATTAAGGCCAGATTAAGATTAATTCATAGTTACTCCCGCCGTTTACCCGCGCTTGCTTTGCGCACGTTGACATTCAGAGCATTGGGCAGAAATCAACATTGCGTCAACACCCGCGAGGGCCATCGCAATGCTTTGTTTTAATTAGACAGTCGGATTTCCCTTGTCCGTGCCAGTTCTGAGCTGACCGTTGAACGGCGGTCGTACAGAACCGCACCGCACACACGCACGAGACGCGTTCACGAGACGGCCTTACGGATAGCAAGATCAAACACGTGACGCATCGACGAGGCCCGGCACCGGCCGCATCCGCTTCCCGTCCAGACCCGACACGTCCCGGTCCTCAGAGCCAATCCTTACTCCGAAGTTACGGATCCAATTTGCCGACTTCCCTTACCTACATTATTCTATCGACTAGAGGCCTTCACCTTGGAGACCTGCTGCGGATATGGGTACGAACCGGCGCGACATCTCCACGTACATCCCTCACCTGAATGTTTAAGGTCCACAGTGAATGCGGTGCTCCTCGCGTTCCGAACCATATTATCTCCCTTCTGTAGGATTCCATGGAACTCGAACGCTCAGGCCGAAAAGAAAACTCTTCCCGGACCTCTCGGCGGCGTCTTCAGGCCACTTTGGGTTACCCCGCCGAACACTCGTCGTTAAAAGGAGGGAACGTGTATAGGCAAAACACTTCAGCGCCATCCATTTTCAGGGCTGGTTGATTCGGCAGGTGAGTCGTTGCACACTCCTTAGCGGATTCCGACTTCCATGGCCACCGTCCTGCTGTCATGAGCGACCAATGCCTTTCATGGTGTCCCATGAGCGTTTTTTGGCGCCTTAACACCACGTTTGGTTCATCCCACAGCGCCAGTTCTGCTTACAGAAATTGGCCCACTTGGCACCGTCATCAAAGCTCTGGCTTCATCGTTTGAGTAAGCTGGAGTTCTCATCCATTTAAAGTTTGAGAATAGGTTGAGGTCGTTTCGACCCCAATGCCTCTAATCATTCGCTTTACCCTATGAGACTGTTCAAATCGACGCGTGCTATCCTGAGGGAAACTTCGGACGGAACCAGCTACTAGATGGTTATATTAGTCTTTCGCCCCTATACCCAGTTCCGACGATCGATTTGCAGTCAGAATCACTATGGTCCTCCATCAGGGTTTTCCCTGACTTCGACCTGACCAGGCATAGTTCACCATCTTTCGGGTCCCAGCATCTGTGCTCAGAGCGCGCCTACATTCACTGATTGGAAACGAGACGCCTCGGGAGTGCGGGAACGGAGACGTACCCCGCTCCATCTTCCCTGAGCGCGCGACAAGCGCACGCCTTCATTTTCGTTGCGCCTTTCAGTTTAAATGTAATCTCAATGACTCGCACACATGCTAGTCTCCTTGGTCCGTGTTTCAAGACGGGTCCTGCGAGTGCCCGAAACTGGATCATTGCAGACTGGGACGCGCACAGTCCGAGACACATGGCTGCGACAACAATTTCGACGCACTAAAGTTCGCACTTGGGCAGAACTCCTGCGATATATACATCGAACAATTTGCGTCGGGCCGGACGCGTATTTAAAAGCGTGCGCGTTTCGTCGCAATACCGTCACACAGGCGGCCAGCGGAACCGCAACGGTCCTACAGCCTAAAAGGCAATAAAATTGGACTCCCGTACGGAGCTTAGGCCGACATCTAACGGGTCGCGAAACGCGATGTATTACTAACGGAGAAGTGCACGCCGTCCGTGAACGTCGACGGACGCGACCCGTGTCACAGTGTACATATAAGCTTATTGCGACAATTGTGATTCAGATTATTTCTTTATGCCTTTAGTAATCCATTTCGGTTTTGAGGATGAAGTCATTTTTACTTTTTTCACAGGAAAGCACAAATTATGAAGTAATTCAAATTGGTCGGCAAAGCAGTCGTACGCTTCGTTAGGACTATTTGTCGTATAGACTTCATTGAATTTTAATTCCAATAGACGATCTCTAAACTTACTGATATTTTCTTGACTCAAGTTCCTTTGTTTCTTATACCAGTGAACCTTAGAATAATTATTAAATGTATTTGGACGCTCAGAGACCTTAGACATCTCTGGAATACTGAATTTCTTGTTAATGCTGATACAGACCTTATGCAATTTTGTATTGTTTTCATTAACCTAGTGACTCTTAGCTTGTTAACCGATTATATCGGTCCTTAATCTGCATAAATTATTATTGTGTCAATTTTATTGTAAATTACCGTTTAACATGTAAAAGTGCCATTGTGGCTTATTTGCTGGATAATAATCGATTTGATTTGATTTGAAACGTCCCTTCACATAAACTATGTCCCTTTCGTAGAACGTCCCTTTTGCAAAATGTCCCGTTTGCAATACGTTCCTTTCGCAAAATGTCCCGTTTGCAAACCGTACCTTTCGCAAAATGTGCTGTCTACAAAACTAAGCTTACTCGTTGAAATAAGTACCGTCACAAGCTAGCTGAATATTTTTATAATAATAATAATAATAATCACACGCTATCCCACCTCATGTACGTAGATGACATAAAACTATACGCAGTAAATTTTTCTTTATCGCCGGCCAGTGTGCTAGCGGCCGCGCGGCGCAGGTTTTGCCGTATTACACACTAATCAGACGTAGTGTGATCAGCATAAACCGCAAAACAATGGATGGAACTTTTATATACAATTAATCACCTAAGAAAAATTAAATAAACGAACACAGCAGTGGAAAGTGTTTCCTAATTTAGCTTTATAACGTACATAATTTACTTAAAAGCTGTAACGCGAAACTGCTGAAGCAGACACGTCCGTCTCGCCATAAGTACCTTGGCGAAATGCCAAGGGTAACTTCCCTTCGCTTTATCCCCGTATCTACCTTCACTAACGCCAATTGAAAAACTACCTTCACCCCCTCACCTAGGGCCTATCTTTGGACAGCTAAGCCTCAACCGGTAAGCCTTTCTGAAGTGGGTACTGCCAGCATTTATCGACACATCTGGATCTACAAACAGCGATGTTGCACTATTCTGTGATTTCTCTTTGATATTGCCGAAAAGTTTTGGAAATTCTAATATTGAAAGTGGTTGGCGTGGTTTGTATTTACATAGTACGAATTACTATTGAGTCGGCCCCGACACATGTAGCACGAATAGGTGTTGTAGCTCAATCTTATCCACCAATTAATGCTGTCGAGTCAGACGCGAGCGATAACAGTGCCGTCGAATAAATGCTAAATATTTCGTGTTATGGTTGGTTAATTTGACGACCGCTTTAGCCTAGTTGGTAATGACCCTGCCTACGAAGCTAGAGGAGGATCGAATCCCGGTAAGGGTATTTATTTGTGTGATGAGCATGAATATTTGTTTCTGACTCATGGATGTTTTCTATGTATTTATCTATATAAGTATGTTTATCGTCGTCTAGCACCCTTAGTTGTCCGCAAACATTATTATTTTTTATTTTATATAGATTCTTTTTTTTTTCTAGCATATAGTGTGTCCCACTGCTAACCGTCCCGATTCCGAGAAATCTCCAGCCAATCGTTGCGGAATACGTCCAGGTCGTTCCGCCATCTCCGTCTCGGCCTGCCACGCCGTCGCCTCCCATCGTGCGGCACCCACTGCGTGGCTAGTTTAGCCCACCTCTGCGGATGCATGCGGCAGACGTGGCCAGCCCATTCCCATTTCAGCTTGGCGGTCTTAGCCCCAACGTCAGCAATGCATGTTTTTGAGCGCAGCGTAGAGTTTCGGACCCGGTTGATCCGTTTGACTCCCAGCATACTGCGCTCCATAGCTCGTTGGCATACCTTCAATTTGGTCTTTGGTGCCTCAGTGAGTGACCATGTTTGAGTACCGTAGGTTAGGACGGGCAGAATGCACATATCGACGAGTTTTCGTTTCAGGGTTAAAGGACGGTCTCCCTTGAGTAGTTCTTTTAAAGACCAATAGCTTCTCCAGGCGTTTTGGATCCGTCTTTCGACTTCCTTATCCTACCTATGGCTAAAAGAAACTAGTTGTGCTAAATATGTGTACTCGTCGAAATAGTGCAGTAACTGCCCGTCTACCTCACCCCTACGTTTCGATGGCATTGGTCATTAACTGGGTTTTGGATCTATTCATTACGAGACCACCTTGCAGGCTTGCCGAGCTTAGATCTTGCAACATTGCTTGGAGTTCCTGGGCTGTTGAGGAGAACAGTACAATGTAGATACAATTTAGATTCTTACATTTACAAAACGTAGCCCTCTGAAAGTGATCGTAACGTCAATCAATTCATAAACAAGAAACAGCTTCAGAGAAATATCAAGTAACATTTAGTTAAATTGTGAGGATGTTTGTCATTTACTAACCTTTTAAGTGTCCAAGCACTACGAGGTTAGGATAAATCATCGCGATCGTAAAGTTTTAGTTTTACAGCTTAGTAAATGCCAGAAAAGGAATTCCTTCTTAAATTAAGGAACGAAGGATGAGCCCTTACAGACATAAAACTGGTTCTCACACATGCCATTCGTACGTGTGCATATTCCAAGCGTTTCATCAAAGAGGACTTGACTACTCTTAATTTTTTAAACGTTCAATTTCTTTTCAAATCAAGGTAGCTTATAAGTTTAAACGTTTATTTATCGTATGGAAAACATTTTATTATTGATTTTATATAGAATAGAATCCAGTAATTTTTGAAGATAAATCAATAAATTTCGTTTGATTTCGCAAAACGTACCTATCTACCTACTCTACTCTGTATCCTGCCTGACATGTACATAAAATAGAGTGTTTTATCAGTAAAAAATTGAGTCTGATTCTAATTTGAAAACTGGTAAAAACATAAAATTGACGCTCTTGTTTGAACGGCATTTTCACCGAAAGACGCTTGAATGCGTTTAAAAGCGCCTTGGCCCGATGAGTGGCTTCTTTAGAGTAGTCATTTCGCGCGACCAGCGAAACCAGGCACTCCTTTGAAAGGTTAACTCTTTGTGGCACGGAACTGTAATTAGAACCGCGGAAGTCGCTACTACCCGATAGAAAACCTTTCTTTGCGATCGGACACCCTTGCTTCGACCGCCGAATGGACCGTTTTGGGGGTTCTATAATAGCACTGAACGAAAGATACTTATACTACAACCATTGAATGATAAAAAAACATAAACGGGTCATGTTAGCCATAATGAAAAAAATCGCTAGAAAAGTCTGGCAATCCTTAAAAAAATGCGTTGATATTAGATAATTATTTAACTCCTTTGCTTGGTGATACCGTAAGTGTAAGATAGCGAAGTTTAAATATAGCACGACAATACACACCTCAGAGAATAAACTTATTTCCTATATCTGTGATACACACTATCATTTCAATACGTCTATAATGCGTCCCAGAATTAGGCTCCTCAAAGTATTATAGTTTTGTTATTAGTATCCTTCGGTGGGCCCTGGCGTCCCCGCTAGATTTCAACTCATCTAAGGCCAATAATTTTCGAACGCGTTTAGGTAATCCCACTAAATCCAACTGGGCCTACCCCACCACCTGTGTCGGCCATGCGGCACGTCTGTGGAGTGTGGATGCGCAACAGCACCGTTCTAGGGGGTAACTATGCTAACAGATCTTGAGACAATATTTTTTTTAGTTAGGACACAGTAATACATCACATACGAGTCCGACTATATTATTTTTATTTGGCGCCAGTTAACGAAGACTATTCTTTTTGCGCCGAAAGATGTTGTCGCCCGCATTGTTTGCATAAATTGTTCCACGATTGTTGCCATGACGGTTGAATACTCAAAGGAATGTTATGTCGAGGGAAATATTTTTTCCCGAATACCCGTGTTGTTTGTTTTGTCCGGCTGCCTGATCTAAATTCAGCGGATGTTTTATTTACATTGTTTGTTTTTGTCTGTTATAACATTATGGGTAAGTTTTAAAGAAACGATTTTAAGTTAAGTATGTTAAGTTTAATTAAGTTTGAAAAGCTGGCTAAAAATATGCGAAATTGTGTTTACTTTTACAGAATTAAGTTTTCCTTTTAAGGTACCCTAATCGAAAAGATCGTTCCAAATGAGAGGTCTACCACCGAAGGGCAATTAGATAGAAGCATACGTGACGCATTCCCATTTAAATTTAAACTATCTCTAGCGTAAGTTTGACCCATTTTATTCATTTACTGCCCCGAATGAAACCATATGGTGCACAGCAATAACAATATATCGTACCTATCTAGGTATTCAAATCTGTTTAAGGCGCACCTGCATAGTCATCATATGAAGATATTCACCAAAAACGGGACTTGCGGGCTTATTTCGAGGCATTCAACTTTATTGATATAGAATATTGGAAACACAATGGCGTCAGCAGCACATTTGAATTCAGAATGTTTTCTGTTGCATCCCCTGCTATTATTAGTGTGCTTTATTCACTAGAGCTTAAGGTTTGTTTTGTGTTGTAGTTTGGGTAGCTAAGGGGTTTTTGGTATAAGGGTCGCCGTCGATTTGTGAGCTGGCTGTATATCCTGCTGTAGATAGTTGGCAGACGGCCAACAGCTCGCCTACACTGCAGGCTAGAAGGCCACATCGTTTTATCTATTCAGAATTGAAAGCAGCAATAATAAAATTGTTTGGCCACCTTCAACGGCCCGACGCGTTCTCATAACTTAAATTGAAATCGGAATTGACTGCAAACATTTTGATGGATACGTTGCTCCGACGCAGATAAAATAAAGGTTTAAGCTTGTATTTGAATAACAGGGTTAGCGTCTGCTAATTAAACCAAGCCTTGTTATTATTTATTCGGACTTTAAAATGGATACTACCTTCATCTTGTTTTGCAATTCAATATGTCACATCCAAAACATACTACACGAACATATTACACGAATTATTATCAAAGATTATTATATTAATTATTTACTGTCATCCATCAATTCTCACACATCTCACAATAGAGACATTAACTTAGGCCATCGATCAAGAAAAATATCGACCCGTTGAATGAGTTGAGCATGCTCACAGTGGTGAGTTATGGTTCGACTCTGTCCGTCTGTCACGTTAAATTATAGGAACTACTTACGCTATCAGTTTGAAATTGGGAACAATTGTAAAGAACACACGTGTACGGAAATTGAAAATTATGAATATACATTTTCATTTTCTAGGAATATTACGAATATGATGGGGGTTAAAAACTCAGTCTAGTTAATAGTTTACGTGAGGTATCATATGAAAGGGATTGAGTTGCACTTTCTAAAACAGTTTTTCTACAGTGTTTTTTGATTTGTGAAGGAAAATGTTTTGAAAAAATACCATTCCTCCCTTATCTCCGAAGTTTACCAAGTTGTAAAATAAAGCGATTAATTGATCACAAATAATTTCTTTACTTAGTATGTTATTTAATTACTTTTTTATGACCTTTCATGTTTTCAAATTCCTATGAGATTATTGTCCCTTCTTTCAATTAATTATCGACACTACACTAACTAAAATGGCGCTGTACAACGGTAACTTCTACTATGACTTATAAGCCTTTAAGATTATCAATCATGAATGGGGTCATGACGTGACGGGTATAGTGTATAGACGTTTGTACGGGACCCTCGGTGCGCGAGTCAGACTCGCACTTCACGGGTTTTTTGATTTGGTAAATGTCCCAATGCTCGACACCTTGCCAAATAGTACACCTTTATTATTTTTAAATAAAATTGTAAGTGTCATGTATTTAGTAGGTCAGTGACGCGCACTGCACAGATTAATATTTTTAAGATCCACAAAATTAATTACTTCCTTTGTAATTGGCTTTTTACAATAACAAACTGGACATTCGCGTAGTCATGAAAAATATGATATACGATTGCATAAGCAATACTCGATACCTACTCGTTATGTTATAAAGAGGAAACGGCTGTGAGGTTGTAGCTTTTTAAGCTTGTATGCAATGGGTAACCTTCGTAACTACTCATCCGATTTCAAAAGTTGTTTCATCTGGACTTTTTGGAAGGTCATAGGCTATGTTTTGTCCTGCGGATTTACTTTTGTTCTGTGCAATACTCGAGTGATACCGCGCGGGCACCTAAAAGGTAATATTCTTCATTAAATTGGGAATGATTTTATAGTGCTTTTGATGATGAAAACAAAGTGTAAAGAAAGATCCATTAATAATTTACGATTTGTATGTTCTAGACAACCAACAGATTTATTTTAACAAAATCCGGGCTTTTATTCTGTAGGTATTCTATTATACTAATTAGGGACAAATTGTAAACCTAAGATATTTAATTAAAGGGAATTTCGTAATGAACCCTATGTGGGCTCTGCGGGTTAGGGGTTGGGCAATGAATCTCTTGAACACTGGGACCTATTTGACTTTTAGCTTTGATAACAATTAAGCCTATTTCGTGTTCCGCGGTTCTTTACTTATAGTACGTTAAATGCTTCATAGCCTAGATAAGTATTTAGGTTTGGTGTTATTTTTTTTTAAATTACTTACCTACATGCTGATTTTATCACTGTAGATACTTGCAAAATAATGAAACACAATAATAAAATATATTAGTATAGTCTTTTACCTGGGCATCAATGTTCATCATCATCATAAGGCCTTGTACATCTTGACAGATGATTTAAGCAGCGTCTGTACGCGAGGGACAACGCCTCTCGTGACTATATAAGCCAATCCGGGATCGACATTTGCGTCCACATTTGGGGCACGCAAATTGAGGGACCGTATCATCGGCAATTTCTTGACGAGTATGCCTCTTAGCGCGTTTGTGGGCTAGATCTTGGAATCAGGTATCATCGTGGATTTCGCGGCCTTTTGCTATAGTGTCCCTCCACTCATCGCGGTTGCCAGCAAGATCTTCCCAAGTGCTGCGATCGATGTTAAATGCGACCATGTCGCGTTTCACGCAGTCCTTGAAACGTAATAGCATGGGGCGTCCTACATTGCGCTTTTCGAATGCAACTGGGCTCAACATAATCTGCCTGGGCAAACGAGAATTGTCCATGCGTTGCACATGCCCAAGCCACCGCAAACGCCTCTGCTTCAGCAGGCATTGATGCTGTGGAGCTGTGCGATCTCCAGTACTCTCTCGTTGGTAACCTTGTCTCTCCATGTGATTTTAAGAATACTTCTAAGGCAGCGCATGTGAAAGGTGTTTAGCCGTTCTTCCTGATTAGCGTACGACGTCCAGGTTTCGGCTCCGTACAAGAGTTTGCTCAAGACACAAGCTTGATAAACAATCATTTTGAAATTTCAAAATGATTGTTTATCAAAATCAAAAAATGTTCATCAGTTACATCATATTTGCATTTCAATTTATTCTCAAAGGGTTTTTCTGTCAGTTTTAGACACAGGAAACTGGAAAATTCGAACAAAGATCGACCTGCGCGAAAACCATACGAGATAAATGGCAGCAACTTACGCAATATTTATTGGGTCATTATTTAAAATGAATCCGTCACAGCAAACAATGAATCATAATAAAACACGAGGCGGAAATTAAATTCTGTGAGCATGTTTCGTGAATTAAAATGCATAGCACGTAACGCACCCTTCTGGGGTGCATTATTACAGGAACGGACCACGCCGGCTCGTATCTTGTTCGATAGTTGTAATGAAAAACCTTCCTTATTGATTAGTTATAGAGCACAAAGTCTAGTTTCACGTAAGAATAAAAGGTACGAGGTTGGTATAGTAATTAATCAAAATACCGTGGGGCTGAATGCGGCTCGGAGCTGACTCCATAACGTGTCGCGGGCAACTTAATGATTAATAATGGAACGCACGTCGATCAGTGAGGTGCAATTTGTGGCTGACTTCGTTTATGAAATTAACCTAACCACTACGTTATTAGGAGCACGTGAGATCCATGGAAATGGAGCTTTGGGAGTTCATATACATATTTATTTGGATTAGCGTGTAGTGAAATCGAACGTTATAATGTTGTATATGTGTAAACAAGTTTTGAGTATCAAGAACGTCCTTGCTGTGATTGTGTAATAAAAAATGCCTGATTTTGATGCCATTGACTGAACCAGAAGAAGAATCTAGAAGTTATTAAATGCCGTACTTATTCCGTCTCTTTAAATGTTTCATTTCATTTCAAATCATTCGAACGTTTATTTAAACCGACGGAGGCACCGAATCCAATCAATATGACAGTTTAATTCTTCATTTTAATCTTGATATCATTTCAATGCGTCGATTCAGATAGACCATCGAGCCGTCAGTGTGACAGCGGCTCTTAGTCCATTAAGAGCAGCTTCTAGCAACATCGACTGCATAATCAATCGATACGAAAGTTGTTTGCATGACCTCGTTTGTGTAAAACAACGGATTACCTACATTATACTTTACGTCACACCTGGCCATAATGCGAGTTTTACTGCACGCTGCGCTTACCTACGGGAAAACTTGCATTGTGGCCAGGTGAAGACGGAAAATTTTGTACGCAACACGGGCGGTAATTCGTAAAGCCCCAGAGCGCATATTTATGGCCCTCAAACACCTGCGATCTGCGGCATTCACGAATTCACCGCCCTAGTTACGTAATGTACTACTATAGTGCCTGTCTACGAATACATTTTCAGTTTAAAAAAATTGCGAAATTTTGATCCAAATGCTCTCGCTACTCCTCGTTGGAAATGGCGCCTGCGTACGTCTATATATTATATTTTATTTATTACAACAATAATAAAACTGTAGGTAAAGGACAAAACTCCCATTATTATTACCCAATCGTCTGAATTATCAAACCAGTACAAATCAATAACAAGATTAAATCGTTAAATTATTGGAATTAATATCTTTGATCCATTTATTTTTAATTTTCAGAAATGAAAAGGGTAGGTATTATGAAAAAAAGCTGTTTTTTATTGACACTTTTCTCAACCATTCGGTAAAATCAAAAATCATTTTGGGAAGAGAATCAATGGCACATGGTGATAAAAATAACTTTATTACATAAAGAACCAATGAATATTTCATGTATTTGCAAATAGCGTACCGGAAGGCGCAGCGTGGGTAAGCTGCACTGATTACCTGGTAAAGGAAGTGATGTTTTTACAAGTATCTCAAATCATCATCATCATCATCATCAGCCTATATACGTCCCACTGCTGGGCACAGGCCTCCTCTCATGTATGAGAGGAAACGGGCAGTAGTCCCCGCGCTGGCCCAGTGCGGATTGGGGACTTCACATACACCTTTGAATTTCTTCGCAGATGTATGCAGGTTGCCTCATGATGTATTTCCTTCACCGAAAAGCTAACGGTAAATATGAAATCATATTCCGTACATAAGTTCCGAAAAACTCATTGGTACGAGCCGGGATTCGAACCCACGACCGCCGTTTGACAGCCGCATGCCTGAACCACTGGGCTACCGTAGCTTTCAATAAATATATATATATAAATATATATGTATCTCAAATAGTTTTCAATAAATAAATACGATTTTATTTTTATTCGATACAAAACGAACTAAAATGCTTTTATAGCCGGCAAGTTTCTATTTGACCCTAGTCACGTACCCAGCTACCGTAGGTATCTCAGGGTCAAATAGAGGATTCGGGCTTTAGACTTAAATCCGATTCATTCATTTAAATTAGGTACATAAAACAATTTTTGTACTCGTCGATTAAAATCTGTGTATTAAGATTTCATAGAGAATACTGCAACGTCACTCTTTTCGTCATTGAATAGTCTATGTTAGTTCCGAAACAACCGAAATAACTTTTTCGATACGCTCTAGACAATCAAAAAAATTTGAAAATAGAACTTCGTATTTCAATAATATGTGTCCTTGACCCGATACAAAATTGCCAATCTATGGCGTTTCGGTACGATGCAGCGTCGCGTCGTCTGTCAAAAATCTACTTAAACTGGCTGCTGTATCCAGGGCATGAAAAAAATAAAAATAAACTACGCCTTGTGATTGGCCAATCACAGCACAGTACTGCAACATTACGGACGCCGGCGGTGTGATTATCTATGGATTATCTTGTGTAATAGAAGTCGGATATTAGAACTAGACAATATAGTACTTACGAAGCGATATTTAGTTTTCGTATTAATGACTTAAATTATTAATTTTAATGAACTCGTACAAAAACTGTCATAATCAAGCTTTTTAATCTCGTACCTTACTTAGGCCACTCAGCGTACTTGACTAAAAAGCTCTCTATTATAACACGATTGTGAAAAATACTATTTTAATAGAGGTAGTGTGACCGAATAAAAAAATAAGTCAATTGAAACTGGCACCAAGGAACTTGATAGGTTTTTGACATACTAGCTGTTTTAAGATTATGGCTAGATATTATTCAAAATATTGTTTGATTTCCTCCTATTTATGGAGAAAAGCACTAAGTATATCCGCCTCAGCGCGGGAACGGCAATTCGTGGATTCGTTTCTATTGTCGGATTCAGCTTTGCTTTATCCGACAAAATCAACTCATACACGAATTGCTATTTCCCGGCCTCTGCAATAATGTACCATTATTGCACAAAATAATAATTTATCGTACAAAAGGCGTATATAACTCCACCAGATAAAAAGTAGGTTGTAATCAACGCCTATATGTAAATACAAATAGTACACTTACACACATAATCGTTACACACCTATTAATCGTGATATCTATTGAATCATTTAATCATTGTAATATTTTGACATGTAAGTAATATGTTTAATATTATTGATAAATGAGTATGAGTTTGTGTACGAAGTCGTGAGTAGAAGCTACTTCGCAGCAGAGATACTCGTACCATCTCGTACGTAACAGAACCTCTGGAACCTTTGGGCATCACAGACGGCAAGAGACCCGATATGGTTTAAAATGGGTGCCTTGGCAGAACTTGCTGCTCATGTTTGCGCTTGCCTGCTCTGGGACGCCACTTCTAGCAGCACCTTGTCTGCACGATGTGGACTTCGGAGGAGGAGGCTCTGAGGAAGCAGGAGAAATACGCGGCTTTTACAAAGTGCTTGTTTGTCCCCTGGCGCTCGAGACAACTAATTATTGGGGCGTTTTCAAAGTCGAGGTAGAGCAGCATCTGCGGAGGAGGGGTCATGACCCTCGTTCCAGCTAACTTCTCGTGCAAAGGCTCGCCATTGCGATTCAACTCGGCAACGCGCCGAGCGTGTGGGAACACCTTTGCGCCTGGAATGACACGTGGCGGGTTATTTGCCTAGCAAATATGATTTTTTTGTGTGTTGTGTTGGACATTATAATATTTACGATAGGTATATAATATTCCGTAAACATTATCTTTCATTTTCTAATTTTGTCGCAAAACTTAGAGATTGTAAATAGCTGCATCTTTCAGAAAGATCGGGTTTGCTTTTATCAATAGGTACGCTGATTTTAACATTGGTGCATTATACTGAAATTCATTTTCGTACGCGCTATGAAGCATAAAAAAAAATGTGATTGGCGATGGTCAACGCTCTCCTTCGAACGCGGTTATAAATAGATTAATTTCGTATTGAGGTGGTTTTAAACCATGGAATAATATATGTGTGTACGTCTTTTGATTTCACTAAAGCGCTATGATGTACATTTATAGTACATAAAATCCTAAACAGCTTCTCTAGAATAGTATACAACTTAGTTTATATCCTCAAATAAATTTACTTGATGGGCGTTAAGCGCTGAAGGCGATACAAAGCTTCCATCTCTCGTAATCTTAAATGCACTTTATTATGGTAAGTTTCATTCCTTTGCGACCGTAGAAAGGTATTAAGGCGAGAATAAACTTTGGATCAGCTTAATGTATAAGATTTAGCATACTCCGGTGCAAGTTTCAAGCACTCAGGGTATAGTCGGGTGCCTTAGCTCTAAAATGCTGGGAAATAAACAAAAGGTGACAGATTTGGAGTGGAACAGCTTTCCTGCTAACCAAGTCGGTCTGTTCTGCACGAGTGGAACGGGTGGACGGTGCAGATTCTACGCGGAATACTCGTATGGAGCTGGTTATAGTGCTGCTACCGGTACTGATACATTATAGAAGCAGATACCTATAATTTATACTTAGTTCAATAAGACGAAAATCTCTTATTGGAAGCATTTGAAGTATTTTATTGAAAACAGTTTGTTTTTACATCTTGCAGATAACGGGGTAAGAGTCTACAGGACTCCATTCCACCAGCGTTACTTTCATAGTAACGGAGAAAAAGTAAACTGAAGAAAAGCCTCTCACGTAGTAGTGAAGTGTTCGAATAAGCATTCGTACGATTTGATTAATCCTGTCCACTTGAAGGTATAATTAAATTGTCATGATCAGACTAAGGTTAAAATATATGTTTACATGCGTTATCATAGATACACTGTCCATAATTATAGACCAGTGAGCCATTACTTGATTATGTTGTTTGAAAACCGAAAAGTATATAAGAATAAGATTAAAGTCTTTAGTCTTAGCAGAGAAGATATTTTTGCGGCTGTAGTAGCATCGTTACATATTGTTTCATTGATGATGACAATGATTTGTGTACATTTCAAAATATAATAAAACTATGATAATGATAATACTCAAAAGAAACAAAGAAGAAATGAAAACATTTATTGTGAACCATGTACAATTAGGTCTTCATAATAAGTATGTGTGCAACAATGGTAACCCATTTCGGGCATACAGTATTAATTAAGTTACAACGGTAAGTATCTAAATCGTTTAGTCAAGGACTATAAAATTATTTTAAACGAAAGATAGATTCGTTAGACAAAGATTCTCAAGCAATACGCAGAACAGGAAAACCTTTCTGGGCCTATCTCTTAGAGTTTTCAACAAAAGGAAACTAACCCGAAAATACATTACGCAAGGTCTTACGTTCGGTTCCGGGCATGCCACAATAATGCTCCCCCCATTTGTCAGGATAAACCGAGGGGGATAGTATTGCCGAAAATATTTTACCATACTTGTTTACTTTTGCTCAAGAAGTTTAGTGATTGATAAATAAAAGCAACTTCCTGAAAGAAGAAAAACATATTTTTACAATGAAAAAGCGTGTAGGTATCTATGTAGGGATAAAGTGAAGAAAGCTCTTTCCTGTCAAAGTTTTTTATGACGTTGACATTAATTGGACCTCGGGCACAACCGGGAATAACGCTAAGAGGAGGGCATACAATTTAATTAGATAATCTTATGTGCAAAATATCGTTTGATATTAAGCAGTCGGCGATTGCGGGACGAGCTAGACTCGTTCTCAAAAGATTGGCCACAAGAAACTCAGGATCGAGAATACTCGAACCGTAGGGGGGAGTCCTTTGCCCAGCAGTGGGACACTACAGGCGCCCAATAATAATAATAATTAAGCAGTAGCTGTGTGGTGAAAGAAAACAGCAGTTTTTTTTGTTCTCGAGCGCCCCCTTTAATTACTACGCATGGACGCCGGAGGATCCCGAAGAGATCCTCCGGGGTGGAGGAAACCGGTCCTATCACAATGAGGTCCAGTTTTCCTTCTGGTTCGGAAGGTCTGATGGCATACCTATCTACGCTAAATCTTGGAATTAGGTGCCAAAGCGGAAAAAGACGATAAGAATATTTTTTTAACGAACGTGCGAAGCGAACAAATTTCTCCGTTTCAGCTAAAAAAAATCGTATGTCCGGATGTCCGGCTGTTCTCCTCTATAGGACGCATTTATTAACCGATTCTCTTGATATTAAATTAAGTTTTTTTTTGTCAATTCTCTTTTTCGGAAAAAAAGACAGGCTGCCGAGTTCTACAGGTCACCACAGAGCCTAGTAAGTAATAAGGAACGGTTGATATGCCTTTATTTGACGCATTCTGTTTATTATGTGCAGGCTTCTTGGGCAATATCATCGTCCTGTATTTCCGGTAGTGTCGTATAGGAACTCTGCTCGACATATTCACCATAGTGAAATTACCGAGAGAACTCCAATTTCATTCGAATTTTTCGATGTAAACCGGTTAATGTATTCATGCTCGTATCCCACATGTTATGGCTGGCACGAATTTTCGAGGGCAGCCAATTTGCCACGACGTGATGAGAATAACGCGGAATTACCAGCTAATATAGATTGTGCCGCGGCATAGCTTCAGTAATTTTAGCACAACCCATTTAACATTATACATTTGGTAGGGAACGAAGAATTAATGTCGATAAATTCATGTAATCTAAGTGACGACAATCGCAAATTTGCAACATTTAAAGACGAGAGTTAAAATAAAAAGTTTAATATGGCAAGTCTTCGCGCCAGTACTAAACAAATGGAATAAATCAAATTGAAGTTAAGTGTTTTGAAACTTGTTTTTGACAAAGATTAATCAATCTTAACTAGCTTTAGTCTCCATATACCGTCACCATCATCCTCCTAGCGTTATACCCGGCTTTGCCCTAGAGGAGCCCGGGGTCCGCTTTGACACCTATTCCCAAGATTTGGCAAAGGTCTAGTACTAGTAGTAGGTAGTACTGCCATCTGACATTCCAACTCAGAGGGAAAACTAGACCTTATTAGGCTTCATATACCGTATATGCATTATTGATATAATATTTATAATATTTATTTATTTATTTATTTAATCTTTATTGCACAAAAGAACAACTTATCGTACAAAAGGCGGACTTAGTGCCGTAAGCATTCTCTACCAGTCAACCTTTGGGCAAAGCAGACAAATTGTGGGCGGTGCAACTACAGATATAAACAGACAGTGGATATAAATACATAATAAATAACGGCAATAGACAAATAAATAAAATACATACAAATACCAATAATATATTTATATATATGTATATATATATATATATATATATATATATACATACAGACGAAAATAGACAACAGAAACACTAAGAATTTACGGCTCTGCTAGCAAACAACTTGCGTAAAGATCTTTTAAACGCGAATCTGGTCGGAGACTGACGGATTTTAAAGGGAAAACCGTTCCAGGTTCCGTTAATATCAGGTTTAGTAATAAATAATAATTTAACTTTTATTTTGTTGATGATAAATTGATAGTTATTATGACTAATCTTCGAACTCCAGTCTGCCTCCAACCACCTATGTTACTTTATTAATAGTTTCTTCATCTTGCGTTTAATAAAGTATGAATGCGTAAATAAATAGCCTGCTGCAAGTACATAATAGCTTCCATTATTAGGTTTGTTTGCAGCAAAGTTAAGCAGTTAATCTTTTTCTAATCCTCTAAGCCCCCGTGATCGATTAGATGCCGTTGGAATTATTCTTAATTTTCTTCACTTCCAATGAATTGATTTCACCAGGCAAAAGTCCTTTCATTTAACTTTATTCTAAACGACTCTCTGCTATAATCCGTTGATTAGGTGCCTTACTTAAAGACAATTAATTTTAAGTAAATTAATAGAGAAGGAAAGTTTGAGAATAGCAATATTAAATAAATGAATACCTTATCGAAAAATCGAAGTTTAAAATTTAGCTTCACAGGTGAAAATAACGTAAGGTTTCCTAATAGAGGTCAGGTATTTTTGAAATGTGTATCTACAAATTAT
Source organism: Epinotia demarniana (assembly GCA_945867215.1). Classification (NCBI taxonomy): domain Eukaryota; kingdom Metazoa; phylum Arthropoda; class Insecta; order Lepidoptera; family Tortricidae; genus Epinotia; species Epinotia demarniana. The sequence continues at coordinate 10,784,016 of OX244276.1, read as the reverse complement.
CTACAAATATAATTTACTTTAAAAGCAAAGTTTTTCCAATTTACCACATGGACTGATTTCCGAGAGCAAAGACGTTGATTAATAGATAATAAAACCGAATCGCTGTATGTGGGCTAATAATACCTATATGAGGACTTACGTCGATTCCTCAAAAAACACCTTTGGTAGTTCATAAGTTGCTATTCAAACAGAATCATATCAAAATCCGTGAGATACTTTTATAGTTTTTAGTACCTACCTTCATAATTGAGGAATTCCAAAGTCACCTGTGGTCTTCATCATCAATTCCACTACCCCAAATTTATTATTTGCGGTTGTAAATACACGAGTTATAATAGAAAATACCGAAATCACTACACGCGTGCCTAATATAATTGAAGATTCCCTTCCTTCCCTCCTTGATTTCTATCTTTTGATCATGGCAGCTGTGCTGCTCTAAACTTTAGTTTATTTTGATTGAATAAAAGTCTTTTTAACAGTCAAAGCATGTTTTTATTGAACATGCTAAGTGGTCCTTCGAACTGGATTTTACAGAAACAAAAATTAATAGGCTTAAATTTTGGCAAAGTTGCATTAAAATGAAACAAGAGTTCTGGAAGGTTTGGAGCAGCGACTACTTAACACAATTGCAAAATAGACCAAAATGGAAATATGATTGTAATAATTTAAAGGAAGGTGACTTAGTCATTGTTAAGCAAACCAATGTCCCTTCAATGAACTGACCCATGGGGCGCATTGTTAAAACGTTTCCTGGCTCTGATAACAGAGTAAGAGTGGCTGAAGTAAAGCTGGCTAATAATAAAACGTACACTCGTTCTTATAAAAAATTATGCCCACTACCCGTTGAACAACAAAATTAATGAAAAATATAAATTTTCAAATAGAGGCATTTTTTCTATAAAATAAAACAAAGTTTTCTTAATTAATTTTATTCTTGACAGATTTGCCCGGCCAACTATGTTCAATACTTGAACATGAATATAAAAATATTAGTTAAAATAAATAAAATAGATTAAAAGTGTTAGTATAAATGTTAATGGTTAATGGGAAGTTTCCAGGCACGGTATCGGAAATCATGAACAAGGCACTGCAGACAGTGGAGAGATGGTGCGACCGACACCAATTATCCATTAATCCAGGCAAAACTGTAGTAATACCCTTTACTAGGAAAAGGACCCTTCGAGGCGTACAGCAGCTAAAACTGTACGGGAGGGTACTAGAACTGTCTAATGATGTGAAATATCTAGGTGTCACACTAGATAAAGAACTGAATTGGAAGAAGCATACAGATCTTACCATTACAAAGGCACTGAGGGTATTTGGAATGTGTAGATCAGCGTATGGAAAAACATGGGGTTTGAACCCAAAGGTACTTAGATGGATCTACACTATGATGGTGAGGCCCATATTATTGTACGGTAGCCTGGTATGGTGGCCAAGGACTTTAAAGAGCACATGCAGAGATGCTCTGATGAAGGTACAGAGATCGGCATGCATGGCTATAACAGGGGCGTTTCGCACCACGCCCACAGCGGCGCTAGAAGTCCTACTGGACCTACCGCCACTTCACTTGGTGATTAAGTCAGAGGCACGCAAATCGCTCTACAGATTAAGAACCCTTGAACTGTGGAGCGACAGTAAGCCAAAGACTAAGCACACAAACATGGAGACTGATGGTTTCTTAGACAGAATAACAAGCATGGGAAGCGACCAAATGCTACCCAAGTTTGTATTCCATAGGAACTACACAACAAAAGTTCCATCCAGGGCTGAATGGGCCGAAGGACTAGAACCACCGAGGTCTGGTATCGAAGACAGTATATGGTACACGGACGGATCAAAAATGGGATCCGGTACGGGAGCAGGCATTTATGCGAATGACTACAGTAGTAGTATAAGCATGGGTAATTTGGCAACCGTCTTCCAGGCGGAGACATACGCCATAATTGCCTGTGCACAGGAGAATATAGACAGACAAACCAGAGGGCAGACCATCTATATACTCAGTGACAGTCAAGCGGCGCTTAAGGCACTTACGGCGCCGAAAGTGGAATCTAGACTAGTCTATAATGGCGTCCAGGCACTGAACAAGCTTGGAAAGTACAATAAGGTGCAACTGGTTTGGATTCCAGGGCACGAGGGCTTCACTGGCAACGAAAGAGCGGATGAGCTTGCTAGAGGGGGGTCTACAAACCACTTTGTAGGTCCAGAACCATTTGTGGGACTCTCGCAGGGAACCATAATTTCGGCCTTTAAAGCCTACGCCAAAACCAAACACCAATACGAGTGGAGGAATGAGGCGGGCTTAAGGCACTCAAAGCTCTTCATAGAAGGAGTGGACTCGGGCTGGACTAACAAACTCTGGAAATCCAGTAGGAAGCAGCTCAGAATCATATCTGGGGTGTTCACAGGTCACTTCGGGGTCAAGGATCTCTTGGCCAAGATGGGACTATCAGACAGCTTAGACTGTAGAATGTGTGGCGAGGAGGACGAGACTATGGAACACTTACTGTGTGAATGTCATGCCCTTGCCAGACAAAGAATGAATTACTTTGGTAACGGCTATCCGCAACCAAAGGAATTTAAGGCACTTCCGCTGAGCTGCATCATCCGCTATGTGGAAATGATGGAGCGAAGTTGGGAGTAGACGTAAGGAGAGGGCAAATGCACAAAAGATCCCACTGGGTCGAAGTGCATCCGAAAGGGCCCTCATCTAGATAAGATAAGATAAGATAAGATAGTATAAATAAATAGGAATAATAGCACAGAGAAATATCTGTTTAAAAGTAGGCTAATTTGCATGTATTAAAACGCATTTATTTTATGTAACTAGCAACACTGTTACTTTTTCCCTTCTTGATTTCTATCTTTTGATCATGGCAGCTGTGCTGCTCTAAACATTAGTTTATTTTAATTGCATAAACGTCTTTTTAACAGTCAAAGCATGTTTTATTGAACAGTCCTCAATTCCATCATCCAACAGTTTATTTTCAAAAAAAAGGACCGGGTTGCACTCCGGGAGTGCCGGCAGAAGTGAAAACTTGAATAAATTTAATTTTGCAAAAAAAATCGCTTCCTCCCGCCTACCTCCCACTGCGTGCAAATATATCTAATAACAACCTTATTAGTAGTACGCTATATTTAGTTCAACTTAACTCAGCAAATTTGATGAAGGAGACGATGAAATAAAATACAATTTTTTTTTGCCATTGCCAAATATTTTTCAAAGCTTTAGAAATAACGTCCAAATTCGAACTATTCGAATTTCCTCAATAGCAAAGCGGTAAAGGACGCGTGGACAAAATTACAAATTTATTTGCAGACTATGCAATTGCAAACAGTGTTTAACGGCTTTATACTCTTACGAATAGTGTTCAGTTTTGAATGATGTCGAATCGGCTAACAGCAAAATATAAAAGATTGATAAAACAAAATGGAATTTGCACTCACGGAAAATGTGTTACGATCTTATACTTTACAAAAGTAAAGTATAAGGTCGTTCTAATTTGTACTTTATAAAAGTACAAATTAGAACTATGTGCCCCTAGTCAAACCCCCGTTTTCCCCCCCGCCCCCAAGCCTCGTCGCGAATCTCTCCCAATTCTACGGTCACGTGACCTCCTGAGATCTCACAAAATCTGTCGCGAGTTTAACAAATTTTGCCCATCCCAAAAAGTGCTCAGCGCCGCTAAAGAAGTTTTCACTTCAAAAAATGGGACCAACTTGGAAGCATATACATAATCTTTGCATATACTTACAATAAAAAAAAACTGTAGGAATGGGCTTATAAATGACAAGAGTTCTGAGACTTCTGAGCAAACATAAAAAAAAATACAACCGAACCTCCTGAGACCTCCTCCTTTTCTTGAAGTCTGTTAAAAATGTTTAACGAAGTTCATTATCTACATATTGGGTTTCGTCAGTATCTGACTACGTACTAAGTAAAATTTGAATGAAGTGAATATTTTTATTGTCATGTTTCTCATGATTCAGATTTTGCGTCTAGCGGTATTTTTTACTGAATAACATCACAAGCAGCATTCCATGCACCCACCTTTACTTGCGATACCACACTGCGAAGACAAATAAAAGCACGCAGTGAATTTAATTAAAAAAATACGCGCAATAGAATGCGGGGCGCGAGCCTGCGAGATTAGCCTACTTTTTTCTTAGATTATTAGTGAGGCCTTGCCACAACACGCGTTCATCCTGACAAATGTGCCGTATTATTCCCAGCCTTATATTTGTTAGGTAATTTATTGCAGCTTTATTTGCTTTTGTCCGCGGAATGTGATGAACTCACACCAATGTTTTTTTTTCTGCTACTGATTTCTGGATTGTTTATTTTCCTTATTAATTATACGAGTGTACGCGCGAATAATCACATTTCCTTTCGGACGGATATGAGCATCATTTTTGGGGTTAGGACGTACGCTGGATATCCACTTTCGCGAACGTGAATGGTATACACTCAAATATCAAGGTCACCTAAATACAAGTAGATTTGTTTCGTTTTTTTTTATTGCTGTTTTTCCTGTTATTGTACAGGTGACTGAGGAGATGGGGCTCAATTCTGGGACGCGTTTCCGATTTATTGAGATAAGATTAGATTTGGTGTACTCTCATTTTTGCTGGCGCCTAACCAAGTGTGCGGAAGCGAAAGCGCAATAACCAAAATTATTCAATCTTATCTCGATATATTAACACTCTCGCAACCGGAATAAAAATGGAAACATTCACCAGAAACCGACAGAATTCGCTAGCCGTGTAAGTTCATACAACTGCCCGCCTGGCGGTTCCAGGCAGCATCTGAGCAAACTTTACGAGTGCCCGCTAGGCGGGTTCTTGGTTGCGAACGTGTTAATAACTCGTCCGGAATTAAGCCCCTACGTTAATTATCATTATCGTGCATGAGGTTGGAAGTGCATGTTTACGACTATGTTATAAATAACTAGCTGCCCAGCCCGTCTTCGCACGGATTACCCGTTTTCCCGCAGGAATTAAGCATTTTCCCCCGGTAAAAAGTAGCCTATGTTCATCAGGGATAATTTCGGCTTCTAATGGTAAAAAAATAGTTTCGGAGCCTATTCAATACAAACACACAAAAAACCATCAAATCTTTCCTCTTTATGCTATGTGTAGATAAGAAAACAGCATTATTAGCATTTTCGCGCGTTCAAAAATCTACACAATTACCTCATAGAGAGTGCTGGTATTAAGTAGCTTCTTCTTCAGGGCATTCGCCTAACTTAACAAAGCAGAACATTTAACATGATTATTTTTATGTCTAAACGCTCGTTCCAAAAGCTACGCAATTACCCTACTGTTGGTTTGATCAGTTCTCGCTGAAGCCAATACATATCAAAAGGAATAAAGTAAGTTAGTTATTACGTGCCAACCAGCCGCGACATTGAATTTTTCCGCCGCCTCCACGCACGGCTTGCTTAAGTGAATTTAGTTAAATTACAGGAGTGTTATTTAGATGAAAGCGCGATAATTCTGTTTGCCTCGAGACAAGCATTATTTATTCAAATCGAGTTAGAGGAACGTGAGTCTGTGGCCCGCAAACGACACCAGTGAAGGAGATTTTAATTTTACACGAACATATTAATTCTGCTAACTGCGTTTGCGTGCGTGTGATAGCAAGGGTTGCGGGCGAGGTTTAATTTGTACCGGAGAATGACGTAACACATATATAAAAATGTTGTTTGTAAGACTTTTAGTACCTATGACTTCACTTTGGAAACGTTTCAATGCAATTTCTGCAATATTTATAGTTATCAACAAATAATACGTCGACACTCTTATAGGTGGCATATTACATGGTATGAATGAAAGCTTATATTTCAATACGATTAGAAAACCGTGTTACATTTTATGGTATCCGGCAAAACGTGGCTACATTTTCATTAAATTGTTTAGTACACTCAAACTAGTATTTTTTTCTAAAAGTTTTTTATCGTATTTGGTCATAATTATCCTGAAGGTTTGTTGCCCGTAACTAATCCGTTACATATAATTTATTATTTTAAACTAAATACTTCTTGTTTTCTCAAATTTTTATTACCACGCTTGCTTGACTGAATCGTTCATTGATTTTTCAACACACAAGGTAATATAAAGGTGTCATCGATCAGCCACTCGTAGGCTTTATATCGATCAAACGCCAATCCCAAACGGGCGGTATAATCCTTTACCGACGTCAAAGAATAAATTAACACAAAGGCGTCGACCCGGTCAAATGGATATAACTGGCAAAGGACACGAAGGGACAGATTAAATGAAACGGAAAAGTGAATAAAACGGTAAAAACGAGACAAAAGGTGCACCTGACCCATCAAATAGCCCAAGGGGCATTGGTAAGTTATTTTTCTTTAATTAATGACCCCTTTGAAAGGTATTGAATATCGGTAATTACTCGAGTCTTTAATAATTTTCTTTATTTTTTATTAACGTCCAGTTTCAACTGACACTTAATTAGTTTGTATTCAGGTCATTTAACGAGAAATGAATGCTTTTAATGAACTTCAAAGCGGGGTTGTAGATTTGGCCTGTGTGATTTTCCGTGCTATGTTTGGGATAAGGATTTTGCGAAGTTTGAATTTATTACCCAGGACCCTTGTTTCATGCCGTAGTTGGTTAAAATTCAGTGCTTCGGGTCAAGTTAGTTTATTTTCTTACAAAGTAATCTAGCTATGCAAATTCTAACCCGATTATTAATATATTTTTTCTACTCCTGTACCGTTATCTGTCATTTATATAGGCTTTAGCTCAAATACAATGACACCGATAATAAGTAGTCGAAAAACTCTATGCTCTCTGGCCCATAAACGCACTATTTAGTGTACTTTTATGGTTCATAACATTTCCATAAAAGCACTGCTTACCACGATGTCAAATGTTTAATCAGCCACTATATTGCAGTGGTACCAACTTCATAAGCCAATTTTTCGAAATAAAGGGTTTTTATTTACTGACAAATATTTGTAAAACATAAATTATTTCCTAAAATAAAAATAAATTATCATGTATTGTGTGTTAATATACATATTTTACCAATTATTGGTATTATTTATAAATATAAACCGATCCGATTCGGTTCCAGTTTGGTTCAGATGGCAAGTACAAGGAAATGAAAAACAAAACAGACCATAAACAAGAGGTCATGTGTCATGTTTCCAATTTCCCACCAAAGTTCCAGTTCAAAATTAAAAGACGAAATATGATACAGTGTTCGAGATTTGGAACTGGTCTTTTGACAAATCGCGACACCCATATAACGTAAATTGGCACTGCTCATCGAAATAATAAAAAAAGTTTCAATCGCTTCCGAGTTACAAAACAAAGTTCAATCTCCATGCACGCTCTTTTTAGCACTTATAAAATTATTGTCATATTTTTTTACGGCTTATTTGTATAGAAAATAGCATTGAAAACTCGGTATGCAAACCATTACGTCCTACGACTTTTTATTTTTAAATTTTGTGATATTCTGCTTTAATCGTTTGGAGTCTGTCAATTTAGAAATAAATCGATATGAATCAAATAATTGTGAATAGGAAAATAACAATGTATTATTTAATTACTGCTACGATAATACGAAATAAAATCACATCGATCGAAACCGACATATTTGATTGTGCAAAATGTTGCCTTTGAAAATATGGCATTGATTTCTGCACGGCGCGCGAGCTCTCTCAATTTTTCTCGCACTATCAGTCTCTCCCTTTACTTACAGGACACTTGTGTTAGCAGACGACAGTGTATAGGCTCTCTATTTTATTTCCTAAAAATAATTATTACACAGTAATCAATCGATTCCTTTTATTAGCCATCATCAATCGTAATCGGATATTATGACAATCGATTTACTCTAGCCACATCACTCTTTACATCATATTGGAACTGTCCAAAGACCAGTCCCAAATCTCGTACACTGTAAGTATTCGTTATTAATAACAGAAAAATGTATACGTTCCTTTTAAAATGGACGAAGAAGAAAATAACTGCACCGCTGAAGAAATTGCGTGAGTAGTAATATAACGGAAAACTTACTGCCTGAAAAGTCAAATGCTATATATATTTAAAATTAGTCGTAGAAAAAGTATTGTATGCAACGGTGTATAACTTGGTCTTAAAACGCTCGTGGCGTCTTGAATTGCGATGTACAGTTCTCACCCCGGTCGAAGTCGAAGGAACAGTAAGTACTTTTAACACAAATCGGTTAGTAATTATTGTTGAAGCGCTGGTTATATATTCAAAAAGTTACCCAGTAAACGCTTGGATAACATTTTTTAAGTTGCGTAACTTTTTGAACGAGTGTTAGTGCGTAAGACAGTGTGATGAGTACGAATATTTACTCCTGTGTTTTGGATGTTTCCTATCTGTACAAGCTTGTATATCGTCGTGTAGTACCCATAGCACAGCCTTTTTTATAACAATTAAGAGTTTAACCTTCAAAAATACGTCTGTCTGTAATACAGTCGAGTGTAAAAATGTGGGTGCATACAACTTACTCTTATATATGTCCCATCGTGCATCGCTCTTATGTCAGCGGATCGAGGTTTCGGTACATATTTATGAAAGATTTAAATCGATATATATTTTTGCACTTGACTTTACAGTACGTACTGTAGTGATTAAATGAAATAAAAGATCCACTAGCAAGATCACGATAGTAATTTATTCATTATTTTCCAAAACACATCACATTACCGCAAAGGACTATGCGGAGACACTTTATTAAGATACCGACAATGGAACGGTGATTAAAAGGCCTTTCAAAACCCGGCGGTTAAAAGGTTCAAGACCTTAAAAACAAGTTTACACCTAGAATCGTAGTACCGTAACCAACCAGATCTTTGACTGACCGGTCAAAATCCTCTGCCAGAACTGAGACTGAACTGCCAGACTGTGGTAGACAACGTACCAGGATAGATATAAGTCGTAGTTGAGTGATTCCTAAACGTGGGGTATATGAGAACTGAATGGAATGGGAAATTAATGATTGAAATGATTCCTAGGAAGCTGATAAAATTTAGCGACGGTGGCGTTCAAATATGCCTTTCTAAATTTTGAGGTGGCTTACTGTACTCGGATGAAATTATCCTGACCACAACTTGAGCCAAAATATTACGTTGACGGACTGTTTGTAATTAGAGATAAGTAAGTATAAATCTGGTCAGTGATCCGATCTCACTAGGGGTACGGATGGAATTACTAAGCGCCACGCGGGCTTACACCCTGCCTAATCATAATAACCTACACAAAACCTTAGCTAGGCAAAAACGTCGTGTATGAAGAACCGATGCGTAGTCCACTCGATGCGGGTGTCCAACAACCACGTTCTACTTCCGCGACTTCTGGAACTGTCAAAGCTTATGCTGTATACGGTTGAACCCTCGCGCCGTACCCGACGGCAGCGGCCTTTCACACTCCGTGGTAAGGCCTATATGCCCCGTAACCGGGAGCTACGAATTAAAATAAAGAAGTAAGTACTACAGCACTACTGAGACAAAAATATGAAGTAAATTTGAGACTTAAGCAAACCCAGCTCACCCAGCATGTTAATCGGACATCTGGCTATTTCGATCAATGGAATAATGTTTCCACCACCTCTCAGCAAACACATGAACGATTTGGTCACTTCAGCGACTACTTTAAGGTTGGAAGCACTTAACAAAACTGTTGGCGCTCAACACTGATGCCAGACTGGAGAACTGTTACACAATAATCTTCTCTGTACGATTCTAACGCCGGTGCATAGGCTCCCCAAAAAAAAACGTCTTCTTACAGTAGCTTGAAAATACTGAATCTAAGCAAACAACACGTCCAGAACCGGTTTACTTCTCAAGGCCTTTTCCTTCAATGAAATTTTTCAGTCCATTAAAAACTGACAATACTCAATACGAATCTAGAACAATTCATCTATGAAATTTCGAATATAATTCTAAAATACCGACCAGTAACCCGTAGACAATACAAACCGACAAAAAGTTCGTAAAACAAATCGGCTAGAGCCGCCCTCTATGAGCAACCCTTGGAACTATAGCAACTGCTGGCAGACTACGCACTGTTGACAGCCAATCACACTCCTGATGCAGCCTCGAAACCGCACAATAAACGCGCTAGGGGGCGTGGAAACAATAAACGGCAGCTAAGAACGTTCTGAAGCGACTTAACGCTACAGTACCTACAGTGTATATAAATTATAAAGACATTCTCTGTCTCAAAATTCAACAAACACATACAGTATGCTCGTATTCTGCATCATCCAAGTCATAGGTGTAAATCCTGTTATAACGTAAAACAAGCGGCGTGTGCGTACCGCCCGTTATCACGGCGTTCTACTGTTTTCGCTTATCTTGACAAATGGTATACATTACCACCGTACAGCTAAGAATAAGACGTCGCGTTTGCCCGAGGTATTGTTATTTGTTTATTTTTATTTCCGTGCGGAATGATACATAATGCTGTATTATCTTGGGCCTTGAATTATTATCTCGGCTTGTAGTCGTGGGAAACAACCAAATTTGTAATGAATCAGAACCAAACGTTTATTCGTGACACGCTGGTATGTAAATGACAATAGTTTATTACTTACATAGGGCGGCATAACACAGAATGTCTCAGATCGCCGGTATTTGCCGCAGGAAAGGGCGATACATATTGTATATGCGGCTTTCTTTATTACCGCCCGTGGTCACAACATTTTACGTTTCTCCCTGGCCTGGAAGTAAGATTTTAATTGCTACTTTATTTTAAATGGGCCCAACTCAACATGATGTTGACTTTGCAGCCAGCGCTGGTCTTCCGTTGGGTCCGTCCAGTTAGGACACGGTAGGTAACACAAAAATACTTAATAATAATAAATCAAATCAACTCAAATTATTTTTATTCAATATAGGTTCCTACAGAACACTTTTTGAAGGTCAAAGTTCAGTACATTTAACAATTAAGCACATGTTAGCTTACAAACATAGATGCTATGGACGACAACATCAACACGCGACGGCAGAGCTACGCATCGCGTCATACGAAGATTATACGTAAGATAAATATGTGATTATTTATAAAGACTTAGATTGTTTAGAGTAAATAAAGAACCCAGTAGTTAGAATCCCCATAGCAATTATTTACATAAAACACCCTCTCATAGCATTCATTTGATATTGTAAACATTAAAGTAAAATCCCAGTACAAATTGTATTCGAAAGAGAGAGGAGATGTTGCCTATGCGCGAGCGCAGCACGGACTGGCCGCCATGGAGGGGAGGGGTGTATCGCGCCAACATGACCGTAACGAGAGCCGCGGCCACCGAGCCTGAATTAGAACTTAGTACGGCGCATTTTCACTTTGTATTTAATATGTTTACATTTATACCTTTACAACGGCTCATCGTATCAGAATGATTTATATATTGTTAGAAAGCTTATTAAAAGTTCTATTAAATGTTTAAACTTACAAATAAGTAAACTCAGTAGGTTCAGCGCAAATGATGAATAAGTGTTAAGAAAGGGACCGAATTACGGTTTGCCCGATTTCCATGTACGATTATTCAGATAAGAAAATATTTACGAACCCTACTGTACTTATAAGATCTCAAGCCATATTAGAACTTTGTAAATCAGCTTAGTCTTCCACCCATTTAAATGTATAACATCCCCATAACATCTTGCAATGTAAATTAGTCAAGTCAAAGTGGGCGTAACCTCTATTGTCTCATTCAGCACGTCTTGCTCACCCACTAGCAGGTATAAATAGCAGGTACGGCCCGGAGCAAATCAGTATCACAATACGAGATTTTCTCAGTGACCGAAGCTTTCGATACCGACTGGAGGGAACGTATTCGGACCCACACCCCATCCGGGCCGGAGTCCCGCAAGGCTCCGTGCTCTCTCCCACTCTCTACTCGTTATTCACAAACGACATTCCCAGGCACCCTAAGGTGCAACTGGGGTTGTTTGCGGATGACACCGCGCTCTTTACGACTCATTGTAAGTACGCTACTATCCGGCGATACCTCCAAGAGGCAATCTCCGACCTAGGTCGTTGGTTTAATCTTTGGCGTATCGAAGTCAACCCGGAGAAAAGCACTGCAATAGTCTTTCATCCGTCGGACTGCATTAGTACAGAAAGGCGGGTGGCTCCGATCCAGATGTTTGACCGACCCATCCCCTGGGTCAACGAGGCCAAATATCTTGGAGTGACCCTCGACAGGAGACTGACTTTCCGTAGCCACATCCGTAGGGTACGCAACCGCGCGTTGTTCGTGCTAGGAAGGCTAGGGCCGATGATCAACAAGTTTAGTAAAATGTCACTTAGGAATAAGCTGACACTCTACAAGACTTGTGTTCGTCCAATCATGACATATGCAAGTGTAGCATTCGCTCACGTGCCTATGTCATCGCTCAAGCCGCTTCAGGTCATTCAGAATCGTTTTCTCCGAATTGCGACTGGTGCCCCGTGGTACCAATCGAACCTCAGCCTGCACCACGACATGGAGATTAGCACCATGTATGGTTTCTTTAAGCAGGCTGCCAGACGTTATTTTGATAACGCTCCCCACCATAGGAATCCGTTAGTTAGGAAGGCTGCTGACTACGTCCCCATCCCTCCCCCCTCTGTCGTTACTCGGCGCTCACTGATTAGGGGCCGCACGGTCCGGCGTCCTAGGCACACACTCACGGACCCGGACGACGAAATCACAGCGTCCATCGAAAGATGGAACGCTGCGCTTTCGGCGTCCAACACATCGCGTACACTTCAGCGTTCCCGCCGGCGGGGACGTCCACCGCGAGTCAACACAGACACATACAGTCCGCTTTCGTCCCGGTATCGCCGCATACCGGGTAGAGTCAGTCCGACGCAAGTCGGGCCTAGCTGAGTTTCTTGCTGGACTCTTCTCAGCTAGGCTAGGTTTTAGCGAACCAGCGATAAAACTCCCAGTAGTTCGATACCACTCACACCCCAGATTCGGTTGATACCGTTCAACCAATCTCACTGGAGCGCAAACTCTTAGAGTATTCCAGTGTACAAACTTCCCCGCGTGGTCGTGCCGGAGGCTTCCCCTGGATTTTCCCCAGGCCACCCTCCAACCACGCAGTTCGACCGCTATATTGGGTCCGTCCTATTATAGCAACAGTCAGGTTCAAAAAAAAAAAAAAAAAAAAAAAAAAAAAAAAAAAAAAAAAAAAAAAAAAAAAAAAAAGAGCAAATCAGTGTCCGCTCGTCACTCCTGGAAGTAACATCTCTACAAGCAACAACTAGGAAGTAACATCTCTACAAGCAACTAGTACCAGCAAGAAAATCAGCAAGCAAGCATCAGTTCCAGTATCCAGTTCCAGTAATCCAGTTTCATCAACGCCGGCTGCCGCATCGAGCAAGTGGGAGTTTAGTCGATCGGGTCCTTCGACCGGATCAATCTACGAGTCACCGATCACGCCTGGGGCGATAGCGGGCCGTTCCCCTCGTCCAGGACGATGAATCGAGGTCGAGCTCGGGCCGGCGCGACGGGTGCGCACGGCAATCGACTCGGCTACGCGGGCCGCGGGCACCGCAGGAGCAGCACATCGGGCACCGGCATAACTTCGAGTGAAGATAGTACGAGCAACATCACATCAGGCGTCAGGTCCCTCACATTCCACGAGGCTCACGACCGAGCCTCGCCATCTGAGCGGGCACTCACGAGGGACCTGGACCCAGTCGCGGCGGAGAAAATGAAGAAGGAGTTGGAGGAAATGGCGCGTCAATTGGAAGACGCCGAAAAGAAGATAGCCGTCCAGAAGGAGGACTGGCGCAATAAATTAAGCAAGCTCAGGGAAGCTTTACGTACCAAGGAGTACAAAAACCCGGGTAAGGGTTCGGTTATTAATAGACAGGCCGCCGGTCGTCTATCATCGGATTTGGGGGGTCCGATCAATCTACGTGTACACACACGCACACCGTTCGAGGCAACGGTACCGCACTACGGGGCACACGCAGCGGCAGCGTGCGCGAGCCCGACTTCGCGGAAGCCCATGGAGGGCATCAACTCCGTCGCGACATCAGCATCAACAGTGGACTGTTTCCACACATCCGTAGAGCAGCCGGGAGACGCCAATGCCGCGGCCGATCTCCCAACATTGAAGCCCAGCGAGAAGAGGATAGCGTGGGCAGAGTGGCGCCGCAGACGCAGCGACCACCGGGATAAGGAAAACGAGGCGCCGAAGGCGCGGAATAAAGCAGAGAGGAAAATATACATAGCTCAACCATCAAGGGAACTAGTTGAAGCAGCCTGCAGGAAGGCCAAAGAAAGAAAACGGGATCAACTAAAACTGAAGATTACCATACCAGTCAAGCAGCCACCTGAAGCAAACTCATTAGAAGTCGTCGAACAATCATCGAAGAAATTTAAACCCGAAGAATGGGAACTTTAACGTAGCGTCAAAATAATAAGTGTTAGAATCAGTGAAATAAAAATCAATCAGTGAAAGTGCCTAAGTGATAACACCGTTGCAACCAATAGTGCGAGGCTTCGCCTCACACTAAAGGGGGAGAATTATGGACGACAACATCAACACGCGACGGCAGAGCTACGCATCGCGTCATACGAAGATTATACGTAAGATAAATATGTGATTATTTATAAAGACTTAGATTGTTTAGAGTAAATAAAGAACCCAGTAGTTAGAATCCCCATAGCAATTATTTACATAAAACACCCTCTCATAGCATTCATTTGATATTGTAAACATTAAAGTAAAATCCCAGTACAAATTGTATTCGAAAGAGAGAGGAGATGTTGCCTATGCGCGAGCGCAGCACGGACTGGCCGCCATGGAGGGGAGGGGTGTATCGCGCCAACATGACCGTAACGAGAGCCGCGGCCACCGAGCCTGAATTAGAACTTAGTACGGCGCATTTTCACTTTGTATTTAATATGTTTACATTTATACCTTTACAACGGCTCATCGTATCAGAATGATTTATATATTGTTAGAAAGCTTATTAAAAGTTCTATTAAATGTTTAAACTTGCAAATAAGTAAACTCAGTAGGTTCAGCGCAAATGATGAATAAGTGTTAAGAAAGGGACCGAATTACGGTTTGCCCGATTTCCATGTACGATTATTCAGATAAGAAAATATTTACGAACCCTACTGTACTTATAAGATCTCAAGCCATATTAGAACTTTGTAAATCAGCTTAGTCTTCCACCCATTTAAATGTATAACATCCCCATAACATCTTGCAATGTAAATTAGTCAAGTCAAAGTGGGCGTAACCTCTATTGTCTCATTCAGCACGTCTTGCTCACCCACTAGCAGGTATAAATAGCAGGTACGGCCCGGAGCAAATCAGTGTCAAACGGAGCCTCCTGGAAGTCACAACAAGAAGAAGAAAAACTACAAAGTAATAGGAAGTTAGGGACTTGAAATCAAGTCACTTAGGGCAGTGATAGGGCAGTTAGGGAAAAGTAAATAAAAAGTCTATTTCTCGTTATTCCTTCTTTTATTTTGGTAACATCGATTACCCAAAGTGTCTGAGGACACGGGCGAAGCCCAAACACACCATTCGGGCGCCGAGTGGTAGTACGCGCTGTCCGTACACATAGGGGCGGAGCTCGTCCGTCGCCGACTTGTGTCACGGAGCGTGGTCGACGCACTGTCCGAGCACATAGGGGCGGAGCTCGTCCGTCGCCGACTTGTGTCTCGGCACTAGGTCATTCTTAGGTGACTGTGAGGGGCGAGCATTGCCGCGGTCGGTAGCGCGCGCGCTCACTCGCCCAGCCGACGCCGCAGAGAGCGGACGTCGCTCACAGATGCTGTTTTAACAATGTCAAAAAAAAAATATCATTAGGTAGTCAGGAATTATATAAAACAAATTCAAAATTAGAGTATGTCAGTCAGTTCACCTTCACAGAGAGAAATAAATAGTATAATAAAAATATTTAAAGTCATTTAAAGGCGTCATTATCATTTAAAAAATCGTTTGTCGTGTAGTAGGCCTTACGAAATAAATGGCTTAATATAAACAACTTGAACTTATTTAATGACAAACCTTGTACATTTTTGGGAATTTTGTTATAAAAACGCACACAATTGCCCCTAAAAGAAGAACTCACTCTTTGCAGACGATAACGGGGGGTTGGTCTGAGACGGTCCTGAACGCAATTTGCCTAATTGGAGTTTTGCCCACATTGCAGTTTGACCACCGAGCATTATGCCTAAAACGCAAAATGCCTACATCACATTTTCGTCGTTTTGAGGTTACGATAGCGATATTGACGGAGCCCCGCGGGCTCCTATTTCTGGGCTGTTTGCCCTTCGGGCATCTGAAGAAACCTAACGAAACTAACCTAAATTGTGATGTAGGCATTTTGCGTTAGTGCTCTCATTACCTTTGATTTTTGATCGATAATGAGTTTTGAAAGGCAAGCCCGGCTTTTGGGCTTGCATGGCAGTACCGCCACTGTCCCCATTGCAGTTTATGATCCAGTGTAATACCGAGAAAAACTGTGCTATGAGCAAATTCAATGAACTCATCATTAAGTTTAACGTGTTCATTCTTATTGGTACTGACTTTAGAAAGACTGAATTTGATGCATTTCGTTTTCTTACTATTTAAAAGTAAATTTTTAGCGGTGTACCACCCTGCAACTGAGTCTAGTGCTGCATTCACTTTATCCAAATTGGTTTCCTTTCTGCAAACTTTAAATATTAACGATGTGTCATCAGCAAACAGCACAATATCGTGTTTGTTCTGTACGTGATAGGGCAAATCGTTAATATAGGCCAAGAAAAGAAACGGACCAAGTATTGAGCCTTGTGGCAATATTAGACCCCTTAGATTGTATCCTATTTATTTCCACGTGTTGAGTTCTATTGCATAGGTAAGATTTTATAAGATCAAGTGCACGATGTTTTACCCCATAATGGCTAAGCTTTAAGATAAGAGTGTCGTGGTTTACGCAGTCAAAGGCCTTTGACAGATCGCAAAAAACGCCAATTGCATCCATAGACTTTTCCCAAGCATCTAAAATGGTTCTTAGTAGTTCAACACCAGCACCGGTTGTTGATCGAACTTTGGTGAATCCAAACTGATTAGCATGCAGAAGATTATTTAAGTTAAAGTGTGATAACATTTGGTTCTAGATAATAATAAGAGATAGGGAAAATTTATGAAGATAATGAGTTTATGTTTAACCCTGTGTTCAATATACGGCATATTTTATTTTGTGATTTTTTATAGTAAGTACCTGACAAGCTGTGTTGAGAAATGGATACCTACCATAAACAACGATATTTCATAAAACGAATGTAGAGGAAATTCCAAACAGCGTATAGTAAAACTAGTTAAAATTAATATTTAAAGATGGTTAATTTGTTGCGATATATTATAATCTTATTTATGACGAGTAAATACAGTCGATATTAAAGATATATTTAGACTTTTTCATTTTATTCCATTGTTATTTGATGAAAAATGAAAACAATAACTTTGCCTTCTACTGTAGGTAAATACATTCAATCTATGCAAATTAAAATAGTTTAACAATTTATCAAAAACATTTGAAACCAGTTTGTTAAAAGTAAGTTTAGTTATTAAAGTTTTCGAAACGTTACTGAATATTTCGCTTTGTCCTAGAGTATGTTGTTTCGTCCTTCGCTACGATTTACGAGGGTCGACCGATGTGGTAACTTATAGGGTCACTGTACAATCTTGTCTTACAACCATTCGAAGCATTCTAGACCTTAACGTTTTGAACATTAGTACAGTGTTGCTTTGTAAATCGCTTGCCAAAATAATTGCTTATAGAACAAGCTTTGGGAATGTAAAGCTTGAACTATGTACGAAATGGAGGCCAATAAATAATTTGAACATTATTTGTTGAACCGAGTATGTAGTGTATTATTATCAACATATTTAAGTAACTTACTGCTTGAGATAAAAATTACTTTAAGCATGCATTCAAATTTTAAAGGATTATCAAATGGTTGTAAACTACTTAACAAATATTTAGATCACTCATTTATGATGATCGTACTGCACCTCAAATAGTTTATTGTAAATTGTATTTATTATAAAAAGTGACGTCATCGTCATAGTGATTGAAATAAAAATTGTTTCATAAAAAAAACATGAAAGTATAAAATTTGTGATATTCCATTAAATGAATTTTAAAAAAATTAGCTCCATATCTGTCCATTTAAATTCCCGCATATAATTCCAATAAAACACGAGTTCCGTACTAATTGAAAAGTGCAACTGGAACCGCTTCGCCCGTATCTAGCACGACGGGGTACATGTACCAATTCTCTACAAGGACGGCTATGAATAATTTCGGTGTAACCATGTCGCCGTGCCAGCCAGTGACAGCCCTGCGATAGTACTATGTGTAAGGTTTTCTGGAGATAACGAGGTGGAGACATGCTAGTATAGCTGATGTAGGGTTGACACAGATTTGCTGTAACGACATACTTTGGTTGAAGTTTTATGCAGTCGGGAGTTTTCGGAAGCTTAAGTGCTCATATTGAGCTTACGTTGTCTAGAAGAATCTAAATGGTATGTGATAAAAGTGCAAAATTGAACTATAATAACTTACTAGAACTAGCGGTACCCATGGCTCTGCCCGCATAGAAATCATTAAATTTACCGTATTTCTATGCAACTTTCAGCCCCGATCTCATATTTTTCTCCGTATCTCAAATAAAACTTGCCATCTGCATTTCAAAATGTACCCTTTTAGAGAAACTCGTGTACAAACTACCGGGCACAACGTAATCGCATTGCTTACATTTTAAATTCCTATTTCCTCTGTGTACTATATCGCCAAATGCTGATTGAACCTCGTGAACGCAGCCGCGGGGTTTATCTGACTGAGCGTATTGAAATGAAACCACATTAGTTGTGCACACTTGTTTTTGGAGTCAATCAGGCACCTATTTTTCTCATTGCAAAAATATAGTGTCAGCGTCATACAGTTATGTATCCACCAAACAGAGCCAGTTACTATTCCAAATTCAAACTTATCGACTGCCTGTCTTTGCTTTGGACGGAGACCTGTAAAGGTGTTAACAATCTTTAAAGTGCCTTTGCGACCTCCTGAACTTTGACAAACAGTTAAGCTTAGTGCGAGTGAAAGAAAGCACACGTGATTAATGTGAAAAGATGTTGATCCAATATGTTTAGTTAGACAGATCCTTTAAAGACACTACCCCATCCCGAAGGTCACGCCACTCGTGTCTCAGCCAGCGTTAACATGAAGGATTAACCCGCGCTTTATTACTTGAAATAACTCAAAATCTTCGTATAACCATGACGGAATCCCTTCAGGCCGTCATTTCAGTTAGATCGAGCGCAAAGAGGCCGGTCATTAAAGCCGGGCCGGCTAAGGGTCGGCGCACACGATCGGAGCCATGAATACAATTACATACCCCTAGTCGTAGCTTCAGGATTAAATTCTCTGGCCCGCTGAATCTCAAGTTCTGGGGCTTCAAATTGCTATCAGGCTTAATGATATCAGTGATATATGTTTCGGATTATACTCGTAATAGGGTATACGCGTCGAAATCGTAATAAAAAAATGCTAAGCTGTGTCGAGGAAAGAATTAATGAAATAACTAATTGCATGATTATATATTGGCTCATATTATAATTTTAACTTACTATTCTATGAAAGCGTAACCAGCGAGGCTGCTATTTTGCAACTCGCGTGACATGCCATATCTAGTGTCTCGCATGTTATGTTACTTAGAAACAGAAGGGTAGCTGTTTTATCTCCACTGACATAGTCGTCATCGAGTTCGTGTAAATAACTTCTAAATTTTAGGTGTAGTGCTTGCACAAGTTACAAATTCAAATAGATTTAAAAATAGTTTTCGTTAATTTTATTTAAAGAATATCCCAAATTTCAAATCACAAAAGCAATCTGTGACTTGTGTGGAGATAAATATCGAAAAATGATGTTAGGTATATATTTGACATTCTAACTTGTCTCCAATATTAATTTTCCAACGACCATTAATTTCGACCTCGTCAATATTTGCTCAATTTGCAATTAATTATATAAAACCGTTGATTGGCTTAAAATGTGCGGTATACCGTGAATTATTTTCTAAATAATTATGTTGAACCTGGGTAACTTGTGTAACCAAAGCGGGCTATTAAATATTTCGGACCCAGCATAATAAGGGTCAGGATTTTTTCATTTTTAATGTAGAGTTTAATGAGAATAATAGCATCATTAATATAGAGTGTTCGTCCCTGCTTCTGAATGGGGACCCATTTATATTCTAATAAATCGGTTTGTGTATGATTCGGGAAATATTTTATCGTTCTAATTGCTGGGTGGCAAAACAATGCGACACCCGCTCGGGCCAAATCGATGTAAACCATACACACTTGTACTACAGTCGCCATCAAAAGTAGTTACGCAAACGAAACCGTCAAAAGTCTTTATTAAAAGGGAATAAGAGCTTTTGACGTCTTCGATTGCATGGTTACTTTTGATGCTGACTGTACATACACGAGTTTTCGTCAAGATAACATATTGCGTTAGCATACTAATATTGTTTATAGTAATATTATAAATACAAAAGTAACTCTGTCTCTTTGTCTGTCAGTTACATTTCGCCGCTGAATCGATTTAGTGGAGGTGCAATCAGAATAGATAAAAATTAAGAGATGCATGCCTATCTTAATGTTGATAAACGATTACTAGGCCCTTCCAGGGACAATATTAAAATAACCTTTTGTTTAAATCTGTACAAACTGTGGTTGCAATAAACGCTATGTAACTTGGTATGGAGATTGAGAACTTAGGATAGTTTTTATCGCAGTAATCATCCCCTGATGTTGTGCGATAGCAGATAGGAAGATATCCCGTTAAGCCCTTTTGTGTTCGTGTCGCCGATAGTGACAATTTACGCGAGTTGGATCGTACAAAAACCCACACTGGCTAGTGGTTATGAATTATCAATAACTGTACTAAGAAGGTTGTTGCCGAGTATTTTCGCATCGAAACGTGAAACAAACTGTTTTTTTTATAGTAAAGCGTCAATCATCGCATTAACCATGGAAGTATACAGAGCAGCGGGCAGTCGGTTTTACGTGCGACTGCTAGTTTTGTGAATAAAGCTTCCGCCAGCCCATTGTGTCGCCCCTTTGTTCCAGAATCAAACATGGCGGCATTGTTAGCGTCCCCTAGCGGTTCTTAAGGAGAAACTTTACCATTTCGGCTATGTTAGTCTTTGTGTTTTTCTTGCTCACTGTGAACGCATAAAATTATTCAGTAATTAAGATACATTCTTTGAGAGTTATAAAGTTTTCAAATACCGTGAAGTTGTAGGTTGTACAGTCGTCATCAAAAGTAACTGCGCAATTGACGTCTTCAAAAGCTCTTATTCGAGTTTTTCAGTTTTTAGTAGTTCTGGAGCTCTACTCCATTGACTACTCATTGACGCCGGGGCGTCGCTGAGAGGGACGCCCCGTGGAACACTTTAATACACTTCGCCTGCCTCCTTAAGGGAAAACAGGTCTTTCCTCCTGCGGAGTACGTTATACTAAGAGAGTTCACTGTTTGATACGTGATGGTATGGTTGCCAAATCTGGGCATGAGGCGCTTGCATCCACGGAAGTCGTCAGAAAACCCCCTGGCTGTCATCTTGAACTGTACCGGGTTGGGGGCTCCGACTTCCTCTCGTAGGGCAGTACTACATGTAGTTTCGTCTTGTCCGGGGAGCTGCTGTCATCACTGGAGTCGATGTTAAACCTCCTGGTATGGGCACCGGGTGAACCCCCCCCAGGGCGCCGGCACCAGGCAGGAGGCTCGAATCTTCTCTGGTGGCGTAGAATAACTGTGGGAGTCGTGTCCGAGTATGAGGCGCTTGCATCCACGGAAGTCGTCAGAAAACCCCCTGGCTGTCATCTTGAACTGCACCGGGGTGGGGGCTCCGGCTTCCTCTCGTAGGGCAGTGTCTTGTCCGGGGAGCTGCTGTCATCACTGGAGTCGATGTTAAACCTCCTGGTATGGGCACCGGGTGAACCCCCCCCCCCCCCCCCCCCCCAGGGCGCCGGCACCAGGCAGGAGGCTCGAATCTTCTCTGGTGGCGCAGAATAACTGTGGGTGTCGTGTCCGGGTATGAGGCGCTTGCACTCACTGAAGTCGTCAGAACACCCCCTGGCTGTCACCTTGAACTGTACCGGGTTGGGGGTTCCGGCTTCCTTTAGTGGTGCTTAGTAGACTTCATAGTCTTCTTTCCGGGTGCGGCTCTTAACGGAGGAGCCTGACGCTTATGGTAGGGCGGAGCGCTTACGGACACTCAACGCGGCTTGTGTGTTTGAATCGCGGTGCGCACGCGGCGCGCATGTGCGCTCACTGTAAGGCTCACTGCGGCAAATTGCTGGTATTATTAACGGAGCGTAACGGACGCTCAACGCTAATTAGTCGATGGTTATAATCGCGGAGCGCACGCGGCACGCTAGCGCGCGCGTGCGCTCGCGGCAGCGGACTGTCGGTGCAGGCGTGTGCTCTCGGCGACAATCGGCGGCGGAATCCAAGCTCTTATTCCCTTTTAATAAAGACTTTTGACGTCTTCGTTTACGCAGTTACTTTTGATGCTGACTGTACTAGCCGGAAGTTTTGCATTGAATGTACGGATGGAGAAGTGTTTTTGTTTTGCGCGGGACGCGATGGTCTTGTTAGTTTGGTTTCGGAAAACAAAGGGGATGAATTCTCGAGTTTGGATGCGACATGCACACATCCGACTTCACTTGATTAGATGCGGCGATCGGATTTACAAAAGTCGTTCTTTTGTGCTCAATACTTTGGATAGTCTAGCTTGACTACCGAATTTATCTTACGTCAAAGAACACAGCGCCAGAGTACTTGTGTGTTTATATAACTTTTGGGTGTATTTTGTTGGATGCCTACTGCATGTAACCTACACGCCAGGCTCGGCCGCGTAGCACACTTTTTTCGTATGCTTGACATTGCCGGCTAAGGGTGATATATGGAAAAATACCATGTGAGAAAAAGAGGAAACAGTTAGTGCCTACTTCCCATATGCATAAAGAATTTTAGCTATAATACCAAAAAAATAAGAACATGCATCAGTATCAGAATAATGTATCTTGGCTTTGTTCTCCCTGTCCTCTGTGTATATCGCATGACCAACTATCTGAAGCGAAACTGATTCTCAGCATCCTCCCCTTAATCATCGCCATGATCGTAGCTTGAAATAATAATACGTAATACAAAAGCAACCATGGTTTGTAGCTACTGCGTCTCAATTCCATTAGAAACCAGTAAGTGTAGCTTAGCTATTACCGTTATCATTCCGAAGAAATTCACACGGGAGGACGGGAATCTCTGCGGAGAGCGCAAACGACCTCTCTCTCTCATTTACAGCGGTATACTAATTCGGGATACGCAATTTTTCGGCCGTTATCCCCTCCCCCTGTTTACCGCCCCTCCCCGATGGACGTGATCCGAAAACAAATGCGTACACTTTTAGAATACTGTATTTGTTCTCGCTAACTCGCCCGTTGTTCCGAGTCGAATGCGACGGACAATGTTGTTCTCGTAGAATCTTGTTACAATATAATAAATGCCGAGGTCTATATGAGATAAAATTTTCTTCTAAGTTGTGATTGTGGTTTATTTTACGTAGAAAAAGTTATCAATAAATTAAGCGCCTGCTATTTCCAGGCCTTCTGAAATGGGCACCTCAAACAGCGCGGCCCGCTAGTTATTATACCTACAATAGGGGTGTCGACACCAAATTAAATAACAAATAATGTTTTTTTTAATGGATTAAAAATATATGGAAAGAAAAGTAAATCAGGGGATTAAATAATCTCAAAGTTATAAGTGTCCAAAGTCTTAAGAGGGGGTATATTCTGTACCATTTCCGCAAAACGCACCTTCATATGAAACGATTGTCATTTATGAGTACTATGAAGCTCACGATCCCCGTGCGTTTTCTCTCTCTAACAAACAGTATTAAAACGTTTGTATCTTCGTATTTTTTTGGGACATCTGAGTGGGATTTCCTTTGCTAGTAGACATTTTGATTCCCGTCTTTCTTTTAAGAGTAATAATAAATGTTGAGTCAACAACCCTCCTCCTCCTCTTCCTCTTTGATTTATACATTGGTGATGAACCCTATTCATAGTATATTTATGAAATTGATAGCATTAAAATCCTCCTAAAGTAATGCCTCTAAAGGAGACCGGGGTCCAACAAAGGACTCTGCGGTTATTTTTAAATAAAAACAATTCATAATATCAGTATTACCTTGTTACGTAATAAATCTACTACAAAAGAATAATGAGGTACACGTGTCCTTACACATGTTCCAATGACCTAAAATGCTCTGCCAAAGGTTTAAGTTGGTAATACAGCAACAATAACGGTCACCCACAATGAGAAACAGTCACAGGATAACCTATAAACAATATTCATGGCCGAGCCCACGACCAATATGTTCCAGCACTGTTTATATTTCCTCCCGTATCACTTTCCAATCTCATATAAATTTACCAAATTTACCGCCCTACCCTCCCGATATAATCCAATTACTAAACAAGTTATTTAGCAACGTCTTCGCCATTTTCCTTCGGACCCCATTTCATATCTGTATGGAGTAATTATTACCCTGGCTATTGTTTAGTTGGAAATTAGAAACAGTAGGGACGAGTGAAATATGCGTTTACTGGCCATGCGCGGCTTAACGGCCAATCACAAAGCAATAAACACTTTATTGCTAAAGGTCCAAGGGTGTTAATTGCCTATCACATTACGATGTGTCCCATAGGGTTAGGTCTTACGGCGTAGGGAATAAGATGCACAGTTAAGCGGGAACAAAAGAACGCGCATTGAATACAAATCGGAATTCGAAGGTATCAATTAACTGAAATTACTTAGTCACGCTTCGATTATCGTAGGAGAGCCGCCATTACGTATTATGACGAAAAGAGGTGTGTGTTTGGCCGCCCCATTTAAGTACGGGAATCTTTAGGTGACCAGGGGGTCGATTCGCGCTATGCCAGTTTGATTACACTTTATTTTTTGTATTTCGCTTTCTGGCGCGTTAACTAGGTACTGGCCTGGAAGAGAACGCATAAAACGAATTGTAATCAAACTGGTAATGTCTCAAATCGACCTACTGCTGTTGAACGAGCTTACCTACGAGCAGCAGTACCTACACCGTTAGTTGGCAGTTGACATTATATCTAAATTGTTTCTGGTTATTCTTTCCTCGTTTTTTGGTGTTTGATATAAATATATCAAACACCAAAAAACGGGGTTTAAGCCATTGAATTTTATTATGTGCTATGAGGTCTTACCTATGAAATTGGCGTTTTTTTCCACAGATATTATTTTGAACGTAATTTATTCATTTAAATTGCAACTTTCAAATTATTTTAACCCTCTATACCTAACCCATAACCTTCTTATTTAATTAAAGGAAAAATAAAATACATTTTTTAATATCGAACGGTATGTTGCCTGCAGTCTTACTCTATGATACAGAGGGTTTATGAGACTATGTAACAAAGGTTTTAAATACAAATAAAAGGTTTTAATTTTTATTTAGTGTTTCAAACTAAAGCTTGTAAACCATCCTTTTCACTTGTTGCCGGTTCAAGTGTTTCAATTACGTATAGTTTTATGATGCGAACTATTTTTAAGTAATTAAGATATGTGTAACGGAAGCTTAAAAGTTTTCTATATTCCTACCAAAATCTTTGTGGTTTGAAATCGACATTGCTGAATAATCCACAATTTTCATACAATTCTCCATACAAAATGTCCTTACCTATGGAATCATAGGTAAGGACCTCATTTATATAATCTTTTTTTACTGCTTTTGTCTGAGGCAGTTTGAATTGCAATTGGCTATTTATTGGCAAATAACAATATCAATTTCGTTTGACAGTATTAGCGGGTTAGTCCGATTCAAATAAAATGGATAAATTTTGTGTGTAGCGGGTACTCGTTTGATTCGTTAAAATTGGTTCGAGTTGGAGTCGAACCAATTTTAACGGGTCAAACGAGTGCGATAGCGCATTTGAAAATACAGCTCCCCCCAGCCCCAGCTCTTTTAGAGGATAAAATAAACTTCTTTCTCTTCTTCATCGTTTTCACTCTTGACAGAGTGGTCGTGGTTATCATTTCAGATGCTGGTAGCAAGCATAACAACTCTCCGCCATTCCTCTCGGCCAGTCGCTTTCCTTCTGCTTGCGTGTAGTGATGCATCAATCGACAAGATTTGTCCATCTTATCGGTCCGGTCTCAGCGGTCTGGTTCCCTCGACTCTTTCTCTTCATCATATCAGCCGAAAGACGTCCACTGCTGGACATTGGCCTCCCCAAAAGAGTGCCAAAGTGACTGGTCCTGCGCCACCTGCATCCAGCGGACTTCAGCAACCTTTACCAGGTCATCAGCCTTGCATCACACCTTGTGAGGAGCCTACCCACGCCGCGCCTTCCGGTACGTGGTCGCCACTCGAGAACCTTTCCGCCCCAACGGCCATCGGTTCTACATGATAGGTGCCCCGCCCACTGCCACTTAAGTTAAACGATCCGGAGGGTTTTACCTGGTCGGTTACCTTGGTTCTGCTGCGAACAGCCTCATTTCTGATGCGATCACGCAGAGGAACTATACCAATATAGCTCTTGCTCTTAGTTTACTGAAAATTATCCAAAGTCCATTCTATTTTTCTAATCAATATTTCAACAAGATGTGTCTAACACTCCTATATCTTTAGAATACTTAATGACCGTAGCTAGCTAGCCCCAGCTCTAGCTTGAGCTAACAGGGTCGGAGTATTCGACAGTAAAAAGCCTATCCTTCTTTGGGGAATACCGTCTTTTACGTCCTTCTTCCACGCAGCTGTGCAGGTCCGAAAACGGTTATTTATCGGTTGTAATTCAAAGTGCAAAGACCATTTGTCAGCCGCCCCTTTAGGGTGAGGTAACTGAATACGAGGTAGCCGCTTTTACAAGGAATTATGGCGTCTTGGCAGAGCGATGCATTGGCATTTAATTGGAATCGGTGAACTGTGCCTGAGATTGGAAAATTAATCGATTTCTGGCAAAACTAATAAAATGAATTTCATCAAAACTAGAATCCGCATGGATTCAGATTTCACAAAATAATTACAGTTTATCAAACATCAAAAGGTTGATATTTTTACCCGGTAGAAAGTGAAAGTATTAAGTACTCCTTTTATTTGCTTACATAAAATACTTCATTTATTTTATTCGTTTCATTACATAGTTAACTTTTCAATAGGATAATCGAATGCATTCAGCGCTAATCACGACACTCATGCGTCAGAGGGCTACACGTAATAGCCTCGAATTCATCACGTTCACTACTACGAATATATCATCATCATCATCATCATTTTCAGCCTTCAATCGCCCACTACTGAGCATAAGCCTCTCTGCGAGTTCGCCAATTATCCCGTTCCCGTGCTAGTATTATCCAGAAATGACCCGCGGTCTTTTTTACGTCGTCAACCCATCGTGCTGGTGGACGCCCGACGCTTCTTTTTCCTGTAAGTGGCCACCGTTCCGTTAACGTTTTGGTCCACCTACCGTCACGCTGCCTGGCAATACGAGTACGTCCTGCCCAACTCCATTTGAGTTTGGTTATGACTTCTCCCCGACGTCACGCACCTTAGTGCGACGTCTGATCTCAGTATTCCTCACTCGGTCTTGTTGGTTAATGCCGAGCATGGCGCATTCCAGGGCCCTCTGTGCTACCCGAAGAATATATACCCAATTATAACCTAAGAATTTATAAATTATGCCGAGATTGCAAGCGCCTTCACGCCATAAGTGTTAAAACGTGGTAAATCCCTTTTAGCTACACAGTTTCACCTTAGTTACACTCATGACAAAATTACCTACTATAAATTTGATGTCCTCGATGTAGGTTGATTATGTTGTACAGTCTACACATCTGTCGATACGGCAATTAACCGCAATCAGTTCGCAGCCTGCTCTGTTTAGGTATTGAATAATTAAATAATTTATTTAACCTAATCCACCTACTAGAACAATGAATGTATACACGGGAATATGTTTTACTTACTGACGTACGATTGAATAACACATAAGAACTGTTTTGATGGAGTTACAACAGTAATATATCAGTTTCCGTAATTCTATCTTTCACCGTTCAAGGTATACGAGTATACTTGATTAATTTGACGCTAAGAGTTAGAAGCTGATTGGAGCTTATATATAAATGAAGATTTCTTTAGCTAATTCAAACTAAATAAAACGCAAACAATTCTGAATTCTGGATAAGGACTCAAAACTTTACAATAAAAAATATAAATCAACCCCAACTCGCGCTATTAACCACATAGACCATCACAAGTTCACCCTGTATATGTAACTCACAAAACCCGCAAACTGAGGATTTGTTAACTAACACTGAATTAAAGTTGCGGGAACTTTCAGTAAACTGTCTGGCAAGTTTATGCACTGACAACAGGTAAGCATTAAGATTATATCAATGGACTATTTCGTGGGACAAACATGTTTGCGTACACTGGCGTGCATGTTAAGTGGTAGGAGCCGGCTTGCAGAACTGTCATAAATCACATATGTGACAAATTAGAGACTATACGAAATGAGTGGTGAAACTGGGTTATTAGTATGTGTATTCCTTGTGTGTAAAGTTAAAAAAATGCAACCCGAAACTAAAACGGTTTTAATTACACATTCAGAGTCAACTTTTTCGTAGCGTTATTGTAACATAGCTTTTCCGCTCTATAGCGGTAGCTCGGTGCGAGCTCTTGGCACTAAAAGCGTTAAGTTAGTTTTTTAGTACCACTACATCCGTAATAGTAAACAGACTCCCTACTCTAGGGATCTCTGCGAATGAAAGATCGTTGCCGATCCTTTATTGATTTGACCTCTAGATGTGTAAAGCTAGAGGCTAATTCAGGCACCTCACTCAACACAGTTTACCATCGGGAGCTCTGGCGACCTCACCACCAGGAATTCAACACCACGTAACTACAAAGCAAGTAGTCAAGTGTCAGGGTCTTCTAGCCCATTCAGGGCCAATAATCGCTACTCGCTATGCTCGTAGCCGTTTTTCCTCGTATGTAGCGGAAAGCGACTACAGTCGTGTCGTCATTGGCTCTTAATGGGCTAGCATTCAACCCTCTACGGCTGTGTACAATTTGTACACAACTAATAAAACTTGTCAACCCTTACCGTGCGAGATAACGAAAACAATTTCTCGACTAATTTACATTACAAAGGTGGTTGTGAAAGTAGAACAGTATTAACGTCAATAAGCATTAATGTAATTACGTGTAGATGTTCATTGCTGTGTTATCTAGGTTAATTTGTATGATTCGCTGGTGCTCTCTGGAATATGAACTAAGAGCATATTTCCATCCACAGACGAAACAACCTTAGAAGTACAAGCAGGTCGAAATAAACAAGTACTTGCCTATATTATTTTTACCTAGGAGTATTCTTATCGCGCGTGAGCAGGGTAATTTCGGCTTTTGAGATGCGCAAGTAACATTATTTTTTGCTAGCGAGGGCCATTATCATCATCATCATATCAGCTGAAAGAAATCAACCAAAGGCTTTAATAAGCCTCCTAAGAACAGAATAATCCTTCTATATATACTCGTATATATATTATGTGTATCCTTACTTTAATATTATAAATGCGAAAGTTTGGATGTTTAGATATTTGGATGTTTGTTATTCGATCACCCTTAAACGGCTTACCCGATTTGGATGTTTTTATGCACTAAGATTAAAATCCCTGCTCCAAGCAGACGAAGTCGCGAGCGGAGGCTAGTAATATTATAAATGCGATAGTTTGTATGTTTAGATGTTTGTACCTAAATTACACTTAAACGACTCTTCCGATTTGGATGAAATTTTACACGAAGATAGTTTATAGCCTATTTTAAAAGATAGTATAGTTTTTATACCAGGTCCACGCAGACGAAGTCGCAGGCGGATGCTAGTAAAACATCAACAAACAAGTAGAATGATAGACGTTTAGATGTCTACTATAAAGCCGTTAACGTTTACCTTTTTAAAGAATAAGAATAAGAAGAATAAGAAAATTTTATTCACTCAAAAAACCCTTGTTTTACAAAAATATTCTTCTGCCAAACTGCATGACAGTTTGTTGGCAGAGGGACTCCCTTACAAACAATAGATGGGTAGGCTTAGCTATTGAGTAGAATATTTTAATTTTATAATTTTGTTTAAATCAGGCCATCATAGGATATATATTTAGCCCGGCTGCAATTTTTCTGTGATCTTAATATAAACTTATATTCTTCGTTTTGTTTCAGGTAAACTAATGTTACCATTGCTACGTGCTACGTGTAATCTGCTACGAGCTACGACAGGTCTACGAGCATTGAACGTGCTACGAAACAATCACTATGAAATAAATGTGTAGTTTAGAGTGAACACTATTTTAAACACTTAAATAAAAGTAAAACAAAACGAAAAGTAAAGTTAAAACCCATGTTCGTAGCTAGTTTTCTTACAATTTAAAACTGAGAGCGAATTGACCAACTTTTTTCAGTCTTGCAAATGAAAACCTCTATAAAAATCTCAATATTAGTACGCGAGTCCAACTAAGTTTTATCTCTGTAGTCCTGCCGCAAGGCAAGTTTCACAAGTAAACGAGTTAACTTAAACGATTTCCTCCGCCAAGAAAAAACCCACAAGTAATGGCATTTGCGCGAGTTCCCGCTTTATATAGATGAGCGTGACGTAAGTAACAGTTTCTTGGAACCGATGAGCAGTTTTGAAGTTCTTTATGCGGTGGCCGCGAGCGAGGGCGCTTGACGACCGCTGCTCGCAAGACGCATCATACTGGTAAAAGTTCAACATACTCATTCGTTCGTTACTAGAGTTAAATAGGTCACATACGTTTCACATTCCAAATTGACATGTACAGTCAGCGTCATATAGTTAGTAGCAGGCAAGGTATTTATTTATTTAATAGTACGGCATACATTATTTTGGTCTTTTAAAGTTTGTCACTCTTTAACACCACCCAGGTATGTAGCTCCTGCGGACGCGAGTGACAATTGTCCCCCCTTTGTCAAGTGAGTGGGCAACTCGACTGTTAGAAGTTCTTAAGCCGCCCGAACTCTTCGGCTTAACGACTACTGTCATAGACAGCAGCCGGGATCAACTGTTTAGCGTGCCTTTCAAAGCACGGAAGCGCTCATTTATATTAACCACTCAAACATCAGGCGGTCACCCATCCAAAGACTGACCGCTGCCATCGTTGCTTAACCTGCGTTATCGTTTCCGACTCGCAGGCGCCGCTAGGCTATGAGCGCTTCTAGGTAGCCAAATATTTCGGTATACGTCTTTACTACTGTAAGAATAAGGGCGTGTTACGAAACATTTGGCTACTCTGCCTGCTACTAACTATATGACGCTGACTGTACACTGATGTCGATTGGAATGTAAAACGTGTGAGACCCATTTATACGAATAATTGTATTTTTTTTTTTTGTTTCGTGTTTACGCGGAAGTTACCACGATCAAATTTTAAACGATTTGGTACAGAGAGACGACCATTCTGTATTTTCATGGAGTACTCACAGCCTTTACGCCGGTAGAAGCCGTGGCAAATGCAAGGCAAATACACGCGGTCACTAGTCAATGTCTGAATAGCTCAGTTGGAAGAGCACTGTACCGGCAATGAAACGAATACAAGTGGGCAGGTTCGAGTCCTGTCTTGGGCTGAAGACTATGATTCTTTATTTTTCTTTGTATTTGTTCTCTTTGTCAAATCGTTTGATGTCAGTGTACATATTTACGTGAACTCTTTCTGGCGAGTTATATTCCCACGCGTGGTTGAGAGCGCTCGAAATAATTACATCAAATATGTATCCCATCTCAATCGGTTGAGCCGTTTAAGCGTGATTGAGAAACAAACATACAATAATCTAATCATCCAAACTTTCGCATTTATAATATTTAGTAGTATTAAATGAAAAAGCAAACGTACACTTTTCAAATCGTGCGTTCATTCTATGCGCGCTGGACCAATGTATGGATTTTTTGTATTAGTATAATTATTTTTCGATCGCAGTTCATCGAATGGAACATCTGTTATTTTATATACAGTATGATGTAAGCATACAGGGTGTGGTCCTATTACAGGCCAAAGCCCGTTTATTCTAATTTTGGCTTGACTCGTAGAACACATCTGTATTGTATCATAACGCACGTAAAACATTTATATATGTAAAAGTGGCGACCTCAAAGAAGAACCCAAGTTAATAGTCAACATTATTTTAATGATCATAACAAAAGCGAAGATACCAAAAATAAATCTCATTAGCGCGTAGTTAAATATTGAAGCGTCTTCGCGGAGGCCGGAGCCTAATTGTTTCAGTAATTAGTGGATGTGACGCAGTCAAATGAAGTCAGTGTCATACTTGTCCTAAATATTTTAATTGGTGATGAAAAGGGTTTTTGGATTCTCGACGCCACCTTGGCGAGCGTCATAGATATTTTTTTAATGGTTTGAGTTACATTATTTTTTTTATCTTTTATAATAATAATAATTGTATACAAACACCACGCTGCGCTCCAAGACTCAAATAGTCGACGTAGCTCGGAAAGCGGCTAAGTTGAAGTGGGACTAGCTGGGCATGTCTGCCGCATGCCGAGTGAACTGTGGGCCAAAGCCGCCACTGACTGGCAACCCGATAGTTCCAAACGGAAACGCAGCAGGCCTCGCCGGTGATGGCGGGACGAGCTAGACTCGTTCTCAAAAGATTGGCCACAAGAAGCTCGGGATCGAGAACATTGGAAACGGAGGAGGGATGCCTTTGCCCAGGAGTGGGACACTACAGGCTCCCAATAATAAATACAATTCAAAGTAACTTAACAACCACCAAGACGTATTTAAGTACGAGCTATACATTTAAATCAATCTTAGGGGTCGATCAAGGAGGTAGCGTACTCTTTAGATTTTTTAATGTTTTTTTTCTAATTCTAACCATGAAAATGAAATCAAATGAAAATTGAATGAAAATGAAATAAAATGAAAATTATTTATTCGTTACAAGGAAACACATATATATTTAATTACTTAAAACTATTTACTTTTACCATGCTCTAAGCATGTTACTAATATAACTATGGAGTTGTAATATTCGGAAACAAATAATGTATTATTACTATCGTTATGTCCATGTCCATGAGGTCCCGGACCTTTGGAAGGCATGC
Organism: Epinotia demarniana; assembly: GCA_945867215.1. Classification (NCBI taxonomy): domain Eukaryota; kingdom Metazoa; phylum Arthropoda; class Insecta; order Lepidoptera; family Tortricidae; genus Epinotia; species Epinotia demarniana. The sequence continues at coordinate 10,750,762 of OX244276.1, read as the reverse complement.
GTGGGGCCGAAGTAGCGCAGGGGCCCCTTAGACAACAATAATCTAAAGCGAGGGATACACATGGCGGATACAATCGCCGAACACACAACACGATACAACCGGTGAAGGTCCCCGACAGGTGCAAGAACTATTGCAGTGGAGGACTGTGGCTGCGATGGAAATTAAGGCCATAGGCTATTGACTTCAATGTTGGATAGACTGGATACTGGGTTTTTTTTTTTTTTTTTTTTTTTTTATTTAGGTCAACAAACAATCGCTACAAGGTTGCTTAGTTGAGAAATTATAAAAACAAATACAAATATGCGCGATCCACACCGTTAACCACCAATTAACATTATAATGTTGCAAGTAAACAATAATTTACTAAGTGTTATTGAGAGTTCTTGAATTTTACAATAATACAGTTAGTAAGCGTATGTGTAAGCTACATTTCAGACTAAAAATAAAAGAATAAAAACAAAAAGGAGACATTTTAAGGGAGTGTTAAGTGCTATTTTCAGAGAGTATATCTATTACGTATTGTCTAAATGAGGATTCTCTATTTCCAAATATATCTATCTTACAAAACAATCTGTTATAATTATTGATAATCCTCTGGAGAGGCGCGCGCGAACCGGCATGCGTGCGACAGCGGCTCTCGGCAAACAGTCGGTGCGGGCGCGCCTCCCGCTGCCCGTGGGTTGGGATATTGTAACGGATTTTGTTGTTAAGGGCAATGCAATCATGCTTATTGTTACATATGCCATAAAGGGTCATAGCGTCTAACATCAGTCTTCTAGAGTTAAGATCTAATATTTTATATTTAGTTAACAATTCATTATATGATAAGCGGTTTTTATAACATCTATATTGCATGGTTCGTAAAAACTTTTTCTGAACAGATTCAATAGCGTTTCTATACTTGCTGTAATAAGGATTCCAAGTTGGTACTGCATATTCTAACTGTGAGCGAATCAGAGTCTTAAACAGGTACACGTATGTTAAAGGACGTTTGAATTCCGTACTTGATCTCATGACAAAGCCGTACATTTTATATGCTTTACTGACGATATTATTTATATGAAGGTCAAGGTGTAACTTAGAATCTAGAGTAATGCCAAGGTCTTTTATGGATGTGACTTGTTCTAACTTTGAGTTGCATAGATAATACGTTTTAGGTAAGGTTTGTTTTTTTTTTGTGAAAGTAATGGTTTTACATTTATTTAAGTTTAACAGGAGTTTATTAGCATTGCAATATACGGACAAACGATCAAGATCAGACTGAAACTGCTGGAGATCATTATTATTTTGTATTGTGTGGTATATTTTTAGATCGTCTGCATAAAGTAATATATTGCAGTACTTGAAACAATGATCTACGTCATTGATAAATAATGTAAATAGTGTAAACTTTATGGAAGGAGACAAGCGGACACCTCCCGTGACAATCAGTCTCAAAATTATATAAAGGCTGGCGGTAACTCGCCAGCTCACGGAGTGGGCTCCACAAAACAGTCGCACTCACAGTGCGACAATTCTTATTAAAAAGTCGTGATGTATGTCCTGTGGCTTTTCGGCACATTTTATCAAACGCTTTAGTACATTATGAATAGTATAAAGGCAATGCCTCAGCGCCTTACTCTTTCTGATTACGTACTAGTCGTCCTTAATCCAGAACGTAGATAGAAGGAGCTTGCCAGAGCTACTAAAGTTGCGCTGTTTTAAGGGGAACCTACACTTGTCTCTAATTGTCAACATAATGTGTCTTTAAATCAATAAAATGTTCGCAAACCTACACTTGACTCTTGTTGTAAACATAATGTATCTTTAAATCAAAAAAATGGCGGCAACGCACTTGTTGGGTTTTCGCAAGTGTTTTTGCTTGTGGCAACCACAGTTGCTAATTTCGCGGACCCCTTAACTGATTGTGGCAAAACTGTGATTGCCAAGCTAAGTACGGGCTGCTTTGATACAGAAAACTTAGAAGCAATTTAGGCTACTTAAAAAAAAACCGAAATCAAATGAGTGGATAGGCTACAGTATATGCTTACTATTAGGAAGGCCATACGCTTATTTGCAACATCACGTATAGTCAAGTAAAAAATATGTATCAATTTAATCCTCTCATATATATGTACAGTCACGAGCTTTAATTTGGGACCCACATAAAGCTGAATATCGTGTAGCAAACTTACGCTATTTAGAGCTAATATTTTAACGCAATGTCAATGTCATAATGTTTACCATCGATAACTTTACGTTTCTAGGGGCAACCGTGCAATTACGTCAACTGGAGCGAGGGCAAACGATCATTTCCGATGTTTTCCGATTCATTGTTACTTGGGTAAGCGGGATTTTGGTCCTGTCTTCTATCTGTTTTCTTCACTGACACTGACACGACATATGTTCGTAATTAGAAAACTGTAGTGATAGCGTTTGGCAAAGAGGTTATCATTTCAAGGGTCGATTCGATAAGACATTATATGTCTTAACTTGACATCCGTCAGTATCAAACTAAAATTTCGACCTTATTGCATTATGAATGTTCTAACAACATTTAATGGTAATGGGTCCCAAATTAAAGCTCGTGACTGCACCTTAGTCCGCTGACATAAGAGCGATGGACATATTTATGAGGAAGTTGTGTGCACCCATATTTTTGCGGTCGTCCACTAGAATCCCCTAGCCTGATCCCCCAGGGGGAAAAACGGTTAGGTTGTTAGGTGAACTGCGACCCTACAGCGCGCGAGCCGAGCGAGCGAAGCGAGCTTGTCGCGGCAGCGTCCGGCGAAGCGCCATAACCGAACATTTTTTTTTTTTTTCTAGTTAAATATAAAATAATTGCTGCTAGGTTCCCCTGGGTGATCGGGATCAGGTGATTAACGTGGATAACTTGATATTTTTACACTTAACTGTGATACATCGTCGTTGTTAGTGAGGACCTTCTTTACTTACGTACTATTTTTTTTGTGCTACAGTAAAAAGGGGTGCACTTGTGTGGGGCTGGCATCCATTTTCACCATAAGACTACCGTTTAAAAACTGATTCATCTGCGGTAGCTGCACAGTGCAAGCTACGAGGTTGAGTTTTAAAGTCAAGCTGATACACCCTTCCCGCATCCTATACAGTCAAGATCTGAAATATGTTCACGGACAAAGTGATCAAAAATATGTGAACACGTCTTTATTGATATCAAAGACTTGAGGTTGCATATACATTTGTGAACTTTTTTGAACGTACATATATTTGTTAAGTCGTCTGCATGGGTACCGACTGTATACTCGTACTTAGTCACAAATACGTGATAAGCGTTTCGCTGTCGTAAATATTTACGGAGACAACTTAAGTGTAACTAGCAAACAAAATTAATACTTTTTACACAACACGGTGTATCTAATTAACAAATGCAGGGCATTTTGTTACGAGATGCCGGTGCTTTAATTATCTACTTTTGACCAGGCTAGAGCAGTAAGCCACTCGCAAATATGATAATTAAAGGTAAACACAGACTCTGTACGGACTCTCGATACCGCACCAGAACAAGCGAAAAGCGAAAAGCGATCGTCGTCATTTGGGACTTATTAAAATCGGTATGAACAAAGAAACATCATAAAAAAATTGTGTGCCGTACTTGTTGTTCTGATTTACTAACCTACTTTTACTAGACGTTTTTTATGAAAAAATCTATAGTAAATTAGGCTAAGTATATGGTACGTCCCATTGCTGGGCACAGGCCTGCTTTCGTGAATGAGAGGGCAGTAGTCTACATTCTGGCCCAGTGTGGGTTGAGAAAACTTTAAAATTGAAGCAAAACTCCCACGAGGAATACCAACTGAATATAGATTTTATACTGGTAAAACAATGCTTCTCAGCAACATAAGTATTCCTTGGGTATACTGCCTTTTCGGCGAAATATGTTTCGCCTAATTTCACTTCGCAACCAACTTTTCGCAGAAGTTTCATTTGGCAAACCAATCGTTGGCATAATTTCGCACTTTACTTGTTTGGCAACATTTTTATAATGCAGAATTTTACTTCAACAAACTTTTATGTGGCAAATAAATATGAAGCAAATGATTTGTAAACATGAATAATGTAATTTGGGAAAATATAAACTTTGCTTTGGAATTATGATGACTAGGTACTATTAGTATTAATTTACAGTCAGCAGAATATTTTTTGGTAGACTCTAAGGCAGCTCGGTGTAGGTATGACGACTAGCGAAGCGAGGAGGAGTGTTAGGAAGAACCGCGATCCTAATACTCGTACGAGTACAGCGCGCGAGCCGAGGGACCGACGGAAGCGAGCGTGCCGCGGCAGCGGCCGGCGAAGTGCCAGAACCGAATACTTTTTGACCTAATACTTACATAATTATATAGTATTCAATATGTTGCTAAAAGTATGGCATGTCAGTCAATGCATTTGACGAAATGACGATAAAAAAACCCCAGGTAATAATTTATCAAATCATTCGTTCGGAAATGATATCAGTGCGAAATATTAAGTTGGGAAATAAAACTTCGCCCTAGTAAAAATAGGGTAAACTATTTAGGTTTGGAAATTAAAATTTGCCAAACAATAAACTCAATACGGAGTGATGAGAGCGTATAGGTATTTATTTTCGTAAATGAACCTATTTATATAAAATCTAATAGGACATAAAGACGAATGAAATTCAATATTCGCCTCGTTCAAAAGACTTTAATAAAATTGTACTTCTATCAACGATTGCACTCCAATAGCTTTATAAGTACGTACACACACCCCAATAGTTCCCCAGCTGGCTAGCTGAGAGGTGAGTGGCTACTCTCAATCACCGCTTGCCGCTCGTCCCTCGCCACCCTGCCGCGGCCGAGACTCAATACCGCATTATTTTTCACTAATTACCTTGTGGCCGGCAGTGCAGTTAATTTCAGTTTCTGTTCAATTAACATTATGTGTGTATCTGTTCCTGTGTTAGCCGCGCAAATATTTGCGTATAGATTGATCAATAGCCTTCATTATGGTAATTTGCGAATGCTACATTAGAAATTTGTTTCAGTTTCATAGGCAATCAATGACCTCTTTAAATCTGGCAACCTCAGTAGGCGGAAAGTAGACAACCCCTAAGTATTTGTTTAAATTATTGTTATTACCTACTCGGTATTTTTTTGTAAGTCCGGGATACTTTGAGAGATTAAAAAATGCTATAAACCTTGGCATGAAGTCTCTGGTACATCGACTGGTTGATTTTACATAATTGAATACTTATCCTAGGCGAGTCTCAGTTTCAAATATGCAGTTTCTAAACTTCGTTCGACCGATATGGTTGTTCCATTTTGTTCATTTTTGTAACGTGCAATTCAGAGTAAAATTACCAGCAAAAGGTCTCACATCTCGCTCACACCTCAATTAATACCGGGTGGAAAGGCACGACGATCCTTCCCGCAAACCGCAAAGGGGGGTTAGTTTAAGTGATGGAAAATCGATTCGTAATGTTTAGATTTTTTTTACGATTAATTATTAAAAATAATAAAATTAATTAATGTAATTCTGTGACAACCCTACTATTACTATACGTACTAATTATCGTTTATACGTATTGATAAAGGTCACTGACTCTTGTGTAATTGTTAAAATGTTACTGACCCTAATGAGGGTGGTCACTTGCAGTATTTTGCATTAAAAGCTAACTGCCTATAACTTCAAAACGGTTATGAATATGAGCCTAGTTTCTTTAGAGGAAATACTGTACTCAGTCTAAACAATCCCCCTTTTGCGGAAGGGATCGCCGTGCCTTTCCACCCGGTATATCAAGCGACACGCAAGTAAAAAATCTACATACGTCTAGTCATCGTCACCATATTATAATTAATATGGTGACGATGACTAGACGTTATATCACGTTGGCAAGTGGAACCGGTCTAGGGCCCTGTACATAGAAACATGGTACTCGTTTCCAAATATCAGGATATTTGGAAACGAGTCATGTGTCATAATTTCGGTCTATCGTAAAGCATATTTATCGGCAATCTAGTTTTAATTACTTATAATTTACATTAAAAACAAATTTCAACCGACTTCAAATCAGTACCCAAATCGCTTCAAGTATTAACTTATGAAACTGTGAGGCGGTGATGTAATATGATACTTTCGTTTTTCCTTACCCAGTCGGCCCACACTTTTATGAACTAACAGACAGATTAATGTACCGCTGAACTGTACATATATTTGTTGGAACGTGCGCGTACCCTTCGACGTATGCCCTTAATCTTAATGCACGCAAAACGTTCGAAATTCGAAATGAAGGGCTTTACTTCGCGCGCAATTAACCACGGAGTTCGTCCCTCGACTTCAACTTCCGGTCGGGTTCGCCCCCTCATTGATTACTGGCATGTACTTATAGATTTACAGGAAAAGGTTCTGTTTTTTACGCGGATTATTGAATGCGGGAGAAAGAGCATGGGAAAGAGCACTAGGAAGATTGAGAGGGTGTCGGGAATACCGTGGAAAATCACATGGCTGCCGTAATACTTAATAGTTTTTTATCTACCTTTTGTTTTCCTACAACGTGAACGCGAACGTTTATCAAAACTTTCGGACAACTTCTCCTATAAACAGACATACCTTGGAAAACGCCTACCCTTTAAGTTAGGCGACCTTTGTACTGCCCAGCTGTTTCCTAGGCAACCTAACAATCATTCTTCATACAATCTTTTATTTAACTATTTATTAACACTTTCACTGCCAGAGGAATTGCTACGCTCGTAGCCGATCCCGTGGTTTCCCTCATATGTAGCGGAAAGCGACTACGGCGTAGGCAGCTTGGCGTTTTCCTGGCAGTGAACGTGTCGTAACAGATATGACCATATCGGGCTAGTTAGATTTGTGTGTGATTTTTTCGTGATATTTATTTATTTAATACTGGCTTCAATCATTCACACATCTAAACATGCAAACTTTCGCATTTATAATATTAGTAGGATTGTAATATGCATATAGAATGAAATGTGTATAATTTGTCTATCTTGGGCATTTATTTCTTCACCCATGAAGTTGATACCTAACCAAGCGAATGCTGTATAGTAAAATCCAACTACACCTTACTCTACACGTATTTGCTTAAACCGAAGGGTGGAAATATGAAATAAAAACAGAACAATACGTAATTCGACCCCATTCCGAGCGGAAAAGCGGGCCCTCATTATCGTTTTCCGCACCGCCCCGTCTCAAGTGTCGCGAAACAATGCCATCCGAAACTGAATAAATCATATATTTTTTTAATTCTGTGGGGTATTTCTAATTTTTGATATTGTGTGTGTCATTTTGTATCAACGCTGAAGACGAGGAAATAGATTATCGACTTGTACGAGTACATACCCAGAGACACGTTTAAATTAAGCTCCACCAATCGAAAACATCTATGTTATTAGAGGATTAATAATAACTAACCTAACAATAACAACTAACCCAATTCTGACAGGATAACGACTCATCCTCCTAGCGTTATTCCCGGTTGTGCCCCTAAAGGAGCCCAGGGTACGCTTTGACACCTAATCCCAAGATTTGGCATAGGCACTAATTTTACGAAAGCGACTGCCATCTGACCTTCCAAACCAGAGGGAAAACTAGATCTTATTGGGATTAGACCGGTTTCCTCACGATGTTTTCCTTCACAGAAAAGAAAATCTAACGGTAAATATTCCATACATAAGTTCCGAAAAACTCATTGGTACGGGATTCGAACCCTCGACCGCCGATTGACAGCCGCATGCCTGAACCACTAGGCTACCGTAGCTATTGACACGATAACGACTACAAAGCTGATACATTTTTAATAAATGGTTGAATACTTATCACTATCAGTCTCATCACTACAATATTAACTTACAAGTGTTAAGCCAAACCAAACCAGAATATAGGTTATTACAGTAACAAATATTGTTTATTTACTTGTATATATCACCTGAAAGATTAATATATTATCTGTAATACATACGCGCGCAATAAATACTCTCAAGATAATAAAATAAGAATTTTGAAACCTGCTTATTTAGCTTCTCAGAATTCCATCATCACGTTCGCATTAGAAATGGGTCTTTTAATTGCCGACTTATAATGCGACAGGAATTAACAATTACACTAAGCGTCTTGTAACCACATGCTTCATATCAGATATCAAGTGACGCTGTATCATAATTACATTGCATTATAAATTCGCTCCTACCCGCTCGACATAAGGGCCACTTTTAATTATGGTTAGTTCACTGTATGTATATTACTCGTATAAAACAACGTAACGAATCTTTATTCGAAAGCAATGATGACCGAAATTCTATGGCAAGTAATAATTTGAAATGTAAGCGGAATAAATATTCTTGGTCGCACGCAAAACTGAACATTATTTGAGGACAGATATAATTCGAAATGGGAGTATGCTGGAGTCAAGGAAGTCAAGAATGAGGTGTAATGAATTCGCTCCCACTTAATACGTGTTAATTTAGCAAAACGTGCACTTGAAGAGGAATACAAATGTGAGATAATTGCGTCATCGAAGATGTTTCCAACTAATGAGGTCGTGTTCTATATCTGGTAAATTAAACGTAGACATTGTAATTTGCAAAATAACAAAAAGGCAGTGTTACTACTCGTACATATATAATTGTAATAATGTAATCGAACGAGCGAGCGAAGCGAACGAAGTTCTATGCTTCAGCTTGTGCCGAAAATCGTTTGTCTGTCCGCTGTCCGCCTGTAACGCTATACGGCTGTTCTCCACTAGGGGTCGCTTTCTAAACCGATTCTCAAAAAAAAATGTGAGCAGGTTCGTTAATTCATACTAATATTATAAATGGGAAAGTGTACGTGTCTGTGTGTGTTTGTTTATTTGTCCGTCTTTCACGGCAAAACGGAGCGACGAATTGACGTGATTTTTTAAGTGGAGATAGTTGAAGAGATAGAGAGGATAGTTTTTATCCCCGAAATCATCCCCTAAGGGGGTGAAATGGGGGGTAAAAGTTTGTATGGAGCTGCAATATAAACGAGTTCCACGCGGACGGAGTCGCGGGCAGAAGCTAGTCAATATGTCGTTTTTTTTGTAGAGAAACTTTTTCGATTTTTTTTTTCAAGTCATTTTTGCCTGCATAGAGCCACTAGTTTGTATATGAATATATTTTGTAGTTACTTTCATAGTTTACAATAGCGCCACACCCTTTCTTCCCGTGGGTGTCGGTTATGAGAATAGGGTTGATATGTGTTGCTGGCTATGTATATAAAAGAAGACTTTCTGACTGATTCATCAACGCACAGCCGAAACTACTGGGACTAGAAACATGAAATTTACAACAGAACTTCCTTTTATGGCGTAGACGGAATTTTTGGAAATTCTACCCCTAAGGGGGTTAAATAGGTATTTTAAATAGGGTTTCAATGTTTGTGTGGGGGAGGGAAACATTATTTTTTGATCTAGAGACCTGAAACCTTGTAAAAAGATTACTTATACAAGATAGAAAAAAGTACTTCCAGCGTTTTAAAAAATTCTATCCCTAAGGGGGTTAAATAGGGGTACCTACCAGGTTTGGAAGAGAAACACTGTTTTTTGATCAGTAAACTTAAAACGTTGTTTGTATAAAGATTTCTTATCAGAATAAAAAGAGTTCTTTCAGCATTTTGGAAAAATTCCACCTCTAAGGAAGTTAAATAAGGGTGCAAAGTTTGTATGGAAAAATATTTTTTTGTGCTTGATACTTGAAACCGTAGAAAGTTACTTATAAAAATAAAATAAAACTCTTTCAGCGCTTTAGGAAATTCCACCCTTAAAGAGGTTAAATAGGGGTGCAAAGTTTGTATGGCAGGAACTTTATATTTTGAGCTAGATACTTGAAACTCTGTAGAAAGATTACTTATTTGAATTCAAAAAAAGAACTTTTAGCGTTTTGGGTGATTTCAACCCTAAGAGGGTTAAAAAGGGGTGAAGGGAATGCACGGGGAACACTGCTTTGTTAAGCTAATGACTTGAAACTTTGTAGATAGATTGATTATTAGAATACAAATAAAGCAATTACAGCGCTTAAGGAAGTTCCGCCCTTAAGAAGTTAGAAAAGGGTTGCAAGGCATAGGAAATACTTTTTAGGGTTCCGTACCAAAAAGGTACTAAAGGAACCCTTATGGTGCGACTCCGTCCGTCTGTCTGTCTGTCACAAAGTGAAATATCTCACGAACTACTTAAGGTATCAATTTGAAATTTGGAATGGTTTTAAATGAGAGTCATCCACGTGCATGGAAAATGAAAAATTTTAATATATATTTTAATTTTCCATGAAATCTTACGAATATGAGGAGGGGGCAAAAAAAAAATTCAACTATTGGGTCAAGTGGGGTATCATTTGGAAGGGCTGGAGTTGCACATTTTGAAGTTTTTTTTTTTTTTCTACACGGGGAAAATATTGATCTATGAAGGAAAATGTAAAAAAAAATACCATTCCCCCCCCGCTTATCTCGGAAGTTATTCAAGTGAAAAATTTGAAATAATTACTTGCGATTAAGATAAACATAAATATTACGGGAAATGTTTTTTTTTCTGTATCTAGCATATTTTTTGTTTTATTTACAAAAATCATTTCCTAGTAAAGTTTGCAATTTAATCAACTTTATAAGTATTTATTTGTTTTGAAATTCCTATAAGACTGTAATAGAAATACCCTGATTTCAAATTAAAAAATAATAATCGAGATCGGTACACGTGATAAACAATAATCGCTAAAACACCAACATACATACTAAGCTGATTGCCCTTGTACGTTAGTACCAAATGGGGCCGATAGACGGCGCTGACCCCATTCGCGTTGTTAAGATTTTTTTTAGAATGAATGGAGTTGGGACGGGTATATTTCAATAGCAGATCAAAAAAAAATCGCGATTCAATTGTCTTGGTAGTTTGATGGTGTTGGTGTAAAAGTTACTCGTTGTTTGAAATTGAATTCTGTTGTGTTGGGTTAAAATAAGTAAATAATTTAACAAATATTGGGATATTTACCTTTACCTTGAGTTAATTGCTAGTTTGTACGGAACCCTCGGTGCGCGAGTCGGACTCGCACTTGGCCGGTTTTTTTTTTGAGCTATAGACTTGAAGTTTTGTAGAAAGATTACTTAAAAAAGTACTTTACGCGGTTTGCAAAATTCTACCCCTAAGGAAGTTAAAAAGGGATGCATGGTTTGTTTGTATGGAGAGCATTTTTTGAGCTAGTGGTTTGAAACTTTGTAGAAAGATAACTTTTTAAAATATATAAAAAGAACTTTCAGTGTTTCAGGAAATTCTTCCCTAAGGGGGTAAAGCGGGGTTCAAAGTTTGTATGGAGTGCAAGACATTTTTAAAAGTAAGAGATTTGTAACTTTCGGTTTAGACTGATTGTTTGAAGAGTAGATAAGATAGAGGGGGTTAAAAGAAATTCAGCCCCTAAAGGTGCTAAAAGGAGTTACAGGTTTGTACGGGGAACAAGACAGCTTTAAAGTAAGGGTAAGTAAGGTAACTGTAACTTCGGTCAAAGACTAGAAAACCAATAAACACCGTTTTTTAAATTCATCTTCTAATGAGGTTCAAAGGTGTTGGAAGTATATTGAAGAACAAGCAAGGGAATTCTTAGGTCATACGTATACTATATGGTAAGCCATTTATCACTCAAAATACATAATCAGACTGCTAGCAAAAAAGTTGGTTAGGTTAAATTAGAACCACGACGACGCTTAATCCCTGAACGGATTTAGATGAAATTGTCCATACAGATAATTTGAGACCATTGAAAGGATATAGGATAGTTTTTATCTCGGAAATCATGTCTTAAGATGGTAGAACTTTGTTTGGGTCGGCGATAATTAAGGTTCCGCCCACAATAATTTAAGAGCAATCATTTTTTCTAAGACGGTAACAAGTTCTACGCGAACGAATTCGCGAGCAACAGCCTGCAATATGACATTTATCCATCTCTAAACCTATAATTGCTAGAAGTTACACGGACCATTACATTGCTTGTGCTTTAGGGAAAACTGGCGTGAGATTGCGTACGAATGTATTTAACAAACACGTACTGGAACCACTATTACAGTTTTACCATATTGGGGCACTAAACTACAAAACACAGGTTCGAAATAACAAAGATCCCGCTCGTGTGACTTGCATCTTGCACCCCTCACGAACCCGTGTATGTTTCACCAAATTTCGTGTCTATGAAAAATAATCAGTTACCGTTTCACCTTCGGAAGGTAAAGATTTGCGTTTGATTCCCTTGGCCTGCCTCTATTTTGCAACCATATACGGCCGGAGAAAGGGATCAGGACAGACGCTTTATGTGCCCATAAAAAAATTGGGGACCCTGCGAACTCGAAATTGAATATGAAATCTGCGCGATCGAGTTTAAACGTGAATTTAATGAAGTAGGTACTTGTGTGGAAAGGTGTCAACTTTGAAAACTTCGTTAAAATTACAAGTACGTGAAAGGTTAGCTTATCTGCCAAATCGACCATCGGGTATGGTCACTTATGTCAAACGTCCCAAATGGCGAGTCCGTTGGGCAACAGGGTAAAAAACACACAACCCCGACTCTAATTTGGGATTCACAAAATGTGCTTTATATAACTGACTTACTGTTCTCCGAATAGTTATATGTTATTGTCTTGAGATTTAGTCAAAATATTTCTGGACACGATGGGTAATGCCGGGGTCGGGGCAATAATTTATTTGTTTATTGGATTCCACTGAAATGAAGACTTCACTTTACCTAAAAGTTGAAAGACCAAATCATTAAAAACATTAAAAATTTGCTTTCACACAGAGAGTGGAGTCGTTGTTCGTTACAAAATTTTAAAGATTAAATTTATAGATTATTATTTTTAAATTTATAGATTTAGACCGCTGTTGTCTACCTCTACCTACATGTTATTGTATTCTTTCTCTTTATAACTTTTGTGTGAGGTGTGCAATAAAGAGTTTTCGTATTGTATTGTATTATTTATTTAAATACCTTAAATTATGACATTACCCATAAAATGCACGTACCTCTATTTTTAGAGAAACGATCACTGAAACAATATCAACTGTTACATTGTAAATGTTACATTTTGGTGTCCAAATTATTTGAATAATTATCACAATTAATCGATATCCTTTAACCATATGCAACCTTCATTCCGGACAAAAAGTTCTTAAATTATAGATTTTATAAGACATTTACAGGCAGGTTATTTGATGTTGTCAATTTAGACAACTGTGTAAATATCTGTAGCAAATCTCTTGTTATATTTTTATTGCGTTGGGTGAATACATAATTTATAACCGTGTGTACCACGACTAATATAAATGATCCACAAGAACCAACAATTTTATGAAAATCTTGTATGCAATTAAATAAATGAACCATATACTCCAGAAGTGTAACTTTTAATCGTTATTCGTTTAGTCATAAAAATACCAATGCAAGTCTATCACCTTATGTGTGTTTGCAAACACTCGTCCAGACCCTAAGTCATATCCCAAGTAAGTTTTAATACCGTGGAGTGAAATCATACAAATATCCTCTGAGTATAAAACATAGCCATTTCTTATTTTCGTGCTATTCAAGAGTAATGCTTCTTTTTATAAGTTTATATCTAATTCAGTCACATTAAGAAGTTTGGGGTGATAGAACAAGTTTCAGGACAAACCGTCCGGTCGAGACGTTGAAAGATAAAAGATAATCAAAGGCGAGCCGACATTTTTATATTTACGATCTTATTTTCAACATGACGAAGATAGGTTTTAAACTTGTTTAAAGTAATTTAGAGTTAAATATCTTAGGGATCTGTCGTAAGAAAATGTCACAATAGGTTGAATATCTATATATACTTAGGAATTAGGTATATGTAAGTGTTTATCTGCGAATGCCATTTTTTAAGCGGTAAGAATAAGTAATCAAGTGTACAGTTAAATTATATAGTCAACGTTAGATACATTGTTTACGAATGTTACAGGAACATGTGACCACAATGAATGTTACAAAGCTTGTATTCATTGTGGGTACCTTTGACTCTTGACTGTACCAAACTAAAACAAGAACATACAATTTTGTATATCATAAATTTAATACCCCTTTAAGATTTTCGTCGCACCACGGAGACTGTTTTTTATTAAAAAAGAAGTAAACGAACGCACGGGGTGGAATTAACTAAATGACGAAGCATCTAAATAAGTATTCAACTTGTCGTGTATGACTTTAATTAATGATTGATTTGTACCTATGTTGTTGAGTTATTCCTTCGTGGCAACGGCCATCCCGTCCGACGAAAGCATGGATCCCTAAAAACCTCAAACTTAAGAGCATGTTTAATTAATCTTAATATCTGCGGGAATATTTCAAGATGTTAGAGCTTTCGTAGTTAATGTACCGTTCTAAGATAAACGGCGTGATTATGGAGAGATCGCGAGATAGGCTCTTATTTATGGCCTTTTAACCCTTCAAAAGTTATGTGCAAAATTCATATTTTCAACGAGATAAGCAGCTTTTTTGCAGTTAATTTTCAGATTTTTTTTATTAGCTCTTGGAGTTTTCCGCGTTTACTTACATTGCTTGTTAATTAAACTGGTTAGCTTGTATCCTATTTATTACCGAATTCAACAGTATTCTACATAGGTGAAATACATAATTAGGGATGACTATACTTATGTATCGTTGGGCCAGTTGCTTCAAACCGTTGGTAATCGTATGTAACGTCTGTTAAAATCGAATTGTTTGAAAATATTTCATGTTTTGAATGGGATGTCAGCTCCCGGCGCCATATTTAACGTTCCTATAAAGTGTGTAAATTGACAATTTCATTGAATTCATTACGAAAAGTATTCTATGTTCGTGACTATATAAAAAAAACAATGGTTTAAAAGTTTATCCGTACAAATGTAACTTTGTACTCAAATAAAACAGAAAAATGCATCTGCTGGCATGCGAACGCTCGCTGCAGCTATCTACGGCTCCCGTGCGTATTACTGCATAATCCCATATTGTCCTAGTTCTGAACTTACCTTTTATTCTTGTACTAAGCAGAAAACATAGCTGCGTTAGCGAGTGCAAAGCTTAGCATTTACAACTAAAACGTTTTACGTGTTTATGTTATGAAACAAAGGTATTTATGTTAGCGACTGATTTTTCACGAAGTTTGGTGGTAAAATTGGAGTGAGAAAGAAAAGGTTGCGATCTGTCTGTAGTCAGCATGATAAAGTTGCATAATAACAGCAATATGTATGGTCCTATGCTCTCATCATGTTTGTCGTTGACGTATTTGTTAATGACCTTTTAAAATTCCTTTTAACAAAAAATATAAAACATTTAATAAAGCAAACAATTCGGTACCTACTTACCTAGAACCAGATACCTACTTAATAATTGATGCGACATTCTTTATTTAACACGTGTCATATTATATTACATGCTTTGCTAGCGACTGCATTACCAATAAATAAATTTGATTTATTGTAATTACAAAGTAAAAATATGATTAGAAAAAAGGTGAACTATTAGGTACGCGTGAACATTCTATTTCAGTAACAAACCCGTTTCAACACCATATTCGTTAACACGTGCGACTAAAAATCGTATGTAGCAAAGTATTCTCTACAAACGAAGCGTTGTTCAGTTTAACGGAGCTAAACCACAGCCAAAGACAGTGTCGCGCTGAACTGTTATTGAAAATCACGAATGCAAAACCTAGCCGAGTTCAATCCAGCAAACAAAATGCTCACAACCTGAACCATGCGGCGGCGCCTAGGGCCCGGAGCGCCAACACTCACACTTTTGTCGCCTACCACTTGACCCACATACTCTATACATGTCTCCTGTAACAGGAAGCGGTTGCTAACACCCCTTCCCTCTCCACTCCGGCCTTCACACTAGAACACACCCTCACACCTCGACACAGAGATCAAACTCCCATGCCCTATCAACTAACTCAAAGGCGACTCCCCACGCAATTTAACACTTTGTTTTTCCTTCAAACATGGCAGAATATTCAATGCCAGCGGAAAATGAGTTGGATGTTACTATTAAGCGATTTGCCACTTTCCTGCTCGAGTAATAAGTTTCATGTTGTAACGCCGCCGCGGCAGCTCGTAATGAATTTTTTATACAGTTTCTGCCTATACTAGCAGCAATAATACGTGTAATCTAAGTCGAATCCACGACGCGATCCGTGTACCTTACTCACAGAAGGATTTTTTTATAATAAATTTATAAAAGGGTTACAGACCGATATACCTAGTTACGAGATACTTTAGACAGTTCGTGAAGAAAATTCTTGTGTTGAACAAGAACAAGCTTAAATGGGGCGGTTTATGACAACATTCCGTCATGAATTTATGGTCGAAGCGAAGGTTGGGTATTATAGGCAGCATGTGGTGGCAAGGGCTCGGTATCAAGCAAAATCTGGGGTAAGGGCGGCAACGCCCGGGAATTTGTTTTGCGTTGATTCAGTTAATGTTGCCAACTTTTAATTGGTTTAATAATTCGCGTTTTCTGATCGCTATGTAGGTACGCATAAAGTCTTAACTTTTTCAATTATCGTCAGTGAAGTTTGGTATTGTGACCGTGACTGACGGATTTACTTCACGGTTAATTTTAACATATCAACAACTCTTATTCATTCTTTTAATTTTAATAAAAAGTAATAGGCTGTTCCAGAAGGACTTAGGTTCCGTGTTTTTTATTTAAAAATCTTCGTTAATCGTTACTTCAAAGATTTCACATTTAACGCTTAAGTTTATTATTCAAACGGTTAATACCTTTATTCGTTAACTCCTGTTAGACATTTTAGGTATGAAAATCTTTGGTATTTTTCTGCCATTTTTATTAAAAAGGCATTCATAGCTATTTTGACTTATAAAGATTTAGTAAGCCTTAGTAAAATGTGGTTTGGAGGACAGATAAATCTGTGTACTCGTATAGTACAGGCAAGTGTAAAAACATGTATCGATTTAATCCTCTCATAAACATGTTCAAACGAAATCATAATCCGCTGACATTATGAGTGATGGGAGCTATTTAGAACAGAATAGAATAGAATAATATTTATTCATGACAACAACATATACATGCACATAAATCAACATACAATAGTACATTACGTAACTAGGGCGGTGAATTCGTGAATGCCCCAGATCGCAGGTGTTTGTGGCCCGAACCGAAGGTGAGGGCCATAAATATGCGCTCTGGGGCTTTACGAATTACCGCCCGTGTTAAGTACAAAATTTTACGTCTTCATCTGGCCGCAATGAGAGTTTTCCCGCACGCGCAGCGTGCAGTAAAACTCGCATTATCGCCAGGTGTGACGTAAAAGAAGAAACGACATTGCCACGAAACGGTTCCATCTCAGCGTTGTGCTGGCCGGGTGGTCAGCGCTTGGCTTCCGATGGAACCATCCGGTGATTCCACGGCGTAACACACATTTTACACTTACACCTATTGATGATTTGTATGCAACCATATTTTAACACTTAACTGTAAAAGTCTATACTTAATAAGTGTATTTCAATTCTGTTAAGTAAGAGGCGTTTATAGAGTTTTTAAATAAAACTACCTCTTTATAAGTACCAACCGCTATTCCAGCCAAATCGGTAACAAGAATAACGGTCGCACTTTCGTCCACGCTGACCCACAGAAGGGCGCCACATGTTTCAAATTTATGAAGCAACTTTTCGCGCGACTTCTTTGTAGCGAATTAAACATAAATAATTACTCAGGGACAGGTGGCCCTCTGATTTACGCCTTTTTCACGAACCTTGAGTACGGGCGGATTGTACTAACATAGAATAACAGACCGATCAACGTTAATTAAGGCACTGGCAGGTGGTGTACATTCAGATAATTAAACTTTAATATCGGTAGAATTACTATTACAATTACAATTACGTGTCATATTAACAGATATCGTATAGGGTTTTCATTGAAGTGAGATTGTAATAGACTATTAGAATGGTTTATTTGAGTTAATCTTAGTGTAGGTGTGACACTCTAATTAATTAAAAAATGTTTGAAAATATTTATATCAAATCCATGAACTCGTATTCGCAAATTACTTATCGTAATAAAACCCAGAATTTAAACAAGTACGGAAAATTACATCCACACAAAAAAACATAACAAAAAGTTCTAAAGTAAAAATAGCGAGAATTTTCCAACAAATTCGCAGTCCGTATCAGAGCAGGACAGTGGAAGTAAGAAAAATCGCCGGCAAACGACAAACGCAAACAACCCGCAAAAACACCACGTTAGCGGGAAAAACTGGAAACATTACTTCGCCCCGCTCCGTCGGGTAAAAAGTCGGTGTAAACTTAATGTCTAGTTCTGTAACGGTTCGTGTTTAAACTGTTACTGTAATCTAAATTGAAGCCGTCAGATAGCATGCATCACATAAATATCCGCAGTTTTTAGTCCAAAAAAGCTTTGTTTTGGATATTAGTTTGTTGTTTATGCACTTTTATATTTTAAATATACATATAACTGTTTCCAGAGACGTGTGTTGTCAGAGACGTCCATAAGGACGTCTCTGACAACGCACGAGAGATTTAAATTAGTAATTTATTTTCACAAAAGTTGCCTTATTTTATAATGAATTATAATTATTTTTTTCGGCTAAAATTTACTAAGTTTGGTGCCATATATCTCGAAAACTGGAATTTTGAAGTAAATATGGGAAACTATTTCGGTAAACCGCGTTGTTGTTAATACCATAAAAGCCATACAAAACACGAAAAAACGATGAGTTACAGATCAAAAGTCATTTGGAGCTAGGAGCCCCTTGGTGAAACGGACAGGAGATAGTTGGAATTATTATCAATTTCCGAGCTAGCGTTAGGACTATTGCAGGTGTCATTTTCACCATAAAAGTTACACGTGATATGTCCTAACGCGCGTCAGTAAAACTACGCGATTACCATGATGCGGTCCTAGGAAATAAAGAACACAAGAAAATAAAGAACGAAGGTATTATTCAAATCATTATTCGTTATAACCAGTGTCTGTACCGCATGTCACATTACCACACTGATAGCGCGCGAAAGACATTAAAACCAAATAGGAACGAGAAACGTATGTCTCAACTGGCCCTGTGGTCTATGTTAGTCGAAGCTGTGTCAGAGCCGCATTGTCGCGAGTAAGACGTCTAACAACAGCTCCTCGCCTCCACTTCCTCTCCCCAGTTTCGCAGTCGGGCTACAACGCTGCAAAATGGATGCAATTTCGCAATTGCAACGGTAACGATGCAAAATTGTCACCCGTTCAATGCGGAGTGTAACATATGTTATTTTAAATTTTGTGGATCAGAACACATGGGTAAACTTTGGTGCGGTGAATTTTAGGATTAACTCCGCTTGGTTGTGGATGATGGAATTGGCTAACTCTATCCGTAGTGATACAAAATGCACTTTGTTATTTTACTCCTCGTACGTTAGCAAATACTATGGAAACACATATATAATGGCTGTATTCATAAACCCATTTTAGCTAAAATGTTGTTAAAATCGTTCTTCTTTATCTATCACTGTGACGTTCGTGTTCGTAAGAAACAGACAAAACACTTTGTATTTATCAGAGGCATTTTATGTTTTATGAATCAGAACAGCTATCAGGCGACGGCGCGCGAGCTCTCTCGATTATTCTCGCAGTATCCGTTTCTTTCTTATCAGAACACTTAGAACATGAGATATAGTGCGAGAAAAATAGAGAGTATCTCGTGGCCGTCGCATATGATAGACGTGCTGGTGGGCAGAGTCATGGATGTATTAAATAAATAAATAAATAAATATAAGGGGACAATCTTACACAAATCGACCTGCTCCCAAACTAAGCAAAGCTTGAACTATGGGCACTAGACGACGATAAACATAATTATATAGAGAAATAAATACTTAAATACATAGAAAACATCCATGACTCAGGAACAAATATTCGTGCTCATCACACAAATAAATGTCCTTACCGGGATCTATTTATGTATGTGTATGTGTAAGATTGTCCCCTTATACAATAAATAATATTTACAAAATATTCAGCAAGAAATTGAAAGTCAATGAGAGTCGTCGTGGACCTCGTAGCAATATGTAGCGTAAGACGTAGCACCGCTACACCAGCTTTACTCGCGTGCTACGAGTGAACTGTAGCTTCCTTAGAATACAGTTCCTATTTTATTGGAGGCACAAATCTATAAGCTATACTAATATTATAAAGAGGAATAGTCTGTGAGGTTCCAAATTTGTTTATAGCGGGTAATCTCCGGAACTACTTATCTGATGTGAAATATTATTTTACTAGCATATAAAATTGATGTTGGGTGTTATTTGTAATAAGTAAATAGGTGGAGCGGCGCGTGCAGCTAGTAACACATAAAACTGGAACGACAGTCCCCCTGGCATTAAGACACAGTGAAATGAATCCAAATCAACATAGAGATATATCTATAATGCGCTCTGACATATTTGGATACATCAATTTATTAATTTAATCTTTGCATAACTGCTTTAACGGTATTAAACTAAATACGGCGCGTGGGTGCAGGAATATGACGATAACGGAGCGCATGCGCCGTGCAGGAAGGAAAGCCCGGCACCCGTGCGCCGCGCAAGGGAGCACTGAGTTAAACGGTCGACCTACAAACATTAACACACGTGTAGAAAATTAGATACAATTTTAAGCCCATTAACTTTTTTTGGCTTTTATTACCGACGAGACCGAGTAAACAAGTGCGTCACGATTTGACGTATATTTTGCTGAGTAAATGCGTCTGCTTCGCTGTAGAGTCCTCAGACACACTCGTAAAAACCACCTCCACACTTGTGTCCACAAAGTGTGTCACGCCGCAAGAACCACAATATTATTCCTTATTAATAAGCCCATGTCATATATTCAGCGGGTAATTTGGGTGTAATAATGCCCATGACATTAGGGGCACGTGAGCGGACAGAGTACGGGGTGTTTATACTGTTTATGGAGCGATACTATCTCCGGCCGGCCATGAATATTCATGAAACAACCTGTGTACAGTTTTTATAATGTCACTTTTTGTTATACTGTAGAGTTTGGTATGGTTGGTTAGACCGGGTATGGGTTTTACTCAGTTGTAAACTAATATTCACTAGTTAACGGATACCAGGCTCAGTGTACGTGTGTGTGTGTGTGTAAATGAAAAATATGGGAGAAAGGGGTTTTAGTCAGGTCGAAGTTATATACAATATGGATGAGACAGATACCTCGCTAAAGAATTCCTCCTAAAATAAATATGTACGAGGTATTTGTATAGATAGTGTCTAGAATTAATGGACCATGGTACCCATTTTCTTTGGTCTTGAGTGTGTTTGGAGCAAAATCGGATTGAAACGTAAAAAGGTCCTCCTGGAAGTTTATTTGTATGTCCTTACCTCGTTTTAGCCTTGGAACAAAATTGAGAATATTTTATGCTTCTATGTTGTGTTCGTCGCTATCAGACACAGAAAGAACTTACGTTTGTTTGCATCTTCCTTGTTTGTTAAGA
The DNA here is from genome assembly GCA_945867215.1 of Epinotia demarniana. NCBI lineage: Eukaryota > Metazoa > Arthropoda > Insecta > Lepidoptera > Tortricidae > Epinotia > Epinotia demarniana. The sequence goes on along the minus strand of OX244276.1, from coordinate 10,729,264 downwards.
CTTCTCCAACACAATTCGTGGAATAACCGTTGATTTGCAAGTTAAAAACAGAAGCATAATGAATGATCAATAAAATTGACATAAGTCATAACATAGGCAAGTTAGTGGGAATCGAGTTGTATGGATGCCGCACCACTGGTAATATATTTATAATAATTCTTAAAGGTTGGATAAAAACTCAATTATATGCATAAAAAATATACTGAAACAGGCATTAAATTAGGCTTTTTCATCACAAGAACATCCTTGGCGGCGCAGGTAACACAGGAATCGACTTGCTAGGAAAGTTACCCAACTGCACCGCTCCTCATTTTTAAATATGTTATAGAGTAGTCTAAAATCTCTCTGCAGAAGTTAGAAGGATTGGTCACTTTTCAGTACTTTGAAGGAAAATTTCTCCCAACAGATTGAGTTTGGGCAGCTAAAAAAATAAGTGACTGTTGCGGGGCGGGACAGTTGGGTACCTTGCCTTGTGAGTTAAGCGGGATAATTAAATTACACTATAATTAATCTATTCGAGCACATTTTATCCACAACATGTGTGTTAGTATTTTAAGTATACAACTTGGCTTTATTTCTCACGAGTAGTGTTGTTAATGATAGTGGCCATTCGTTTTGTTAACAGTGGTATTTATCTGAGATGACAAACTGTATCTGTCTCCGTCTGGTTTGTGTCATAGAAAGGAGATGGCTAATTTGTTAATTCAGTTAGTACTTAGTCTATTGTTCTTTTGGTTAAGGAGAGTTATTTTTAATCAAACTTTAGGTCGTGTAACCATCAGATATGTGCTAAGCAGTGTTTTCCTACGTTTGATACCTCGCATGTTTGACAGGTAAGTGTTACTTGTATGGAAATACATCTTACCACAGCTTTGGTACCCACCATAATGAATTTCCATATATCTACAACTCCAACTTATAATGTCAGTTTCTGAGCACCGTTTGCGTCACTTATGTAATTGACAACATTTCATATTTTCATGTGGGCCATTTTATGATTTAGTTAGCTAGAAAATGTTTTTTTAAGCGACACGTGTTTTTTTATTTCTCCCTTAATTGTAATTTTCATTCAAAACTATCAAATTGAAAAGTAGCGAATTCCAGAAGGTTGTAAGTAAATTATGACGTCAATACTACGACTCTGTATGGCAGTTTGGACACCTTTCATATGGCAGCCATAATACTGACGTCACACACGGTAAAAACCACTTTTATACGTTTTCGCGATTTTCTTAAAAGCGAGCAGGTTTTTTTTTCCTGCTCGCTTTTAAGAAAATCGCGAAAACTACTTTATTACGTTCAGATAACATAATTACCGGAATGCTTTTCGATTTAGGCGTCATTACATAGTTTGAAATATTGTCCATTTAGTGCTGTGCCAAACTTACCGTTTTAAACAAATCCACCATCTATTTATTGATTAAAATCATAAAAGATGGATAACAAATTACACTCCGTAGAAGATATTTCTCTTCAACCAATAAATAATAATATTCATTCAAGCAATAAACAATAGTAATATACTCGACCACAAATGTATTTGTAGTGCTTTAGCGCGGTATTTGGATGATCTACTTTGACTCTTATAGAAAACATTTTCAATTATGCTATTTATGCAACAGTGTGTTTGAAATTGTGACACACGCGTCTCCGCGCGTTAGTTGTCAAAAGTCGAATCATTTTAAATTATAGCAAACCTTTTATTTTCCATACTCAACACGCCATAGTCTGATGCCATCTCATATCGCACAAAGTTACTCTCCAACTCGGTGCTTCGTAAATCACTCTAGAGGGCGTTTCTCGGCGAATTTAACATTTTAACCATCCCGGGGAGATGACAGCAGCGGCCGTCAGACATAGAAAAGTGCTGAGAAATTGTGCCTTAACTTAGCGTAAAAGCGGTAGTCCCATATTTTTTTTGTTTAGTGGAAGTGCATTGCGCTCGATCACTTCATTTTGGGACGAGAGATCATATGTCAACTTTGATTTATAGCGGGCACACTATCACGGACCGAAAATAGCAAAAAACTGAAGGCATAAGAGTTTCAAGTGCTGGTCAGTAAATAACCAATACACCGTTATCGCAGACGCGCAGGGACGGACTCAGGCGGTTTAAAATATGGCCGCCACGGGTAACCAGCCTCATGTACTGTGAAGATACGGCCGCAAACATTTTTAAACCTGCGAGCCACGATGAGTAATGGATGAAAAACAACAAATTAAGAGCGGGACCGTCGGGAAACTATTTATGAACGAGTTCATACGATGGGCTACGCTTACTTAGCTTTTACGTCAGGTAAAAGCACACGGCTAACAATTTCAGACCTTATTTTAACGGTATAAGGACTGGAAATGGTCATTTAAGTTTCTGTTAGTTCTAAAGAAATTATTCATAAGTCATAAAGGTTTTTTATAAGATCGTCGAAAATGGCCAGCATAGTAAACCTAGATTATCATCAATTCGGAGTCGTTTGGGGTTCCAAAAAGTGGAGTTTAAAGTTACCAGAAACGAGTAGGTTTATTGGGAAAGTTTTTGCTGCGATGTTGTTCAATCTCATTCCCAATTTGACGAAAATTTAATTACCATAATTTAGTCAATCGCTATACTTATTATTGTAAAAAATGTGCATTTGTGTTGAAAATAGTTCTCAACATACGAATATTCGTTAATATAATAAAAGTATAAAAAGGAATTAAGACATTTATTCACCACACAACACACCGAGCCGAAGGGAAAATGCTGATTTAATTTAAAAATATACAAAATTCAGTAACGAGGTAAAGTAATTTCATAATATATTAATACATTGTTTTGTGCATACGCAAAACAAATGCAGAAACATCGACGTAGGTAGAAAGTGACCCAAATCTGAAATCAAAAGTGGCAAATCTGTTGGCTATGGGACCGTAATAATAAAAAAGTGGCCAAGTGCGTGTCGGACCACGCACAACAAGGGTTCCGTGCCTATTAAAAAGGTTGTATCCTTACTGAAATCATATGACACTACATCCTTTTCTTTAAGTAAGGCGGATTTTTAGAAATATCTCGAAAACCTTTGAACCGATCTTGTTCAAAACAATTTTCAATGTTTTTTTTTATATTTTTGAAATACACGGTTCAAAAGTTAGAGGGGAGGGGGACACAATTTTAGTGACTTTCGGGGCGATTATCTCCGACTCTATTCACTTAATCAAAAAAATTGCTGAGAAACCTTATATTTATTTTGGAAGGCCTATCGATTGATGTGCCACGCGTGGGCATGCATTTTTTTTGAGTTTCAATTTTATGTATGGAGTGCACGCCTAAAACAAACTTTTTTTGTAATTTCATTACATAACCATGTAGCGGTTAACAAAATACACCTATCCTCAAAATTTTATTCAAATACACCCTATAGTTTTCGAGTAAAATGCCTGTGACATACGGACGGACAGACAGACAGACATGACCTTGCAAAAGGTAATTAATAGCATTAATGAACTATAATAAAATTCTATAATACAATCCCAACCCATCATTTGGAAATGCGCTAATTGTTGCCAATTTTCATCATCATTAAATTTTGACCTTATATCTTGTAATACTCGTTTTATAGATGTCGGGTGATCATGAGAGTGACGTTCATAACCCAGGACCGTTTTAATAAAATGGACAGCTGATCGCTACTTGACTGTACGCTTACATTACATCGCAAAAAATAAAGTATTTAAAGTAAAGGCAGGTCGAAAATACAATTTTTTAACAAACTGAATCTATTTCAAGGAAACTAAAATGATTTCTTTTTATGGACTCTGTCAGCTGTACTATATGTACTTACGGAAATCTCAACAATTGTTTTGTATATAATATTTGTACAAATATTTGAAACTGTTTATTCCCCACTTGTAAAATAAAGAAACCAGATGTATTTGTGCTGTCTGTTGAAATAAATAAAATTTATAACGCGAACATTCATTCGCTAAACGCTAAACGCTAATGCCGCGTTTATACGCTTGCGATGGCTTGGCGCGTGAGCAGGACGCAGCTATGTAAACGAATGAGATCGAATTATAGCCCTCTCCCTCTAACGCATAGCTGCGTCCTGCTCACGCGCCAAGCCATCGCAAGCGTATAAACGCGGCATAAAGTTTTGACGTGAGCAGTCATCATCCTCCTAGCGTTATTCCCGGTTGTGCCCCTAAAGGAGCCCAGGGTCCGCTTTGACACCTAATCCCAAGATTTGCCATAGGCACTAGTTTTACGAAAGCGACTGCCATCTGACCTTCCAACCCAGAGGGGAAACTAGACCTTATTGGGATTAGACCGGTTTCCTCACGATGTTTTCCTTCACCGAAAAGCTAACGGTAAATATTCCGTACATAAGTTCCGAAAAACTCATTGCTACGAGCCGGGATTCGAACCCATGACCACCGCTTGACAGCCGCATGTCAGGTCACATTATATGTCACAATAAACTAAAAAGTATTTAATCTTTTATAGATTTGTATGCTACCAGCTCCCTCGCACGTGGTATTATTATTACCATAGCCTGTCCAGAGTATTCTTCGTTCATGTTCTGGGGCACATTTCTTGGCATATTTGTTTGACATTGTGCATCTAGTTCTATATAAGTACTAAATCAAAGGTTACCTACTCGTACAGATAACGGTAGTCTAACTTTTTCAACTACACTGCGTGATACTGATAACGGTAATAGGACTTTTGGGATAGATATTATAAAGCATAATATAGTGCACAGCACTATGGTGGTATGGTTCAGTCCCACCCTACACCCAGGGGTATTGCTAGGGGTATGATGGGTCTGACATGAAAAAGGTCATATCGTTACTGAATACTTATGGCACTTACGTCCTTTTCTTTAAGCAACGCAGTTTTTTATAAATATCTCGAAAACCTTTGAACCGATCTTGTTGAAAATAAATTTCGCTGGTAGAATTTTATAATCCCTATGAGCATGATTTTTTTCATATTTTTAAAATACACGGTTCAAAAATTAGAGGGGGGGGGACACAATTTTAGTCACTTTCGGGGCGATTATCTCCGACTCTATTCACTTAATCCAAAAAATTGCTTAGAAACCTTATATTTATTTAGAAAGGCCTGTCGATTGATGTACCACAAGATGGGCTTGCAATGAAAAAATATTTTTTGACTTTCAGTTTTATGTATGGGGTGCACCCCTAAAAAAAATCTTTTTTAGTAATTTCATTACAAAACTATGTAGCGGTTAACAAAATACACCCTATCCTCAATTTTTTATTCAAATACACCTTATGGTTTTAGAGTAAAATGTCTGTGACATACCGACGGACAGACAGACAGACAGACAGACATGACGAATCTATAAGGGTTCCGTTTTTTGCCATTTGGCTACGGAACCCTAAAAAGACCTGGTTGCACTCCGGGAGTGCCGGCAGAAGTGAAAACTGGAATAATTTAAATTTTGCAAGAAAAAAACACCCCCCTCCCATAATGCCTAGGTACTTCTAGGAGGATAGGTAGGAGGTCTCAACCTTTATTTGGAAATAAGCAGTTACATGAATAAAAACAATATTTTTTATATTATACCATATTTATGAAAAATACCGCGATGAATGGTAATCGGTATAATAATAACTGTCTCTGTCCTAAATTGTATCCCATGGATTTGCGATTGATTTCAATCTAAAGGGAAAATCTACTTAGATAAGCATTTTCAATGAATTGTTAAGGTCAAAGTGTTTTGATTATTTCAAGGAATCTGCTAATATGGTGTACCCGTAAAATATATATCTGAAAATCTGAATGAATTTACTAAAATCTGTATAAGTACAGATAAATCGGTATATATGGCAACATTGACTGTCGTAGCTCATTTGACTCGCGATACATTGAAAATGGTGGTCATTTCAGCATTATTTTCATGTCCGCCACATAAAAAAAAAAAAAAAAAAAAAAAACATTTATTTCAGACGTTTGGAGTCCATAAGATGTTAGTGTTACAGATTTATTTAAATAATAATGTTAGTACCTAAGCTTAAATGTTGAGTGGTCCAGTGCCTGATGAGGGCACTGTCCCATCTCTGCGCCACAACGGCCAGGAGACTGTGGCGGCTGGCGCGCACCCTGCGCAGCGTCGCGGCACAGCGTTTGCGGAGCGTCGCATGGAAACCGTCTACGTGCGCGTCCGCAAACATGCCGGACGCACTGCAGTGTCGCGGCAGCCGCAACAGTATCCTGAACGCGTCGTTGTATTGTACACGCATGGCGTTCATGGCGCGCTGCGTGTACCTCGTCCACAGGCTGCAGGTGTACAGCGATGTACAGTACGCCTGAAAGAGTGTTATTTTAACTTGTGCTGTACACCTGCTAAACCTGCGGGCAATCATGTTGGCCCTGACAGCCAGAGCCCTGCGCTCTCGTTCAATATCCGAATCGTCTTGAAAGTTATCGGTGACCAAGTGTCCGAGATATTTAAAAGAATAAACCCTTCTCAGTTCCTGTCCGTCCAAATGAATGGGCGGGACATGTGACGGGCACTTGGTCCCCGCCTTGAAAATCATAAACTCGCTCTTCTTCACATTATATTGCAAGTTATGTTTTGAGGCATAGGACTCACACTTCTCAATTAGTACTCTTATACCACCGATCGATGGGCTCAGCAGTACCATGTCGTCAGCATAGCTTATGTTATTAAAACAAACCCTATCTATGTGACAGCCGACACGTGTACTGCTAAGCTCACCGATCAGATCATTCATGTACAAATTGAACAGTTTGGGTGAGGTCAGCCCCCCCTGCCTCACCCCACATTCCAAACCGTACTCGTCTGACACCTCATCACCCCAGCGGACACTATTTCGTTGGCCAGCATACCAACACCTAAATATGCGTGTTAGTTCTCTAGGAAATTGCACTTCGTCAAGCTTTCTCCATAGAAGATCGTAATTTACAAGATCGAAGGCTTTAGAAAGGTCTAAGAAACACGCATATATAATATTCGACGGCCTGCTTTAAACAAACAATAGCACTTTCTGTAGATAAGCCCGCGCGGAATCCAAACTGCGCGTCATGTAACTTTAGGTACTTATCAAGTTGTATGTTAAGTAAGCCATCGAATACTCTCGCTACAATTGTTGCCAAGGAAATAGGCCTGTAGTTAGCTTTGTTTGATACATCACCAGTTTTATTCTTGACAATAGGGACTACAATGGTTTTTGTCATGAGCAAAGGTAGATGCGAATGAGATATACACAAATTATAGAACATCGCTAACACTCGATGTAAGTGGGGACCAGCAAACTGCAAATGCTCAATACTTAAATGGTCATGACCAGGGGACTTTCCGCGTTTCATATCCTTGATTATTTTGCTGACATCACTAGCGCTAAATCGGGTCTGCTGAGCTCCCCCCGGTATGCCAGCATCGAGCACCTGCTGCCGACCAGCCCCGTCGACGCCGGTGGAAGAAGGCTTCACATTAAAATGTTCGACAAACATATTAGCAACACATTTGGGATCCGAAATACCATTCACGCTAACAGACAGTCCAGGTCTAGTCTCCAACTTTTTTGTGACTTTCCAGAAGTTACGAAAATCATTATTTTTATGATGTTTACTAAGTAGGTCCATTTTAATTTGCTCTTGATGTTGTTGAACCCACCTGAGTTTTGATTTAAATATTTTCCGACTACTACACATGGCGTTGAAAATTGACCCACCTGTGGGTTTACCGTACAGAACCCAGTCATGGAATCTAGCCCTGGCTTCCCTGTGAGCGTCGCTTACATGTTTGTTCCACCCAATAACCCTCTTTCTTGCACAACCACGGTTGCCTGCGACAGCCTTGCTGTATAAAGAAGCCTCACACAGCGTAGTTATTATCTTGAGGTATAGGTTGTCAATTATTACGCAGTGGTCAGAGTTATTTATACAGCATCTGTCACAACAGGCCTTAAATTCCGATGGATAATCCACAGATTTTAACAATTCATTACATTTGTTAGTATACATTTCAATTTGCTGAGCTGTTCTTTCTCCCCAGACTATATGTTTCACATTAGATTGATTATTTATATTTTTGTTAAATACTAGCTTTGGTTTAACCAGGTCCAAATTACATTTAATGAAAAGGGGATAGTGATCAGAACAGTATACGTCGTAACCAATAACAACATCAATAATAGTGTCCCACCCCGCCGATGAGGTTACGCAATGATCCAGCCATCGCTTAGATCCGTGAGACTCACTTAGGTACGTATGTGCGCCAGAGTTTATACCTAGTCTAGCGATATCAGCACAAACCCACCCCTGTTCCGCACAGAAACTAATTAGTTCATTACAAAACAACTCGGAGGGATGAGCATTATAGTCGCCCAGTATAAAAACAGTTTCAACGCAAGTTTCCTTAACTATTGAGTCAATTTCACTCATACATTGTACGAAATCCGGCAGGTTATCTATTCCGTTGATTGGCATATATACACTAAAAAAGATTATACACTTATCACCCGACGTTATTTTGACCGCACTAATTCTGGGATTGTCGCACTGAATAACGGAGGTGGACGGAAACAGCTTCTTACGCCACAAAAGCGCAGTTCCACCGTACGGTCTCCCCCGCAGCATTCCTGTTGATGTATCCACCGCTGAGGTCCCGGTGCAGGCAAAGTCATCGCTTATAGTGCTTAAATATGTCAAATCATGTGGAAGAAGCCATGTCTCTTGTAAGGCTAGTATATCGGCAGAAATGCATAACCGTCTAATATCATCAATAGATCGTTTGATGCTTCTACAGTTAAAAGAACAAAGTTTAATTTCATCCATTCCTTGCCGTGTTATTAGAAATCGTCGTAGTCGTAGCACACGTAGCGCTCGTAGCACACGTAGCGCTCGTAGCCCCCGTCGTAGCACTCGTAGCCGTTAACGCGTGATCGCTGTTGTTTACATATTTGAAACGAGATTTGATAAAACGACGAAATATAATTCCGCGCGGCCACAGTGACTCGTCCAAAAACATATTCACTTTGTCCCTGCAAACAAAGAATTTGTATGCGTTATGGTCGTGGTCTTTGTACTTCATTACAATTTGATCGAGCCTTATATTTTCGCTGGTTTGTTCCCGTATATACTCAATAATATCAGATTTTGATGTATCCTTATGTACATTTGTGATAAAAATAGGTACCTTAGGATCAGCTGCCTTGAACGGACACTTGACTTCGGACTTGCCCATTTTACCGACGTGACGGTTTTTAGAAGCAGGTTTCGGTGGCTTTCCTATTTTCGTCCACACACCATTCTTCGCTACATCCGCAAAACTCTTAGTGCCTTTTTTACTCACTGCACTCATCATACCATTAGTTCCATCAGCGTTAGGCACCTTCACTGGCTGGTTCATTGTTTTTGATAAATCGTCGTCAAGCCGGGTATCTGAGTGATGTGCTGGCTCACTCGATGGCAGTTCCGTTACAATGGCGGGCGCTGGCGGGGGCGAGGGCCGCGGTGCAAGGGTCGGCGCATGCGCCTTAGCACTAGTGTGACCGTCGCTAGCGCCAATCGGCTCCTCAGCATGTTCCCGCGTATGCGAGTGGGATGGCGAACGGCTTGATTCACGCGCGCTCGAGTGAGATAGTAATGTCTTGTTATGTTCGTCAGCATACTCACTTGTTCTAGATACGTCAAGATTAGATAGTAACTCCATTGGTCCACTGTTCAAATATCCTCCACGTCTAACGTTAACATTCAAATTTGACTGGCTAACGTTTCGATAAAATGGATCACTAACGCCTGTATTCCTACGGCACTCCATAACGGTCTTTTCAAAATTTTCGAACTGCTCCATCGTTACATACCGTGATTTTATAGCTTGTAGTTCATTTTTTAGCACCACAATATCCTTTAGAAGCGATGTTAAGTCCACAGAGTCGAAATCTATTGGCGGTAATTTGTGCAGATCCCTGGCCACAAACACTGGGAACCTGTCGGGGTCCGTAATCCGCGCTAGATCGATTATATCTTCGATATCACGGCGTTGTTGTCCATCCCGTCTTCGAGTAATCTTTCTTTTTCGAGCAGGGACAGATAGAAACAGCAAATCTTTTGCCTTTCTGATATCTTCCGCGGAGAAAAAGGCCAAGCAAATTCTGCTCATGCTCTCATCGTCCATAAGATGTAACTTATTCACCACAAAAGCCAGGAGCTCGTTCACAACAATATTACAGTTATTGCACTTCAAAGTAGCGGCCATGGTGCGAGCGCACAACAGCTAGCTAACCGCGACACAACCGTACGTACGAATGCGCGCGCGCGAACTATATATAAACTAAATAACATTTTATGATTTACAACTAATGGCAAATAAAGAAGGATTAAAACATATAACAAACAATTATTTGAAATTATATTAGGCTTCTCTACAAATAGTTATTCCGGAAGCCACGTGATACATTTTGAACTGTACCCCTATACAAGAACGCGAGCAAAGAAGTATCCACTTCAAAAGACATTAGTAACATGTTCGTACCAGTAAATGCTTCATGTGGACGATAGGAACTACTTTTTTATATTCCGCGGCATTTTCGTGGCTTTCCGTTCCGAATTGCAGTAATTGAATCTGCATCCGCAAGTAACTACGGTTCGCCTGCTTTAATTTGTGTAAGTGTTGTGGTACAGTCGGCAAAAACCCACGCTTAACGTCTGGGAATGATCAAGTATGGGGCTTTGTTGGAATTGTTGGAGCTAGAGTGTCGAAGTAAGCCGAAATCATTAGTCTCTTAGCTCACGGTTTTTTGGATTTCTGTTTATGGTATTATTTTCGATGCTTGCGACAAAAGAGTTAGGGTGGGTTTGTGGGTTGCACCAAACCGCCTGTAATAGGCATGATGACAGTAATTGAAAATCACTAAAATATGGTATTTTCTTAGTGAAATTTTGATCGTAGAATTCGAAAATTGCTCATATTTTTTTATTAAGTAAGAGATTATTATTTATTTTGATAAAATTAAACTGAAAAATACGGACGCCCGCCATGATAAGTTAAACACCAATCAGGGCGCATGACGTCACGTTTGTAGAAATACATACCCATAACGGCCATTACCACAGATTACAGAGGAAACTTACGTACTGAACGAATAGTAAGACAGGGATAGAACCATATTATCTGTCACATCTTCATACGTCATTGTCCCGCTGTCTCGCTCGCACGGCCGCGCAAGACTTGTAAACTTTTTAATTTATGTTCATGCAATGAGCAATTGAGTGATCTAGGTAGCAAACATCAAAGGTCTGCGTTCTGTTTATACAAACGTGACGTCAATCGGGACTAGGGATTGCAATCCGGTCCGGCGGATCCGGTCCGGCGGATCCGGTAATCCGGCCGGATCCGGTACTTTTTGGCGGCCACCGGATCCGGTAACATTTTACCGGATCCGGACCGGATCCGGTGGACCCGAAAAAAATTTAATATACGATACTGCAGACGAACATACGCAGAGAAAAATAAACATTCATTCAGATATTTGTACACATTGGATACTGGATGGTATTTTTTTATTTTTTATTTAACATAACATTGTACAATGATAAATAAAACTCGCGTATTGCTTTTGCGAGCGTTCAGCTTCCAGCCTTCCACTTAAGTTTGCCCATTGGTGCCGTTGGCATATAAATATTTAATAGTTAATAAGTAATCCTAATTAACCTGTGTTTTGATTAATGATCTCAGAAATTTATTCTTTGAAAAAATCTTTCTTTTAAAACGTTTAATAATATTGTTTTTGATTAACGTTTTTATAACGTATACTAAAGTGCAATTAATGTGATATTATGATATTATTGATGTGTGTTTGTTGTTTATGATTAATGTTCTTTATTCGGGTTGTATTTTACGGGTTTAATTTTATTATTGTTGATTTTGTCTCTTAGTTTTAATAAAGTTGATTGAATATTAAATATTGTATAGTACAGAAGACGAAGTGATCTCAAAGTTCCAAGCACGATAATGATCTCCAATTACCAAATTACTTATACTTAATACTTTGATTTAGCATTTAAGACGATTAAAAGTTCCTTGTTCCTTTCCATTAAAACATTTTACTTATATTTTTCAAAAAAAAGGCATTTTGTTTTTTTATCATAACATAAGACAGAGTTACCCTATGTTCAAATTGTTCATGCGTAACTATAAACTGAATGTTATTGAAGCAGATGCTCAATTTGACTTATTACTGTGAGTAGTGACTGTAGTGAGACTGATGTTGCCTTAATAAAGTAGATTTTTAGCACTAAAACATTGTTTTATTACATTATTTGCGATAGTTTGTCTACTCTTAAACCAGTAAACAAGACAAAACGTATAATATTGCATAAACACGATGAAAAACTCCAATCCGGCCGGATCCGGGCGGATCCAGCCGGATTGAGAATCGGACCGGATTGCAATCCCTAATCGGGACGCCATGACACTGACAAGCGTTTTAGCGCCAATTTGAAATTTAAAAACTAAAATGCATTTTTTTCCTACTTAACTGTTAAATTCTCTTGAAAAATCTTATTAGTTGTACATAATAAATGTTTCTAAACATTATAGAACAGTTTTTCAAAATGTGTCATCATGCCTATTGTAAGCGGTGTTTGTTACAATCTTAATGTATGGAAAGTTTGTCAACTTTATTACGTCTGGATTGACAGCTGCCGGTGCCTTATATAACGTTGATATTTAATGTACTCGTAAGTGAGTGCACGGTGCTCCTTTGTAAACAAACCAAGGTGGTGACCAAAATAAGTTTTATGATCTTTAGTTTGTAATAATGGCTTTCTGAAAATCGCAGGAACAATACGATACAATACAAATACTCTATATTGCACACCTCACACAAACAAAGCAGTTAGAAAGAGAAACAATACAATAATATGTAGGTAGAGGTAGACAACAGGCGGTCTTAGCGCTGGAGAGCGATGTCTTCCAGACAACCTTTGGGTATTGGATTGCGAACTATAGTATGTACTGGGTGTTGCAGAGTTTATAACTAGCCAATAATCAAAATAATTATACAAATACACGTACATAAATAGCTAGGCTAGCAAATAGGAACAAACATCAAGTTCATTCTAAAGTTCAAATTTTTAATATGACAAGGAATAATGTTATCACATAACGGCATATACTCTTAAAAAACACTGGTTAACTGAAAACACAACTGGTTAAAAATATATATATATATATTTAAATAAATAACTGAAAGCTACCGCCAAACTTGAAACAACGAAATTGTATGCGTAAATAACACCCCCAGGGGATAAATTATCCTTTCAAGAATCCGAAGACTATCCTTTAATAAAACTAGGAATGATCATCACCGCCGTTTTTGCTTGCCGTACGATTATTTCAAAGGCCCGGCACGTCCATCCTAGACCGTACTTTGGATGGATTATACTCCCTTTGTCGTAAATTTTACGACTTCAAAAATTAGGCGCCGTGAGCGGACTGGTGTCGTGGACACGTTCAGCGGCCAAATTGTTTTATCTGGCTGACCCTAAAGTGTCTAATTCGTTAATTTTATAATCGATATCGAAACGTTCCGTGGGTTGTGATCTGATTAAATAAATAAATAAATGTTAGGAGACAATCTTTCATAAATCGAACTAGGCCCATAGTTATCTCAATAAAGCTTGCGTTATGAGTATTAGATATATTTAATAGATACTAGGTGCCCGGCCCGGCCTGGCTTCGCACGGTTTGTTTTCCGTTTTCCCGTAGGAATGAAGCATTTTCCCGCGCTAAATGGTAAAGGAATTTTTCAACTTGGTACAGTAGTTTTGGAGCCTATTCAATACAAACAAACAAACAATCAAATCTTTCCTCATTATAATAAGAGTGTAGATGAATAATTAAATGCTTAGAAAACATCCTAGTCTGAATAAATATTTATACTCATCACACATTTTTTTTAATAAAACTGTTTAGAAAATCAATTCAAAAAGCAAAAACTAAAATATTTACAAAAAGTACTCGAATAAAGAACGGACGGTTGTGTATGTAGAGAGGGGTTAGGGGGCGATGTTGGGTACAGCAGAGCTGCTCCGTCGTTGAAGCCAAATAATTGCCCTTACCGGAATTCAAACCCAGTATATACGAAGACAGCATCACGCACTAGGCAAACCATGAGTCGTTTAGGTCGTTAATTGTATTGGTATTAGTTTTATGACTAGGTTGTATTTGAGTGCGTTTTTGAGGCGAATATTGAATTTAAATGTCGCACAATCAGGGGAAAAGCAAATAACTGCTTTACCTATCATTCCTCCGGTTGAAAACTGCTGTAAGATAGACTCTCTTTCGACTACTTATTATATATTCTTTCTATACTTGCTCTGTAGTAGTGTTGTGTTCCTGGAGGTGAGCAAGGTCGCCAGAGCTCCCGAGGATGCGTTGTGTTGAGAGCGAGGGAACTTGTTCCTTCAGATGTCCACACGGCGAATCCTCAAACATATCAAGGGTCGGCAACGCCCATGTTATTCCTTTGAAGTTTCATGCGTCTATAGGCTGCGGTGTCCGCTTACCATCAGGCGGGCCGTACGCTTGTTTGCCACCGCACATCGCAATGTCCAACACAACAAGCTTCGCTAATCGCTTTATTTTGTACTAGCTGCCGCTCGCGACTTCGTCTACGTGGACCCGGAATAAAACATATCCTTTATTTTAATCCAGGCTGTAAACTATCTTTCTGCAAAATTTCATCCGAATCGGTTGAGTTATTTAATCGTAATTGAGTAACAAACATCCAAACTTTCGCATTTATAATATTAGTGGATTTAATACGTTTACCTCTTAGTTTATTGCAAAACAAACTCTTTTATATTTCAACTAATTTTGGTCATAACTTAAAATGCAGCAGTAAATTAAAGTTGTATTATGAAAAGCCGACGCAGCGGACTGTTCGCGTAGCCTTAAGGGCTTGGCCCAAGTTATGAACTATGATGGAGTAAAATGACCGAGTAAAATAATACTTTTTCAGACTTTTTTTAACGAACAAAGTTATTCGTTCGTGGACCAAAAAAATCGTATGTCGCCGTCTGTCCGGCTTTTCCCCTCAGATCGCAGTTCTCAAACGATTCTTGTGAAATTTTGAGAGTACGTTTTGTATTATGTTTAACTCTTTCTTGTCGATTAAGTTTTTAGAATTTTTGAAATTATATCTGCTTGTTCACTGACCCACTAGTAGTATGCCTATGGGTCTCTATTGTTTCCCATAAAATTTAAGATCAGATTTTTTCAGTCCATAACGTTTTCCACCATAATTTTTTCTAGTCATATTGTCGAAAGTCATAAAATTTAACAATATACATTGGAGTTCCGATTTTTGCAGGTCATCATTATTGTTAGTCATAAAATTGGTTAGCCATAACGTTCAATGTCCCGGTGGTATGCAATTACATAATGTTACAGGCAATAATCTAGTTTGTAATAATTGTTATAAGGTATTTTTTCGCAAGTCATAATGATTGGTAGTCATCTGATTAGTTACACATATCATTCAATTTCACGGTGGTGTCACTTTTCATAATGTTAAAGCCCATAAACACACTCCCAGAAAAATAATATCATATTTTTTTTAGTACCGAACGTTACTGAACGCGTTCTTCCAGACTGCTTTATAACATACCCACATACCCATTAATTATAATTAATGTGGGTACTTGGGCAAAAATAAAGAGTGATGCGATTGAAAGATATCCATGCCGCTCACTGTTTTGTTTAGTGGTCAGAATACGTTAAAATATGTATGTTTTGTTTTGAAACTTTTTTCTCTAAAATCAAAAATTGCCCAAATACGAGTATTTGACCCGGAAGTTAGGAAAAATATGTACTTGTCAACATTTCGATGGATGTTGTGTCATTATTGGTTCTGGCGCTTCGCCGGCCGCTGCCGCGGCACGCTCGCTTCGCTCGCTCGGCTCGCGCGCTTAGGGTCACAGTACAACTAACACTCCTCCTCGCTTCGCTCGTCGTCGTACCTACAGCGACCCGCCTTAGAAGTCCAATATCTTATCCATTTTTAATTTCAGATTAAAAGTTTCTAATAAAACATGCTTATTTAAACGTATTCTTTACGAAACAGTCATAAACCCTTCGCGCAGTAGTACCTAGTACCCCTTTCAAATGTATGTCTAGAAATGTTTCTGAGTAATTATCTATATGACTTTGGATGTTATAGATTTGGTCTCTTAGACGTAATTCACTTTAGGCATTAAAACGATATGAATAGCAATCATTAGTACGTTGAAATATATGCCTTAGATAGATAGATAGATAGATAACTTATTTATTTGGAACTTTGCAACAAAATAAAAAACAAAAAAAATACAGAAAACAAAAGAAACACAGAAAAATAACGATAAAAGAACATGTAAAACAATTGTGGTATGGAGAAAGAATTATAAATTAAGGCTAAGACATACTTGTGCGTTGCAATAATGCCAAAAAGGTACTGGCTCAGTTTTGCTTTGCTCGTGTGAGCAAGCACTAATATTCTGCCAGTACCTCGGATCACGATGCAGGTGAAATATTTGAGGAAAAATAATAATAAATAAATAAAGCTTGCAAATAATATCAAATAAATAAAATAGATCTGTGTGATAGGTGAGTAATAAAAATGACAAAATATAAAATGTAACTATGTGTCGACATGGAGTGTATATATGAAGAAAAAAAAAAGTGGTGAGATGTGTGATGTCCCTTAGAAGCACGCCTATGTGACAAAATCTGCAACCAAATAGCCATGAGGAATTCCTGCCACTTGCTTGTCCAAGAGAAATCTTTTAAACTTTAATTTAAAAGATTTCCTGGATGGAATAGATATTTATGTATAATTATCGATAGACCTTTGATCGTTATGGACATCAATTTCTGACTTTTATGATTATAATACTTAATATTATGGGTCATTAATGTTAGAACTACAAAACATTATACTTAACAAATATTATGACTATTGATGTTTATGTCTGTAAATTATATGGATATCAATTTCTGACTATCGAAATTCGGAACAATAAGTTTATGGGAAACAAAGGGACCCCGTATGCCTATACATACAGAGTATACTCCGTAATTATCAAGTCCAATATATTTATAAACCCCTCCTTGCCCGTGGTCCACCTAATCTGTTCACCTGGGTGGACCACGGGAAGTTTTTTCTACCCGTGGTCCACCTAGGTGGACTAAGGTGAACCACGGGCATTTTTTTTTACCCGTGGTACACCTATGTAAACTTTGCTAAAAGACCTTCTTTAATATGAGGAAGTCAAATATCACATTTTCGGTTCTGGCGCTTCGCCGGCCGCTGCCGCGGCACGCTCGCTCGGCTCGCGCTATAAGGTCGCAGTACACCTAACACTTCTCCTCGCTTCGCTCGTCGTCGTACCTACACCGACCTGACTTAGGTAGTAATTTTGGTATTACGCGTAAAAACATTTTGGTAAATCACGTATTTGGCAATTTGCGTGTAATTTTGGGGCATTCATCTAAACAGTATACAGGAAAAGTTTACCGAGGTGAACCACCACCAATAAGTTTTTACCTTAGTCCTTCAAGGTGGACCACGGGTAGAAAAAACTTCCCGTGGTCCACCCAGGTGAACAGATTATGTGGACCACGGGCAAGGAGCTGTATAGACGTAGCATAAATCCTAACACTTTAACGAACAAAATTCCTAATGATTGGAAATGAGATTTGCTGATGCTGTGTACATCTGAAACTCTATTTTTATTAGGAGCCCTATATAAAACTGAATATGGACTTTTCGACTTTATTTTAAAGCCGTTACGGTCCTAAGTGACCTTTACATTCCGTCATTGCGTACATTGATACTCTTTGATTCACTCTTTAGAAACTTAGTTTGTCATTGTTTCAACATCATAGTTTAGATGTACTGTACCGAATATAGGCAAATAAACTTTAACACAATATAAATATTAACACAATCACTGCAAAAAAATCGTAGCGCTTCGGTCGTAGCCGATGCCTTGGTTTTCCCGATAAGTACCGGAAAGCGCCTACATACTGAGCGGTCGCGGGTCCCTGGCAGTGTAATGTTAAAAACTTCCGTGAGATGAAGTTAATACAAATCGTAATAAAAACTGCAACATGTCAGTCGTCCATTTTGTTGAATTTGACATGAGGCGCGCATGGCAAAGACCCTTCGGTATAAAACCACGATTTGAAAACACTAAAAAACATTTTACATAGACACTAAATAACTACATATTAAATCTGTAAATAATTATATTAATTATGTCACATGTTTAAGTAGTTTTTAAGATTGAATTTATTGGCTTAATACATAATACAGACCTACAATAGCCAAATTATATTAGGCTATTGTAGCTCTGTATGTCTGCGCATTATGAAGCCATTTTCGAGCAAGTGTGATGACAAACAAGTAACAGTAAGCGGAGCAGCATTCCGCCTCCCACTTCATCTTGCGCCACTAGACAAACGTCACTATGGTTCGTGATTTATCACTCGCCACGCCGCTAACTTATTACCAGCGCTTATGTTCAACGAACATGGCGAGATCATGTGTTTTGAATATTACGATACAGCGACCAGAATATAAATCACACCGTTTGGATTAGACACTGGCTGGCTAACCGAAAATCCTTTATTTAATGTTCCTTATACGTTATTTGTTTTTTTTTGTACCTTTCCACGACCGACGTCATTCTACGTCAGTATAGTCATTTTGATATTTAAAAGCATGTAAGTTTTGCTCTCACCTAAAATATATTTTTACCTAGACCCGTTAGGTCTATTGTCAGTAAGTAATGTATACTAAAATCTATCTATCGGAACCGCTAATTCGGTTTCAAAAATTCTTTCATCTACGCGTAGAATAAAATTTCAGGATTTTTAATATTTATATAAAAGGCTATATTTCATCCCGCGGATGAAATTCTTTGCAATACGTAGTCGAAGCCGCGCAGCTAGTGACAAATCTCTGAGTTCACTCATAATCTACTGAGGTACTAATATTAGGACTAAGAGCCATTATAAAATTGGGTCGATAATTCTTTTTCGTCGTGATTTTGTCTCGAAAGTCAAAGAGAACAAAGTAACTACTTTCACGAACTAGAAACATGCTTAGACCAGCCCATACTACTCAATACATCACTAAGAATTAGGACATACAATCATGTTAAGGGGTCGTTCATAATTTACGTCATCCTTTTTTATAATTTTTGACCCCCCCACCTATTATCATCCTGAAATGGCCTAACAAAATGACTGTCGTCATCCAATGGCCAGACCCCGCCCCCTATTTTGAAATGACGTAATTTATGAATCCCTAAGTGATTTAATATCCCTGAAGTGGTTTGAATAGGGTCCCACTATATACAAGTACCTACATAGCAACGAGCTACAAGAAAAAAATATATACCTACCCGTTTTAAAAGTAAGTCTAACTAGACGGGTACGACGACCCAAAAAAAGTCAATGGATAAAATCCAATTGCGAAAGTATTTTACTTCCTCTATCCGAAAACTTTAAATGGGTCCCATGCTTTATCTGACATCAAACGTCCTTTCAAAATAAAAGTTATTATGGCATGTATATGTATTTATTTATACGACGTAACGAAGATTTTATCCCTATCTAGAAAGATTCTCATACGAGCAGTTTGTACCGCCGCCGTTATTAAAAATATGTTAACACTGAACACAAACATAGTGCAAAATCGTAAAATATCTTTGATGTCGAACTGTACATTTCTTATTCGCTTTTAAATTTACGGGCAAGGCAAAGGCAAAGCAAAAACTCTAAGCATTATGTTTAGATATTTATAAAGTTATGTTCTCGCTCTTATTCAGTACCTATAATAAACAACGACTCAATCTCTGAGATTCGGGAGTCTCTTGATGGACATTTCAATATGATTATTCAATTTAGTCCCTTGATGTTATTTGCCCAAACAAGAGTACTTTAGAGATTGTTCATATATACTCGTAGCTGAGACGCAAACAGAATATTGCCGTATCTTGTAAACGCAATTGCTTAGACAGTAGGTTGCATTATTGTACAGATTATACAGTCAACTGGAAAATGTGAGTAGGCAAATGTTGAAAGTCTTACAGCTTTTATCGGTATTTGATTTGCAACGAAGCCGGTGTTTCCGGGTTTGAATTCCGGTAAGGGCATTTATTTGTGTGACGAGCTAGATATGAAACCGTTATTAAAAATATAACTCAAACTCAAACTCAAAATTATATTTATTCAAGTAGGCCCAGTAACAAGCGCTTTCAAATCGTCAGGTAGAAACATAATCTTATCTCTCTTCGTATATCACTAGGCTTTAAAAAATACCGGTAACCGATATTGCTAACTGGTTGCGGCACCGTTATGTAGTCGCGACGCGGTTAAACTTTACAATTTAAATACAACAGTACCGTACCTAATGAATGGAATACCGGTGTCGTACCTGCCTACTCGTAGCATCATCGAGTTAATGTCAATCGAATGCGAAAGCAGTCCTAGGAACGAAATAAGGGTATTAGAAAGTGCAGTATATGTGGGAGCGGCCGAATGCTTGCAAAACGGTCTGTTACTACCTACTTATAGTTAAAGTTTGTAGCGAACAATAGACAGGAACTAGTAAATTCAGTAGTTTCTATGATCTAACAGCGTCGTTTGATCCTTATGAATTAATAATCATGATAGTATAACAAAAATAAGTTGGTACGTGATGTTATCTGATTATTTTCGTGAGTTTTGTTTATTGGTATAATATGTATTTTAATCATTATATTATTAATATTAACATATTTGTACTATGACAGACATGATACATTTAAATATTAGATATGTTACAATTAAATTGAACTTCTAAAATGACTAAAACTAACTTAACCTATAGGGTATCACACTATACGAGTATTTACATATATCCCCTAGATCAACCTTGGTAGGGTGCCCAGAAGGCTGGCTGCGTTACCTAGCGGAATGGCAATGCCGATGCGTTGAGCGAGAAACGAGCCAGCCCTATGGTCACCAGTGGAGCGGATGAGCATTTGTGAATATTGGTTAAACAATTTAACGTATTAGGTGAAAAATCAAAGTCCAATCCCACAAAACCACTTGCACATTCACATTTTACCACAGACACACATGAATTAAGATCAAATTTCAATTATAAAGACACACGACACACCATAGTTCGCAATGGGCCCGCACCCCGCGGACCCAAGATGTCCATCGCCACACACAGATGGCGCCCTCCTGCATCCTGTTCTAGATGCCATTGGGCGGCATTGGCTGTCTGCATTTGACTCGGCAATTCTTAATTGTCTTTGCTCCTCATAGATAATAATTTATTTTCACTGCTCTCAACAACCGTATGAAATTTACATCATGTTTGTTTGTTTCAGGTATTTTCCTCATATTAACTACACATTCGTCTGCACTGCAACGGCTTCGGAAATGAAGGCCGAATTACGACTGGCACGTAAAATTTGCTTTTCTAACACTGATTTAGTGGGTTTAGTACCCACAGTAATACTTCCGCTGATAGTAGTCTATAGGTATAACAAGTCACGTAATACGAGTAAGTATACAACCAAAACAATCGATATTGCTCTATCTACGATGCAAACACTACTTCATATTTCACTGCTTAAGGTAGTTGTGAATAATTAAGTGATGTCAACTGAAATACAAGACAAGTATACCTACTTAGAGAGGGTTGAGCAAAATATCGACAATTTACTTCGTCGACCTCACATCTTACCGTGCTGTACACTCTAAAAACAACCTTGCGTGATACGAAATAGAGTTCAAACTCCATTTCGTCTCTGAGGCGGAGAGACGAGTTTGAAGATATAAAGTCAATACATTCAATATTAATTTATTCTGCAAAGACATCTGTCCCTAAGCTCGAAGGGCAACGTGCTCTCTTCAAAACGATTCGATTAAATTAGTTTAATTTAAGCTGAAGGTTATTTACATAAAGCCTAATTCCTTACTTAGCATAGTTGTAACAATATCATGAAATATCTTTGGTGATGCCATATTCTTAAAGGGATACATGCATTATTATAAATCAAATGCCTCACGTAACCAAAATGGTACGGGAAATCCGACCAAAATAATTGGTAGTTATAAAAAACAGACCATATCTAAAATTAAAAAAAAATAGGCAGGGAGTGTACTAATTATATAACATTGTTTTTTAGGGTTCCGTAGCCAAAGGGAAAAAACGGGACCCTATTACTAAGGCGCCGCTGTCCGCCCGTCCTTCCGTCCGTCCGTCTGTCACCAGGCTGTATCACATGAACCGTGATAGTTAGAAACTTGTAATTTTCATGTATTTCTGTTGCCGGTATGACAACAAACACTAAAACACAGAATAAAATAAATATATAAGGGGGCTCCCATACAACAAACGTGTTTCTTTTGCCGCTTTTATAGATAACTAGCTTTTGCCCGCGGCTTCGCCCGCGTAGTAAAAGTAATTTTCCAATAATTATTGAATTGCTACGCCGCCTACTAACCTACTACTACTATCTTCCCCTACTAATAACCCTTCATCATAACCCATTATGGTAAATTAATTTTTATTTACTATTATATTTATGCCCGTGTGGTGGCGGGTTAGAATTTCACCACCCTCTTTCTTCCCGTGTGTGTCGTAAAAGTCGATTAAGAGAGCAGGGTTGAATTGTGTTCTGGGTGATGGGCTAACAACCTAAGCAATATCACTTTTTGTCGATCTTTTATACCCACATTTATGCTAAAAGTGGCGCTGGAACATAAAGTTCATGTGCTCTGCCTGCCCCTTTTGGGAATAAAGGCGTCAATGTATGTATGTACGTATTTCTGTTATTAAATTTACAATCATGATTAATGAGAATCTGTCCTCTGGAATAAAAGCTACTTTATGTTCATGAACATTAATGTTGAAATACCAAAATATCTCCACGAATGTTAAGTCAAATTTGTGGCCTGGACATTGCTATAGGCTTGTTTCCTAAGATTTTTTTCCATGCTTTTCGAACCAGTATTTAACATAAATACCCAAAAATTGGTTTTAATTTAACGGCGGCCAAAATGCTTAACTTATTAAAAGTAAGCAGATCTTCGTGCAGCACCTTGAATGTACTTATTACGGATGCAGGCACTTTCCCAATGTCTCCTACCCTCCCGTCCCGCCGCGCCGCCCGCACTCGCCTAGGTACCGATTGCTGACGATCGACATGGCACCAAATACAAACTTTAAAACCTATAACCCTATGTAACGCGGGTCTCGTTCCATACCTCAAAAGCAAAAATAGAACCCTTATTCACGTGTGGCTGTCTGTCAGTCCGTCTGTTACAACCGATTTGCTACGAAAAAAACTGGACCGATTGAATTGCAATTTGGCACAAATATTTTCATGAATTTTCATGTCCACAACATTACATTTCAAAATCTATGTGATTTTCGTTATTAACGTCCCAAAAAACCGTAATAACAACGCACATATTGATATTTAGACGCCACGTTGGAATGTAAAATCGTTGTTGTTTTCCTAATCAGCGACCCGATAAACCATAGAAACAATAGATGCCGATGTTGATTTTCAGATTTTGTCACCACATGTCTCCTTTTAGGGGTTGAATTCTCAAAAAACCGGAAACACTTGTTTACTCATTTATCGTTAGGAATTATCCTGTGAATTCTCGAATAAAATTGTCTAACTAATCTTTTTTCTCCATACAAACTTTGGACCTCCTTTTTAATCCCTTTAGGTGTAATTATTTCAAAAACGCTGAAAGCACTTTATTTGTAAATTAATAAGTTTAGTAATCTGTCCACAAAGTTTTAAGTACGTAGTAGCTAAAAATAAGTTTCCCTTATACAAAATTTGGACCCTCATTTAACCCTCTTAGCGGTGGAATTTTATAAAACACTGAAATTACTTTTTTTGTATCCTAATAAGTTATCTTCCTACAAAGTCTCAAGTCTCTAGTTCAATAAATAATGTTTCCCCTCCACAAACATTGCATCCCTATTTAACCCCCTTAGGGGAAGAATTTTATAAAACGCTGAAATTACTTTTTTGTATCTTAATAATGATATTCCTACAAAGTTTCAAGTCTCTAATAAAAAAAATAATGTTTCTCCCATACAAACTTTGCACCCCTATTTAACCCCCTTAGGGATAGAATTTCCAAAAATCCCGTCTTATCCCTTGCCTACGTCATAAAATGAAGTTCTGGTGTAAATTTCAAGTTTCTAGTCCCAGTAGCTTTGAATACGAACTTTGCACCCCTATTTTACCTCCTTAGGGGTGGAATTTTATATAAAGCTGAAAATCCTTTTTTTTGTATCCTAATAAGTAAAATACTTACCAAGTTTCAAGTCTCTAGTTCAATAAATAATGTTTCCCTTATACAAACATTGCACCCCTAATAAACCCCCTTAAGGGTAGAATTTTCTAAAACGCTGAAAGAACTTTTTTTGTATCTTTATAAGTAATATCCCTACAAAGTTTCAAGTCTCTAGTACAAAAAATCATATTTCTCCCATACAAACTTTGCACCCCTTTTTAACCCCCTTTGGGATAGGATTTTCAAAAGTCCCGTCTTATCTCTTGCCTACGTCATAAAAGGAAGTTCTGGTGTAAATTTCAAGTTTGTAGTCCCAGTTGTTTTGAATACAAACTTTGCACCCTTATTTAATCTCCTTAGGGGTGGAATTTTAAAAACGCTTAAGATATTTTTATTTGTATTCTAATAAGTAATTTTCCTACAAAGTTTCAAGTCTCTAGTTCAATAAATAATGTTTACCTCATACAAATATTGCACCCCTATTTGAACTCCTTAGGGGTAGAGTTTTCTAAAACGCTGAAAGAACTTTTTTTGTATCCTAATAAGTAATATCCCTACAAAGTTTCAAGTCTCTAATAAAAAAAATAATGTTTCTCCCATACAAACTTTGCACCCCTATTTAACACCCTTAGGGACAGAATTTCCAAAAATCCCGTCTTATCCCTTGCCTATGTCATAAAAGGAAAATCTGGTGTAAATTTTAAGTTTCTAGACACAATAGTTTTTAATTCAAACTTTGCACCCCTATTTAACTTCCTTAGGGGTAGAATTTTATAAAACGCCAAAAGTACCTTTTTGGTATCAATAAGTAATCCTCCTACAAAGTTTTAAGTCTCCAGTTCAATATATAATGTTCCCCCATACAAACTTTGGACCCCCATTTCACCCCCTTAGGAATAGCATTTCCAAAAATCCTGTTCTATCCCCTGCCTACGTCATAAAAAGAAGTTCTGGTGTAATTTTCAAGTTCCTAGTCCCAGTAGTTTTGAATACAAAATTTGCACCCCTATTTAATCCCCTTAGGGGTGGAATTTTCTAAAACGCTGAAAGAACTTTTTGTATCTTTATAAGTAATATCCGTACAAAGTTTCATGTCTCTAGTACAAAAAATAATGTTTCACCCATACAAACTTTGCACACCTATTTAACACCCTTAGGGATAGAATTTCCAAAAATCCCGTCTTATCCCTTGCCTACGTCATAAAAGAAAGGTCTGGTGTAAATTTCAAGTTCCTAGTCCCAGTAGTTTTGAATACAAAATTTGCACCCCTATTTAATCCCCTTAGGGGTGGAATTTTCTAAAACGCTGTAAGTACTTTTTTTGTATCTTAATAAGTAATATCCCTACAAAGTTTCAAGTCTCTAGTACAAAAAATAATTTTTCACCCATACAAACTTTGCACCCCTATTTAACACCCTTAGGGATAGAATTTCCAAAAATCCCGTCCTATCCCTTGCCTACGTCATAAAAGGAAGGTCTGGTGTAAATTTCAAATTTGTAGTCCCAGTAGTTTTGAATACAAACTTTGCACCCCTATTTGACCCTCTTAGGGGTGGAATTTTGTAAAACGCTGAAAGTGCTTTTTTTGTATCTTAATAAGTAATCTTCCTACAAAGTTTTAAGTCTGTAGTTCAAAAAATAATGCTTCCCCCATACAAACTTTGGACCCCCGTTTTACCCCCTTAGGGGGAGAGTTTTGAAAAATCCTTTCTTAGTGCTCCCCTACACCTTATAAGGAACCTACGTGCCAAATATGGAATCCGTAGACCCAGCGGTTTGGGCTGTGCGTTGATATGTCAGTCAGTCAGTCAGTCAGTCAGTCAGTCAGTCAGTCAGCTTCTTCTTTTATATATTTAGATGGTACGGAACCCTTCGTGCGGGAGTCCGACTCGCTAATGGCCGGTTTTTTTAATATTTTTAAAAGAAACATACTGGATCTATAGAACTATGATTAGTATGGTGACGAACAAGTCGTTTTATCAAAGAAACAGTAAACTGGCCGCGGCGGACCATAGTAAACTTGTCATTATTTACTCTACATTCACGTAATGGTTTTTGAGCTTTTAAGATTTCGAATTTAAAATTGTAGGTACCAGTTTCAGATCCACATACTGACCTGACCAATTTGGACTGCCATGCACAGTCAAGTCTCAAAATATGTAACCATTTAATCCTCTAATACTCGTAAATATGTACCGAAACCTTAATGCGCTGGCATAAGGGCGATGGGACATGTACTTATGAGAGTTGTAAGCACCCATTTTTTTACACTAGTAGTTCAGGATAATAATCAAAATCACTTGCACCGTAAATGAAAAAAATCAAAGCAAGCTGGAAAATTAGATTAAATAAGTGAGTGGAACAGAACAGTGCACGGTAGTGCAAGCCACCGACGATAAATCTTTCGACGTTCGTACAGTCCGTTTGACGGGCACAACCCTAAATAATGGGCGGAATTTCGCGCCATAGACCAGAGCATAAACTATTAAAGAGATGGCTACAACCGACGATGGTGCAATTTTATGACCCGCTTTTGCATATTGAATGGGACGCCACTCTGGGCGGGAAAATGGCCCGATTTTTTCCCCTTTACTGGGGATTAAAGGCGGAAACACATTATTAAGGTGGTTCGATCGCCATACAAAACGTCTTTTGACATTCGCAGGCTAACGGAATGATATTTTAAGAAACTTATGTAATAAACTTTCATAAATTGGCTTCCCATTTGCGCAAAATTCCCCATTTGTTAGAATAAACTTGTATAAACCAGAATAATCGTTTTCGCAAACTATCACGTGACAAACTAATTTCTCAAATTATTCTACTTTATACAAGTTTATTCTAGGAAAGGGGGAATTACGCGCAAATGGGAAGCCAAATTATGACAGATTGTTACATAAGTTTCTTAAAATATCACGCCGTTAGCCTGCTAATGTCAAAAGACGTTTTGTATGGCGATCGGACCACCTTAACACGCGACGCGACCCGATACCCGGCGACGCGTGTTGAGTCGAATCATGAATGTTCATAGTGTGATTCTGGTCATAGAAAATACTACAATTTGATTCGACTCAACACGCGTCGCGTGGTATCGGGTCGCGTCGCGTATTAATAATGTGCTGGCACCTTCAAATTATTGCTCTCAAGCTCAAAATAATGTTTGTTCTAGGTATAAACCAAAAATATAAACGACTGTTTCAGCACTTACAGTTTCTTCATTCACTAAGAAAAGTTTATTCTAGTATTGTCTTAATGTTTGTTAATTTTCTTGCCTAATTTTGCTATCACCGACCTGTGCATTATCCATACTATAATATTATGAATGGGAAAGTGTATGTGTGTGTTTGTTTGTCCGTTATTCACGGCAAAACGGAGCGACGAATTGACTTGATTTTTTAAGTGGAGATAATTGAAGAGATGGAGAGTGACATGGGATAGTTTTTATCCCCGAAATCATCCCTTAAAGGGGGTGAAATGGGGGGTAAAAGTTTGTATGGAGCTGCGATATAAACGAGTTCCACGCGGACGGAGTCGCGCGCAGAAGCTAGTATATTACTTAAATATAACTTTATGGCCGAATACACTAAAAAAAATCTATTTGTACGTGTTGAGTTTTTTCTAATTTATCTTACAGCAGAATTATTTGGGGTTAACCACTGACAGATAGATTGCCTTCATTTAATTTTCAACTTTAACGTCATACAAATTAAGTGTTATTTCTAAATCGGTAGACGTGGATAACAGTATTCTGAAAATTGCTATATTTGTATGACATCAAAGTTGAAAATTAAATGAAGGCAAACTATCTGTCAGTGGTTAACAGTAATCGTACTGTACAGTCAAGTGCAAAAGTATGTATCGATTTAATCCTCTCATAAATGTGTACCAAAACCTTAATCCGCTGACATAAGAGCTATGGGACATATTTATGAGTAAGTTGTATGCACCCATATTTTTACACTTGACTGTACAACAGCACATGAGTATGAGTAAAATAACTTTGTTCATTTATGTTTTTTTATTAACAAAGTAAAGGTAGCTAAAAAAACAATGCAGAGCATTTAATCTTCTGGCGCAGGGGTTTCAGTAGCAGATTGGCCGCCTTCTGTTGCCTCTGCTGGCTCCGATACCAGCTCCGATGGTGTCGGCGCTGCGGATTCTGGCTCACTCGCCGCCGGGGTTTCCGCCGGGGTTTCTGCCGCGGTTTCCTGGGCCGGTTCTGCAGGTAGAGCCTCGGCTTGTGGTTCCGTCGCGACGGGTGTCGACGGCGCCGCCTCAGACTTGGGGGCTTCAGACTCAGGCGCAGCGGGCGCTGGCACAGCCACAGTCGGGGAAGCAGCAGCCGCTGGAATCACCACTTTATCCTTTGCGCCTTTTTTATCCTTCTTCTGTTTCCTCTCGAGCGGCAAGTACAATTTGTACTCCTGGGGCAGCTCTTCCTCACTATACAGGCGGTCGCTGAAATATATCCTGCGCAAGCGGGCGTTGGCATGCACTTGGACACGGAGCGTTTCAATAAACTGCGTCCCGTACGCCCTCTTTGTAAAATCTGCCAGATTAAACTGTACTTGGTTCCAGCCGCCCGACAGCCCGATCGGCATGCTCGTACAAAACGGCTTGATTTTTGTAGTCGATTGGAAATTTGATATTCTGAAACGTCGTCGCATATTGCTGTCGTCGAGCACGGTTATTTCAAACGAGAAATACCGTTTCAGATTTTTCACTATTAGGACGAGGAATGGGAGTTTTATTCCCAAAACTTGGTTGTTCTTTGGACACGAGATGAAAGTGGTCGCAACATTGGTGCTTACTATTTCGAGGACGATGGAATTGACTTCCTTGTCGGTGAGTCGTTTTATATGCCCATTCTGAACCTCGCTGTCCCATATCGCCAAAGGGTTTGATCCACAGCTGTAAAATATGGATAATAATCCGCTCTGATATGTATTTTTAAACATTATAAATTCCTAATAAGATATACTTAATCGTCAAAAATATAAATTGCTTATGACACTTGATTGGCACATGACACATGCAAGCCAGCCATCCGTTGTGTCAAAAAATACTTATTTATAGATTTGCGACCTCGTCGTTAAAAAGCATCATGGCATATTTTTTAATTAAACAATACTGAAAATACATTTATATAATAGAACAATTTTATTGCGTTAATACCATTAGATAATACAGACATTAGTTAAAAATAATTAAAATTAACATTACTTTTTACTATTTGTCGTAAATAAATAATACATATTTGAGCAACATAACTCTTACATACAAAAACAACGTAATCCGTACATAAAAAAAATAATAATAATGGGCTAACAGCAACCCTGTCAAAAAATCAGGCCAATATTATATTTAATTAAAACTAGCAGTGCCAACGCGGCTCCGCCCGAGTCGGATACGGCCCTTTCCCTACTTCCTCTCACATAATATATAAAATAGCCTATGTCAATCACTAGGGCTAAAGCTTTCTTCATTTTACACTTCGTCAATATTGGTAATAATAATCATAAGGTATACATATTAACTAAATGTAACACGTTAGACTTAATCTGCTGGTTGCTGTGCTGCTTCCTCCGCTACTGGTTGCATTTCGGTTTCTGCATCTCCAACAGGGGTCGCCTCGCCTTCTCCGTCGCCTTTCCCAGGGGTTGTCTCGCCTTCAACATTGCCTTTCTCAGAAGGGGCCTCGCCCTCCAAAGCAACCTCTTCAGGAGGTTCCGTAGTTGGTGTCTCTATAGCTGCCGCAGGACCCGCTTCAACTTGCGGAGCCGGCTCAGGGACGCTTTCCGAAACCGGTTCAGGAACGGCTGCCGGAACCGGTGGAGGTACTTGCAAGATACTGGTCCGAGAGACTGTTTTTATCATAGCTTTAGAAGGGTCCTTAATGACATTAGTTTTACTTCCACTCACTGGAACCTTCTTCCCTTTGCCTTTGCTAGGCAAGGGAAGAAAAATCCTATATTCCGCAGGTAAATCTTCTTCGGCTGTCAACTTCTCAGCGAAATAAATTCGCCTCAGGCGTATATTGGCGTTCACTTTAATCTTTTGAACTTCAACAAACGTCTTGTTGTATGCACGCCGGGTGAATTCGGATAGATTAAATTGGATCTGGTTCCAACCGTCAGCGAGGCCAATAGGCATAGCAGTGGACATAGGTAAGATTTGTGTGGTGCTCTGAAAGTTGGACACCCGAAATCTTCGCCTGGTACCAGTGTCGTCCATAATGGTCACCTCAAACGTAAAATATTTCTTCAGGTTCTTAACTATCATAACCATGAAAGGCATAGTGATCCCAAGAATCCTATTATTTGTAGGGCATTGTATGTACGCCGTACTCACGTTATATCCCCGTATATCTAGTACCATGGACTTAAGATCTGGGTCTAAAAGCCTAGAAATATGACCGTTTTCCATATGGACTTCCCATATTTCCAAAGGCTTCGAGCCAACGCTGTAGAATACCGTCAGGAACCCACGTTGATACGCATTCCGGAACATACCGAACTAGAAGCGATTTTTCGTTGTAAATTTATTTACTTTCCATTTGTTTCAAGCAACTTTAAGTGACATTTTCTGTCTGTCAACTGGAAGAAGTAGTCATGCTCATGTCATGCTAAATAAACTCTTTAATTAAAGAGGTTGCAAATGTTGTGATACATTTTTGGGTCTGCCGTACAAGTCAGCGGTGCTACCACGAAAATCGAAATTCGAAGTTCGTCACTCGAGTAACGTATGTGGGATAGAGATGGAAATACCCGAACTTCGACTTTCGAAGCACGCTACCTTTAGGTACACCAAAAACTACTTCCCCATAGTCAGATAGTACTTGTTCCACCGTTTTATTGACTTTATTATAAATATCTATTTGTACAGCTTGCATTCTACCAAACAAGTCTAGTCCCTAATCCCGACATGCTCTAATTGTTTCAGCATTACATCATGTTTAACACAATCGAATACTTTAGACATGTCAAGCATTAGAGCAATGCTTTTTTGCCTAGTATTAATATTTTCCCAAATATGTTTAAATATCGAAAATATGGCCAATTTGGAAACCAAACTGCGAATGACTTAAGATATCATTTTTTACCAGAAAACGTGTTAATCTTTCGTGTATAGCTTTTTCCAAGATTTTGCTAAACACTGGTAATAACGCAATAGGCCTATAATTACTCATATTATTTTTGGGACCCTGTTTGTGCGAAGGTTTTATAATGGCTTTTTTTAGGTCATCTGGAAAACATCCCGATTCTAACGCAAAATTGATTATAAACACGAGCGGTTCAACTATGTGGTCGATACATAATTTCTTAACATGTATCGGTATGTTGTCATATCTTGTACTCTTTTTATTTTTAAGGTTCCTTACAATTTTTATGATTTCATAGTTATCAACAGCACTTAAAAATATGCTGTAAAACTTCAGTAAGCTAGGTTAGGTTAGGTTATTTTTTCGTTTATGTGAAACTTGTCCAAAAAAGCCATTTCCGAAGAGTGTTGCATCTCTTTTTCCCGTACACGGAAGGCATAAGTGTGACTTTGTCAAGGGGGCGTGGTCGACTGGAATCAAGGTATCCCCTTAACTGTGAATTTCTCAGTATTCTTTCTCCAACATTGAAATGATATCGTGTTTGTTGCAATTATACATTTTTATGCGTACTTTATTATAACGCAAACGGATTTGTTGTTAAGTGTGAAATCATCTTCGATTGGACTAAAGGCCCACGTACGTGCGAGCATTGTGTCGCACCGTCTAGCACGAGGCGGGAGTTAAGTTCAGACAGACTTGGATTCGGCGCCGGCGGAAATGAGTATTTTTGTCCCTCCGTCTCTTGTGTAGACTTATTCTATTGACTTGCCTATTCATACTGAAAATGTTCAGGGTTAAGTTATCTTTCATTTCGATTCCGATACGTTAACTTGACGCGCATTGAAATCAAATAAACGAGAATTCTAATGCGTAGCCTATACTATGTTGAGAATCGATCTCAGTCACTTTACCAAAAGGATTATATATACGTATACTTTATCGAGGCACAATCGTAAGACGCACGCAGCGTATCACTGTGCGTCATGCGCATTAATCTCCGCTACGTTACGATCCTATGGCGCTATCGCTATACTCCGTAGCCCTTTAAGGGGCTACCCGAGGTTTTCATAGATTTTTGACAAGTTTTGAATCGTATCTCCTACTTTTGCACTACAGATAGAATTATAAATCAAACGGGTATCGGTTCTTCAATTTTTTATCTCCATTTTGTCTACCGGATTTTGAAAAAAAATAATTTTGTATGATTTCTTTAAACATTGTCTAAAAATACACTTATTTCGTATCTCTATTGTCGTAAAAGATCTAAGTGATCTAACATAGGTATATGAAATCTACATTTATTTATTTATTGTAAACCAACTTAAATCTATCATTACAGGTGGTACACGCGATAAATAAGCAACATTGAACATACACAAAATCAGTAATACTTAACCACACATTGACAAATAATATATAGTTTTAAATTAATTATTGAATTGTACACACCTAACCTACAAGTAACACAATATGAAGATTGTGACCTTAGCGAGATCATTCAGGGAGCACGTGAAAATGTCCAGGGGTTACAGGGGCCACATATTCGGGGTCGTCTATGACGTCTCCAAAAACGTGTCTAGGGTTTTCATTTTAAACTAATTAACACAAAAGTTATGACTAAAAAACTGGTTTCCCTAAAATTGATCAACTTTGATGCCAAATATCTCAAGTGTTTTTTAACCGTCTTAGAGCCGGCCCACTTCAAGTATCCAAAAAAAATGGTTATTTTTTTTGTAATAAAAAGTAATAATTTTTAAAAAATCTTGTATGGCGCGCGGTGTGAAGTTCATTCACCCGGTTAGAGTTCGTATCTATCTACATAAGATGGCGGCTAGCGGTCACTGCGGTCACTCAGCTGAATGATTAAAATTCATTTTATTTTAGGTATTCGTTAAAAAAAACACCACGTGTATTGCTTAAAGCTGTTGTTGTTAATATAATAAGTTACAAAAAAACATTAGAAAACTAAGGGATTCTGATCGTAGGTCATTGGTGTATGGGAGCCCCTTAAGTGTATCACATGCGTAGCATTGTTTCAAATGAGCCCTATACGTTTCACTTGCTGACGCACGTATGTCGTTATTGGCATTCAGCGCCAAAAAAGATGCTTAACCCTTTGACCGCTTTACTTTCGTGTCAGAATGTGACGCACATGCCAGCATCTTGACAGCTAAAGAGCGAATATGAAACTTATTTGACAGTAAGAAAATTGTTTTGACAATGTCCATAACCACTTTAAAGGTTGTTGGCGTGGTGGGCACGACAGCACTCGACCACTTTAGTGGCTCTCGGCGTTCAAAGGGTTAAAAGACTTATCTCACGTTCACCTACTTTTTAAAACACCAAATAAAATGAACAGCCATTCAATGTGTTTACGCACACATGCAAAGCCGGTTTACTAACTAAAAACACGATGCAAATAAAGGGTCGTCCCTTTAATATTTGACGATATCTACCTATTCGTTTAAATGGCCCTTTCCTTTTCTTTCGCTTAAACGAACACAAAGATAGGAGAACAGCACCTTAAAGTTTAAGGTAAATCAATCAATTTTGTGGCTGCACTTTGCCTCAACACTTAAGTGCATTGGCTCTTGACGTATAATATTTACATTCCACCAAACATTCTATCTAGCTTGTGAAATGCCGAATCTGCCGGGCTGAACCATAAAAACTTCCCAACGAATACGTACAAATAGAAAAAAACTTTTAAAAGAAAAGCTCGTTTCGCTGTGATTTATCATCCCATTTGTCATCCTCGACACTAGGAAAATATGTCACGCAAACCCACAAGTAACGCTCACACACGGCCGGCAAAATAACATTTTTGTCGTCTCTAAATCACGTGACTTTTCCACTATGTCGGGCGCCCTTAGAGACGCGGCGGCAAAACCTCAGCCGGGACAAAGGCAAAATGAAAACGATCCTTTTGTCCGTCGCGATAAGGAGTGCATGCGGCATACGTGCCCCGCCGCCCACATACCTCGCCGCGACCATCAGCTCCTACATATCAACATTAGCTACCGTGTTTTTCCAGAGATAAAAATTTTTTCCAACGTTTTTTGCAACTTAGGGGATTCCCCCACGCGTAGTTAAGATATCATTACAATTTTTCGAAATTAATGGTATAGAAAACGTGCGGCGCGATAAGACCAACACCCGTCGGAAAAACAATATGATACATTTTTGCACACGGCGGTCAAAACAATCAAATAAGCAAGGATGCTTCGCTTTTAAATAAATTTCACGTCAAGTTCTGAAATGTATCTGCAAGTCAGCAACTCCAGTCGATTTGCTGAAAAAAACAGAAAGCGGCGTTTCAGATGTGCTTGGTATATTTACAAAGCTCATTGCTCGGCGCAGCGAAGCGTGGTCTGCATAATGTATCGAACGTAGCGACTCGGCGAGCTTTGTCTGCGTTATTTACAACCGGCCCGTGTATTCACGCGGAAATTGGATTTGTAAAATAAGACACTGTATAAATAATCTTTATCTAAAACATATCTCTCTACCGCGCAACAACTCCGAGATTCCCTCCGAGGCGCTTTAATTCGTTCTACAATGATAAAACACTGGTATGGGAGAATCTTATCTCTATGCTAACGTTGGTGATGTTTCTGTGATATTGCCGGGTTGGAAATAAGTAATCATCTCTTCAGCCTGGGTAGAGACAATGTATCGAAATTAATATCCGAGCGCGGCGAACAATTTGTCCACCCGGAATGCGGATAATTAAACGGACGGTCCTTCGCTAGCTAAAAGTATAGCTATAGTTCACTTATAAATCTGCAGAAAACAGGTCAAGTGTTTTGTTCGTGTTACGAGATGGAATTGTAGCTATAACTTAATAGGTAGCGTCAAGTAGTAATCGTTCGTGGAGAACATTTGCGTTCCATATCAAGTAGTCCTCAGCGGACCACTAAAATTGAATCCATTTTTAGAATTTTCGTTTTTTTCTCTATGATTCATTGGTACTTACTTTAAAGGTACCCTATAATTTTCAACTTAAGTTTGAGGTTATGTGTAATATATCCTGACGTCGATCTTACACTTTAATAAGACGCTTAAAATTGTCCGTTAATTTCCATGGAAATGAGACGTCCTTACTCTAGATAAAACGACTATTATGTGCAAATATAGTATGAACAAAAGTATTTACATAACTAATAAACATTAGGAACACTCATATTAGGAAAATAAAATGTTACATTTAAAATCGCTTGCATTCTAGTAGGCCTCGAACTCATATTCTTACACCAAACGGTAGAAAATTCCGTTTCCTCAAATACGTTTTCCCTGTCAAATGCATTCAGTAGATAAAGACAGACATATTACCCCGTCGGAGGGGGTGAATGGCTATTATAAGCCTGGATTCCAGTTCATTTTTCGCTCCACATTCATGGCTCGGCATTGGAATGAAGACATATATTTCGCTCTTGTTGTCCTTTTAATCCGACGTGCCTGTCGAAACCCGTAAATCTGAAATGTCGATTAGAACACTGTTTGTCCCTGTCGACGTGTAATAAATTGCAATAAGCGGCGTTGGTGCTGGCCGTGCTGGGGCTTACGGCGGAGAAATACCGCTCCGGATGATTCTGAAAAAAGACGTGACACTGTACAGTCGAAACTAAGATTTCCTGAAGATATATTGATGCTTTTGAAGCTAAAAAGAAAATAAATATACAAGTTTCTGAGCTAAGTCATGGCAGAATAAAACAAGGTAAGTCATTCCCAACGATGTGCCTGAACTAATAATACGTCACACAAATGGTGACATTGTGCAAAGTTGACAAAAAAATGTTGCCATTGACTTGTTTGTTTTGTTTATAAAATTTCTTTATTAATAACAAAAAGTACAGGAGTTACATACTTATCTAGTGTACATTTGGGTCCCAGACAGCAAAAACGTAATACACAACCAGTTTAGTGAGCTAATGCGCTCATTTTAAACTTTTTTATACGCCCAATTTCTAAACTAACCTCGTTTTTATTTACACTAAACCAGAAGTAGTGTACGCTGTAGGTACAACAACTAATCAAAATATGCTTGCTTAGAAAAGCTCGCATTTGCCATTGACTGGTATCTTCCATACAAACAAGGAGTTTTGTTAATGCTAGAATATAATTTAATAAAATGTAAGCTAGTTTAACTATTTATTTGGGGCGAAAAGACAACTGTATATAATTTGTAGTTAAACCTAAATATGTATTCCAAGCACGTTAGTGATGTAATGCAATTTGCTCTGGTAATTTACTTTCACACAGTGGCAACACATCAAATTGGCAAGTTCAGCATATTTTATGATGCAGATGACGTAGTCACAAATAATGACGTCACGAGCTGTCACAAGGATCTTGTTTTATATTCTGCCATGATAGCCCAAGCACTTTATTTTCATTAGTATGGAAAAAAATGGAAATTTGGAAATAATTCATAACAGCAGCTTTTTTGTGTGTATCTGATATATTATCATTTTAGTAATTACGTAGACTCAAAATCCACCAAAATATGAGGCATCAATAAAATCGATATTTAACCAATTCCTGAAAAAAGAGGAAAAATATTAATAAATATTTTAATTTTTGTTTTGGTTAATTTACAGGAGCTCTTTAAGAATATTAAATAAATCACACAAAAAAAATAGGTGTGTCATTTATTTTTACATATTTACTTCCCGATTGAAATTTGTAGGATTCTTGGACAAGGCATCTTACAATAACATTTGAAAATTTAACAATTAAAAAAAACGCTGTTATAAATTGATGTTTGAAATAAACGTAATTTTCCTGGGGTATGAGCTAAGAACATAAACATTTCCCTTAGTAGCAGTGACGGAGCGGAGCGCCGATACACACCGATTCCCACCGGCTTGCCTAGAATTTCTTTTTAGGCAAGCTTATAGTTATATACTCTAATATCTTTCTTAACATTTTATACATAGTAGTATGTAAGTAGGTAATCAAAGAGGATGCGCAAAATATTTGTGATTGTGTGGTGGATCGGTTGGAGTCACGAATAATTTAGAACAGATAAGCAACACAATTCAATTGTCCAATTCTGTTATTTCTTTTTCAATCTTGGAATTCATATAGCTGAACATTGTTACATCGTGCACAACATCAGTAATCGCGGCCGAGTAGTGAAAAAGCCTTTCTTGCGAAGCATTATTTATGTCTCGAGTTATCCAAGGCGCACAAATAAATTGGTCTTACGTATTAAAAATTCTACACATAACAAGGTTCTGCCAAGAAATCCTGCCAAGATTTCCCGAGTTCTTCTTCCGTGCCAATAATAAAAATAGGATACTGTGAAGCTTTTTCTTGCACTTGTCATATAACAAGGTTCCTTCTGATATTTTCGTATTTACTAAAAAACCGCATATGCTACTTTTCTTAGAAATATCGAAAGAAAACCATTCGTACTTATTTTCTTGGAAGTTCATATCACTTGGATGATCTCGAGTGTTGGAAATTCGTAGAAGAATAAAGTATATGTGCGTTTAAGTTGTCTATGTACCACACAAAATTAAGACTAGGAGTCCCAACCACTCATGCAAATTACACAAAAACTATATCTATCTCAGGCTGCCCACCGACCCAATGCCAGTTTTAAAAGGAATTTGTCAGGGACGCGTCTCGGTGTAAAAAGTTAATGATATGTGAAGATCGCTCGGATATCCTTGGTCTAATTGTAAGTGAATTTAATGACACGTACGAGGGGTAAGCTGTGAAATTACGTAGGACAAATTTTGGTGACGCCCGGCTTAGTCTCAGTTATTTACGCTAGGATGCGTTAGGATTGATGAGGAGGTTTTTAAAATAATTAGGGGTACCTAGGAGTAAACTGGGGCAGGGATCTTGAGCACTAAGCTTAGCTTGAAGTTGTTGGTAGGTGAATCGCTTATATTCCTTTCTCACTTCCACGATCTTTTCTTGAGGTTCTCGATTGATAACCAGAACGAAGTTCCGGTAGGCGCAGCGTAGTAGGTGAGCGTCGATTTGGCTGACACTGGCAACACTCGAGGCCTTTACAGGGGACAATATCAGCCTGGAAGTATTCTTACGATTATGCCCTCCACATTTGGTTCTTCTTAAGATAATGCTATCAAACCTTATTTCATACAGTCTATTTGCGTTTGCTAAAGTGTTTATTGTGTCAGTACGAGTATACATTTAATGCCGTGTCTGATTTAGTTGCACCCTATTATATGCTACAGCATGTACTGGACACTGAAGGGTGTCCATCTAGCCGGATAGTGTTACGCTTCAGTGCACCTTGTCCCTTGCACTCACAGCACTTAACTATATTCACTAGACAACTACTACTGACAAAGTTAGGCGCCTGTCCGTCCTCCTTGGCAGTGCTAGGTATCCTTTGCTTTTGCACAAAGCCAATCGAAATATTTGTTATTTTTAACAGACTTGTGTATAAAAATACCTACAAATTACTTATGGCCACGTAAAAGTTATGACAGTTGTCTATACGAATTAAAACGAGGAAAAGTCTGTGAGATTGTAGCTTTGTAAGTTTATGCGTTTGTATGTAATGGGAAATCTCCGGAACCGCTTAACCGATTACAAAAATATTGTTGCTAGTGTTGTATAAACTTCATTGTTCAAAGAAACGAAAATCATACCGCGAGAAAAACCACATACAGCGCAATAGGCCCCTTAGGTATCCAACAAACCGAGTTAGCACATAAACCAAAGTGCGAGGAATTTCATCCGGCAAATGCAATTTTCGACAATAAAGTGCACATGATCCATTAGAGGTAGTAAGTGGAGGCAGTAAACGCCCTCAGCAGGGTGCTATTATACGACCTTTATATTCACACTTTAGGTTATTAAAACCATTCCTGCAGCCATTGTTGTGGATGCAAGGAATAGTTTAAAGAATGGTTTTTTTTTCGGTAAATGCGAATAGCCGGCTACCAAAATGGTCCGTTGGTGATCGTCGTTCTTGTTGCTAGTACTCGTAGAAGAATTAAGGGAGTACTGATGTAAATATATCCTTAATTTTGGGACTGGTCAAAACAATGTCTCTACGTTCTTGAGGAGGAGTGGAGTCACTTTAAATTTTGTCAGGCAGAGCAATACCCAAAAAGTACCTTCGTGTTATTAATGGCCAATAAAAAAACCGTTAAAGTAGTTTCAAGCTCTGGAAAAGACCGCGGCTTATACGACTATTGTATGATTTCATTACGTAGTTTCATTACAGGAATTTCCGGACGGAGCAGCAGCGCACGGCTCGAAATAAAATCTCTTATTTTCAAGCTACTTCAGCGTGAAGCGTCTTGACATTTAAAAATCTACGTTTTCCTTAAAATGTTATTTCAAGATACTAATTTACACGGAATATATGTTTAGAGAATTGATACAACATTAAGAACGGGGTCATATACATATACACATACATTATTTTCTTTCCTACGTCTTGGATAAATCCTTCTGAAAGATATAGAGTCAAACGAAACCGTATAGAAATCGTTATTTGTGCAACAAGAGAGCAAAGTTAGTTTTTGCTGCGAGTGCTAATTTTGAGTCCTAAGGAAGCGAAAGATTCTAAAATTGAATCACGAGCGTAGCGAGTGATTCAAAGTTTGAATCTTGAGCGCAGCGAAGGACTCAAAAGCACGAGATGCAAATACTTTGCTCTCGAGTAACACATACAACTTTTCACCTCAGCAGTGAGAACATATTCACATCAAAAAATATATCATAGTACCACGTACCTATTCGTCTCAAGATTATTCAGGAAGAAAACTTAATTAGGCGTCAGTTACTGCTTGTTTTAACTCCTCAGCGCCGGCCGCGCCGTTTAGTCAGTACTAGAAAGGCGAGACAAGGCGCGAGAAACCAAAGGATATTTCAGTATCTAAGTATATGACTGTCGCGTGACTAAAAACTAACCGTGCCATTGTTAAAATTCACAGATTTTACCCATGTCTTCGAGATATTTTTGAAATATTTATCATTATCACAAGGGCACACATTTATAGCATATTACGTCTCGTGTGCACACCAAAAACTAGCCGTACTGTAGTTAAAATATTGCTTTCGTCACGTCACTGACTTCACTATATTTCCTTGTTAGATAGAGAATTGATTTATCCTAGTAGTTTTTATATTTAAACCAATATCAATAACGCAAGAATGACGAAGGATATACATAATAAAATCTCAAACAAATTAACAGCGCGCAACTTTTTAAAAGGGGCGGGGCCCCGCGCTTGCTTTCGGAAACTGCATCTGTGGTATGGTCATAAAATTTAAGATTGTTTAAACTAGAATTATTAATTAACTAGCATAATAAAATTCATGTTTACCTATTTGTTATGAAAAACGGAGTTTATTCTGAGATCTTTTATTTGAATGTTCTTCAATTTAAAATTCATTTGTTTAATTATTTTGGTAATTTAAACTTGTTAATTTGATAGTTTTCAAACGTGTTACTTGTTATCCGCTTTTTCGGGGGTCTACTTTGAAATTCGATGGTCGAACTATGGATCGACCTATGTCTGCCTTTTTCTTTCTTCGTAACGGAATGAAAGGGATAGTGCTAATAGAGTTCAAATATTCTGAACTTGTAAATGTCAGTGCTTTGCTCCAAAATTAAAATGCTACTTTGTCTCACGGAGTGAGCAAAATCGCATTTTGCACACTGTTTTCACGCAGCAAAATATGCTTGTTCGAGCTGCTGAGGTTAAAACTATATTATTATGAGGGTGAAAGCCTACGAAGTTCTTTATTCTCCCTTCCCCGCGTTAAGTGCGAGATCAAAAAACTAAAGCATCTAATGACGATACATATCTCACACATTTTATACAAGCTGTAAGCCAAAACGGAGGAACCATCCTTTTCATTATACACAACTCAAGAGAAAGTATCGAAAGCATTCTGATACCTACATATTTTTAGATACAGCTATCAGATTGCCTAAAGACGCCCCTCGGTTTTACTCTCACTTATCCCGGATTATCCTCAGTAATGACCCGCTCATGTATTTTACTTACTTTAACGAATCTTTTAACCGTGCATTCGCACAGAAATGGCGCTCGGATATGGGGGAGGATTAACAAAATTTATCCAAATATTCCTGAGCCGAGTCTGATTACGCAACGCTTGCCGTGTCTTCGCGGCTTTTGCTTACTCGCCATTATTATTTCAAGACAAAAACAACACACCCGAAAGCTTAAATACACGAACAGACTTCATTTGCTCGCTTTTGCGGAGGAAATGTACAAAAAAAAACAAAGAAAATTAATTTCATTCACAGCGAATGATGATAAAGAGTGCGAGAGAAAAGGAACGTGGCACATGAGTGACACCAAAAGTACAACGACCGCGGGGCGATGAAAAATCGACAATTTCCTTGTAAAAAGTTGGGAGTCAGGAAAAAATCCGTTACGCTCTATCAGCACTAATGGCTTGCAAATAGCTCCAGCAATCGTCTTACACTCTTATATCATTCGCGAGCCAGCCGATGCATTATTCAGTATTTTGCTTTTTAATATTCAGACGACATATTTGAGTCTCCTTTCAATTTTTTTCCGTTCCTCTCGTGTACCGCTGTGCGCGGAATTTTAAAAGCTCCTTATCTATGTTCGCCTCTTAATCCCAACATATCACGTCGACTGTTGGCTGTTCCATTTATATTTTACCGATACCGCCGAGGGGCGCTTGTTCTCTTGTTCGCATTATATTTATAATCTGTGGACGGCGGCGGA
This sequence comes from Epinotia demarniana, assembly GCA_945867215.1. Classification (NCBI taxonomy): domain Eukaryota; kingdom Metazoa; phylum Arthropoda; class Insecta; order Lepidoptera; family Tortricidae; genus Epinotia; species Epinotia demarniana. The sequence goes on along the minus strand of OX244276.1, from coordinate 10,687,090 downwards.
TTCCGATTGATTCTCATCATCCGATCGGGCCGGTGTTGCCTGCAATTTATTCGGGAAAGGAATAGATTCATAGCCGGCCAGATTAAAAGGAAAATGAAAGCAAAATATATGGGTCTATCGACCGAGCGAGCCGCTGAAATAGCTGGCTGCAGGTTCGTTTAATTATCGACATTCCTGCAACGAGGTCCAACAAATTGTTTTTGTCGGATGGCGCAGGACGCCCATCGACAATATTTCATTATTATAACCGCGATATTGAAGCTCTGTCTGATATGATAACACGTATTTACGGCGCTGTTTACGACCGTGAATAAATTACGCTTCACGGTTATTGTGGAACTATAATATGTGTTTTATTTATTGATCATTAGCCAGGTAATTAACGGCGTGACTAATTTCGTGGGTCGAGTTTTAAAGTGGACGCAATAAGTCGTGTAGCTGGTGATTTATGGATGTATTCTGGCCTGGCAGACGGTGTTGGAAGTTCGGCGTCTTTGCTTAATATGTCCGAATGCAGCACTAGCTGGAATATTGCCTACCTAGCGTTTCAAGGACCACAGAATATTCACACTGGCATACTAGATGAGATGAGCCTGGATTAGATTTTTGTATGCATTTTTCAGTATTTAATCTAACTTTTTTCACTAATTTTATTTTATCATCGGACATGTATAGGTACGTATGCGAGCTGAACAAAATATTGAAGCGGCCAGATCCGTAAAGTGTCATTCCGTAAAGTGCTTCTCCGTATTCTTAGTAAAACTACAAGTTTTAGGGGTTTTTGAGACAAATCTATTATTTAGTATAGATATATATATTTGTTTTCTAACCTTATTGATTGCATAGGTAAAATCCACACCAGAATACAGACGAGTTAAAAAAGTAGACATATCTATGGGCGAAAAATAATACACTCCGTCTAGGCAGCCGGGTAATGAAGCGATTTCTCATAGGCGTAGGCCACTCATTACTCCGCTAAGGCCACATCACAGCGACGCCAAAACAAGCACCTGTTACGGACATATCCTAAAATTCCACTCTCTGTCACATCCAGCGCTGCCACCGAGCCCATAACTCACGGATAGCGGTCCATTCCGGCAGATTGCCTGCAGTTACCCCTGCACTTATTGCCGATTCGCTCCTCCAATCTCGGCCCACCCCCTTAGGACCCCCTACTTCCCTCGTTAACACGACCGCTTCATTTGTTTGGATTTACCGGGTAGTTGGCCCATTGAACCATGCATAGGGACATATTGTCATATATTGTAAAAGCCCACCAAGTCCCTTGTGTTGGCCCCCGCTTTTGCTCTATATATATTTTTATGCGACCGACGATGCCATTTCCGGATTCTTCAGGTATGTTGTATACAACAAAAAGTGGGAATAGAAATACCATCTAATTTGTAAGTATCATTATTATTATTACTTTTGTATTATGTAATGATCAGTGGGTAATGAATCAAATTATGCACGGATCACATTGAATTGTATCGTCACAGTCAGTACCTCGCTGCACTGTTTGTTTGTCTATGAAAATGAGCCTCATTAACCATCGCCTAATGACTTGACACGACAATCATGTCATGATTTATAATTGTAAACACACCTGGTCAACAGAACGTGATTAGTGGACATTGTGTGTAACATATCTTTCAGGTGTTCGTTTCTGAAGCGTGGCATGGTGCAACAACTGAATTATATAATTAGTGTAAATAGTTGCAACATATTTTTCACCGGTTACATAATTGCATCTATTGCCACCGTGGCGTAAAGAAAAACGACCACTACACGCATAATAAGTAAAGTATTGCGTAACATTGATATTAGACAACATAAAGGTAGCATTTTCGGCGCAGCGCGAGCGGTAGTGTTGATAACTAAATTGGTACAAACATTTCAATGGTAATGCTTAATTAGCGTTAATAATAATACCTACTAACCTTAATTAACAATTTGGGTTGATATGGTATACATACAAGCATGCTGCACCGAAAATGCTACAATATTTACGATTTCTGTTGATCATTGATCATAAAAGCTATTGCGTAAGTAATACTTGGTAATACGAAGATACGCGCACTACTATTTCATGTCTAGGTACCTTTTTTCTGTAACGAAACAAATAAACAACCGTACCATACGATATTGCAAAAATATACCTAAAGAATGATCAGTATTGTCAGACTGGACGTACTGCTCAGTTATTAAGAGATCTTTCCATGGCAACCAATAACTAAAGAATCTATTTGATCACTACCTATGGATATTGTGAATAATTCCATCCATGAGTTCTGTTTGTGAATAATATTCACTAACAAACCATTTGCAGCATCTAAAGGCGATTTTGACCTTGCGCTGCCACTTACCTGATTATGCTTCTACATATTATTTTTTCCACGAGTAATTGGCCAATTTTTCCCACTCAACCTACGCCGGCATAACGAAATTACAACTGCCATTTCACGCATATTAACCTTAGATTTGGGATCATTTTAATCTTGTAAAATTGGGCAGATATAATAACACCGTCGACGCATCGAGATTTTACGTTTAGTTATTTGTGACAATGTCGAGTGACATACGAAAATTAAATATTGAGACGTAAGTAACATTCGATTGTTATAGTTGGTGCATTCCTATTTGCGTCATGACAGAGAGCTGTTATCCCAGTACAATAAACGTCAAATTTGACATAATTTGTACTGGGATGACAGCTGTCAAATGACGCAAATAGGAATAATTCTCCTTTAACAATCCCATATTTGGGTAGTTCTACTCAGTAGGGACGAAAATGAAGTGATTTTTGGGCAGAACATTTTTTTGGCATCTAGGGTCAGTAAAGTAGCTTGACGTCTAGCTTAGGTCGTTTTTTTACTGATCTCAAACGGGCCAATCAAAAAAATCATTTATGACCATTTAAAAAAAATGAACACAGGATACTGAGAATTGATACAAAGGAAATTAATAACCGTTGTAATAATTTAAATAAATATATGTTTTGTTAATAAAAATAGTTTAATGGCTCACTATTAAGGCGAAAATAGTTTGCTATTCGTGCGGATCCTTGATGACGCTGTTGATGACTCTCAGTCTCCTGGGGGGTCATCCTCAGTCTCCTGGGTATTGTTTCCAGGAGACTGAGAACAGGATACTGAGATTATTTTAAGTTTTAGTCAATAACTACGTCAATGCAACATTTAGTATCGAATTTATGCAATTCTGTACTCTAATGTAACAAATTTACAACCTACGAACGCAAAAAAAGTATAAAGAAACCAATGGATTTAAAATAAATAAGTATCAGGATACTGTTAAGCTGACTGGCTGCAGCACAACCTCACTCACACAACTCGCCATAGCGACTAAGCCAACCGCAAGCCGCTTCTTTAAATAAGTTTCTCATTTAAGGTAGGGACCTGGGTATGTCCTAAAACTACGACCAAGACCACCGGGGGATGGGCAGCAGCATCCCTGGAGTTCGGTGGGTATACTGCGATCGCCAACCCGCATGCCAAGCGTGGCGATTATGGCATTTACCCCCCATGCAGAACACAACAAAGCCACGGCCCCGAGCTTCCGGCGACCCCCGGTACCCTGGTTATGGTAGCGGCCAGGGTACTAGCAGAGTCAGGGGTGCTAAGAATCTCCGGCGAAGATCCGGTTACCACCACCGACGACCCCTGGCCCTGGCAACCTACAACACGCGCACACTGCTGACCGATGAAAAGATAGCGGAACTGAAGGAAGAATTGAGCAAGTTGCGGTGGGACGTCATAGGGTTATCTGAAGTCCGGAGGGAGGAGGACACGATAACCCTTAAATCCGGCAACTTGCTCTATTTCCGAGAGGGCGACCAACAGTCCCAGGGAGGTGTCGGGTTCATCGTCCACAAGTCCCTAGTGAACAATGTGGTGAAGATCGAGAGGGTTCTCTATTGTATGGGCAAAAATCATTTCCCAAAGTGTCACTTCCCAAAAAATGTTTCCCAAATGATCATTTGGCAAAAAAACACTAGTCAAATTATTGTTTCGCATTATATCACTTGGCAATATCTCCTATGGCAAAATATTACTTCGCAAATTATTGTTTGGCAAAGTTTTACATGGTCAAGTTTCATTTGGTCAAACGTATTATTTAGCATAACATCCTTTTTCCAAATTATTGCATGGCATATGATTTAGATCCTAATTGTGTAGTGCATACGAAATCTATTTCAGTGAGATTACATAATTTTGCTAAGCGGGTAGTTTGTAAAAAACAAAAGTATATAATTTACAGGTAAGTTTATGTTCTTTTGTACTATAGGTACTTAGGTAACAATATATTATAATCCAAATAAGCAGCATGCATGCAAGCAAGCCGTCGGTTTCGCCCTTTTCATCGAGAGTCTCCAGCGAATCGACGCCACCCCGTTGCGCGGGGTGTCTATTTCTGGTCTGAGGGACACAAGTGAACCCTAACCTAACCGACCAAAAACGGAGTTCGCTTATGACAAGCCATTTTTTCCACTCTGGTACCTAATGTGCGAAACGAAAATTTGAACAAATGTTTTGTTTGGAAAACAATATTGGCCCGAACAAAGTGTTTGTTTAATAAACTTTTGTCTTAATAACATTTGACAAAGCAAAATTATGCCAAATGATCTATTGACCAAATGAACAAAATGCGAAACAAAAATGTGCTATTTGTTCGTTTGGGAAATGAAACTACTGCCATAAGTTTTGTGGGAAGTGAAATTTGGCGAAAAATATTTTGCCGAAACAGCAGGATACCGATCGAGAGTGTGTCGACTAGGGTGGCGTACCTTTATACTCAGAGTATCCGAAAGGTACTCGTTGAAGGTCATACAGGTTTACGCGCCGACCTCGGCACATTCCGACGACGAGGTGTTGGCTATGTTCATATATCTAAGGCCATGCATAGATCCAAAACCTACTTCACCGTTGTCATGGGGGACTTCAACGCTAAACTGGGCAAGAGAGATGGTGAGGAGTTAATAGTGGGGCAATTCGGAGTTGGAAGTCGGAACCACCGGGGCCAACTACTGGCTGGTTTCTTGGAGAAGGAGGGACTCTACATGATGAATTCCTTCTTCAAGAAACGCGAGCACAGAAAGTGGACCTGGATGAGTCCCGATGGTGTGACTAAAACGAGATTGACTTCATCATGTCGACGAGGAAGCATGTATTCAATGATGTCTCCGTGATCAATACGTTTAATACCGGGAGTGATCACCGCCTGGTAAGAGGCACATTGAATATATGCGCCAAGCAAGAGCGCTCTCGATTGATGAAGTCTACGCTCCGTCCAGCATCAATCCAAATTCAAAACCCCGAGAGCTTCCAGCTGGAACTCCAAAACCGTTTTGATTGCCTAGGGGGCGATGTGGACGATTTGAACGACGGGCTCGTGGAAGCTGTCCGTGTCACTGGGTCTAAGTTCTTCAAGGCCCAAGGGACCAACAGAACTAAAAGGCTCTCTAGCTCCACTCAGAAGCTCATCAAGGAAAGGAGTGAAGTGATTCTACAGTCTTCAGCCGATGCGACCTTATACCGGCAGCTCAATAAACGGATCTCCAAGTCCCTTACCCGCGATCTGCGCCAATTCAATACAAATCGTATAGAAGAGGCCATCCAGCGCAATAAGGGCTCTAACCAGACCAGAGCTCGAAACCTATTCCGCTGCAGCGGGAAGTCCGGCAAGGAGATGTTATTTCTCCAAAACCTTTCACCGCTGCACTGGAGGACGTTTTCAAGACTCTTGACTGGAAAAGGCTAGGCATCAACATCAACGGCGAGTGCATCACTCACCTTCGGTTTGCTGACGATATAGTAGTCTTGGCTGAGACCATGGAGGACTTAAGTACGATGCTCGATGACCTCAGTAAAGCTTCCGACCGAGTTGGTCTAAGAATGAACATGGATAAGACGAAGATCATGTCAAATGCCCATGTGGTACCAACTCCCATTACAATCGGACACTTTACGCTCGAAGTTGTAGACGATTATGTATACCTAGGACAGACTATCTAGTTAGGTAGGTCCAACTTCGAGAAAGAGGTCAATCGTCGAATCCAACTCGGCTGGGCAGCGTTCGGGAAGCTACGGCACATCTTTTCGTCCAATATTCCACAGTGTGTGTTGCCAGTGATGACATATGGCACTAAAACGTGGTCGCTTACTATGGGCCTGATAAGAAAGCTCAAAGTCACCCAAAGGGCAATGGATGGCCATGTTGGGAGCTTCTCTGCGTGATCGTATCAGAAATGAGGCTATCCGTAGCAGAACCAAGGTTACCGATATTGCCCTCTGAATCACTAAACTAAAGTGGCAGTGGGCAGGGCTAGGGCACATAGCACATAGAACCTATGGCCGTTAGGGCGGAAAGGTTCTCGAGTGGCGACCGCGTACCGGAAGGCGCGGCGTAGGTAGGCACCCCCCACAAGGTGGACTGATGACCTGGTAAAGGTTGTGGGAGTCCACTGGATGCGGGTGGCGCAGGACCCGTCACTTTGGCACTCTTTGGGGGAGGCCTATGTCCAGCAGTGGACGTCTTTCGGCTGATATGATGATGATGATGATGATGATGATTTAAGGTAAATTTAGAGAAACACATTGAAACTATTTATATTATACATTTCTATTTTAGTGCAGATATAACGTAAAAACTCAAAATAAAGTTATGATGAAGCCTTTAAGCTTTTATTTCATCCGAGAGACGTGCCAGGAGACTGAAAATTTGGCACTTTAAAGTAAAATTTTTGAAAGATAATATAATTAGGAATGAGCGAATTTTTAGTGTCATACTAGAAACCATTTCGTTGTACAGTTCTGATTGTAAATCTTTACAATTTGCCGACCACACACACACTAACTGCACTCACACTCACTGATTAGACTGAGATGGTTTATCTCTGCATTGCATTTAGCCAGGTCTAAAGGCCGCTTAAGGCCTCTCACAGACTGGCGTGGCCTGCGGTGGCGGTCCGTAGTAGATTTAACAGCTAATCACAAGGTTACTATTGACTGCCGCGGCCAGTCCGCGCCAGTGTGATTCAGGCTTTAAGCCTCTCGCAGACTGGGGTGGCCTAGCCGCGGCGGTAAATAGTAAACTTGTCATTAGCTGTCAATTATTGACCGCCACCGCAGGCCGCGCCAGTGTATTGCAGGCTTTAATCTCTGCCCGACACTTTTACTCCTTTGTACAGTGTCTACGGTTACATCTACAGCCATGAAATGCATTAAATATATGCGTCTGTCATAGCGGCTTTTATACCTTAAAAGTACAAAAAGTTAAGTACCTCAATTAAGTGAACAAATAAAACCATATCATATTATAATAAAATAAAATACAGATTCTAATAATATGACAAGGCTGATTTGAGTAATTTTACTATATGATATTGTTCGGATTGATTTTTCGTCAAAGTTATCTGGCCTTATCAGCCATGTTTCTATGTTGATAGAATTGATTACAATGGTTGAAGTAAATTGAAGATAAAACAAAATCATTCACTTTTGTTTGAATATAACGAGATTCTTCTGCAGGCATGTAAAACCAATCCGTTGTGAGCAGCAATTTCCTTGCCCAATCGAGTGTGAACGAGCGCCCGCCGTTTTTAAACCACCGCTGTTTTCTAATACAGACTAGTTGTTTATGCCTACAGGGTAGAACGACACGACGATTGTGGGATTGAAAGCATAGACACGATCTGATGCACAGCCTGTGGTCAGGTTCTTTTTTCGAATATCTCTGCCTGCCAGGCAGGATGGGTGTTTTGCACGCATGCTATCAACTCAACTTTGATCTTATTTACGGTCTCTTCCTAGTTTTATTGTACAGAAAATGCATTCAGAATGTTTTTTGAATGAACGTACTCCGTTGTGTAGGTTATTTTGTGCTTATACAAGAGGCTCATACAGACGTAACAGACCGTGTCGCTTTTCATTCACATTTTTGAATACAAAACCTTTTCAATTCTCGATCCATCCAATTAATAAGCCTATACTGGCCATACGAATCTCTTTACAAATAATTGCAAGTAAAAAAATCAAAGACCCAATAGTAAAAGGGAAGCGTTTCTAAAATCTTCGCATGTGGCCGAGGTTAAAAGGCAAGTGGGTCGAAGACGCGAGACACGATAAGGCTGGGGGCACAAAATCTAATTTGCAAATGCATTTCCTACCTCGCCGTCGGGAACCCTGCTTTAAACGACGCAAATCCGTTCGTCTGTTTTCGGCTTAAAACTGTGAAGAGGTTTTATCGACGTGATAGATTTGGAAGGGGGATGCAGATTGAATTTTGTTTATTTAAACATTGCCGAAAATTGATTAGAAAAGTTTTACTCTTTAATAATATAATCTAACGGTAATATTAATCTAACTCCATAATCAATAACAAACAGTAACGGAAGTACCAAAGTAGATTGTGAATTGAGGTACAAGATACTGTGTGTGTGTGTGGGTCAGATGCTATGCGTGACTCAAAGTGGAAGCACTGTAATAAGTTAATATATAGTTTTTGTTAATAAACAAATTAATTATTTATATCCATTAGGAAAGAAATAATAGGTATCATATCAACCTACATATATTGAAACATACCCTAACTGCCCTTTACTCATACTCGCATTATACTGTGTATGCCTAGGCCGCAACGCAATGTAATTTCCGCCAGCAATGGAGCGTGAACAGTGCCGAAATAGTCTTCAATCGCGTTTATTAAGCGGACCGCGAAAGGCACATTTGTAGCATGATGTAGAAGGAGGCAGCCGCCGAGGAATCAGGCGGAGAAGGATCGATGGGTTCAATGTTTAACTTTGCGGTCTCGGTATCGCTCGCTAAGTTGAGATTAATCTGGTTTTTATTTGAATTTGGTGAGGTCAAATTTTACAAAATGTTATTTTATAACGTTCTTCTGTTTTGGGGAAAGGGAAGTTTTGTACACTATAAAATGTGCAGCCTGCTTTGCTGTCCAATGAAATACCTATATGACCCGAACTTGGAACGAATATTGGATTGAAAATTTTTATGTTTAAATTAGCCAGTGTACGAGTATAGTCATTTACGAATTCAACATCTTACTCGTATTTTTTTACTCATAATATTGATCGCGTTTACGTCCGGCGGTCCGACGTAAAGCATGTGTTAACGAACGCGTATTTCTGCAGCTACAGGTCCCGTGAATATTAACACTTTTACTATTAAATAGGATAATTTTTTAAGTAATTACTACTTAAATGTAAGGAATAATTCTCAAGAATAAAAAAACTCTTAGGAATAATTTTCCTTACCTCCTCTTCAAAAAACTAACCACCAATGTTCCCAACCATCAACAATAACATTTTTCATATTGAAATACATTTTATACTAAATAATATAGAATGCTTTAGTTGCTAATTATTATTTAGATTTATATAAGAATTACATAACATCAATTAGATTATACTATAATATCAATGAACATTATAAGCGGTTAATTACATTACTCAAATCTACCCTCAACTGTCATTGATTTTTAGTGGCTCGTACCCACACAACTATTTGCTAACACATGCGTCCCTTACACTTACTTGCTTGTAAAGAAAATGCTTACGCTTTACGTCCGAGGAAAACGCAATATTGCTAGCGCGGCATAAAAACAGCACGAGTGTGATGGTTGCCATTTTCAGGTCTCATCAAAACGAACCTTTCGTGTCATGATTTTGACAGCTGCACTAGATGACGCTGGCGGCTCTTACATTGTGACTCGACTTTGACAACCTAGTTACCGCAAACTCAACTAGTTAGCTGTCAAATTCACGACGCGACATTGTTTCTACTCGGAGTATTTATTATCGGTAACCACCTGTACAGTTGTATCAAACTCACCAATTTAATACTAAAAAACGAAATGTCCCCTAATTTGCATAAAAAACAAGTAGGTACGTCTAAATGGTTATTTTTATAACCTTAAAACTATCCAGCACGCCTAGAAAAAGTACCTAAACCGAGTGTGTCTGTACAGAAATCGGAAAAGGGAGAGTTATTCTTTTATTACTTGCCTTAGGCTTAATGGCTTTAGCGTGTTACGATCTCGATTCTATAAAAATTGCGTCATTCATCAAAACAGACTTGGCGCTTAAAGCGTGTTTTTTTTTAAATCCCTGGGCATAAGATATACTGAGAACCTGAAAAGACACATTGTACAATTGTGAAAAAGGACTTATCAACGATAGGTGTAGTTTCTTTTTCTTTTCAGGAAATCGTTTTCGCAATTATATCGCCTAATACTTTTATTTTACCGATTAGGGATTAATAGCACAAGCTTTGTTTATTTTGGGACTGAGTAAATGTACGTAAATATGTATACCCCAGCTATGTATGCACAACGCTGAGATGGAACCGTTTCGTGGCAATGTTGTTTTTGTATTTATTTATCTATTTATGTGCATGTATGTAAATATTCTATTCTATTCTATGTTATGTAATCAAAAGATTAGAACGTATTGTACAAGAACGTATCTTATTTACTTAATTCCAAATAAATAACCCTTACAGTCGAGATTCATATTACCATAGAAATAATATTCTCCGGAATTCCAGAAAAACTTTTGCAGGTACATCGTTCTCAACTCTCTTTTAATGCGAAAACGTGAGTGTTACGTAGAAGCCAGGGTTCAGTTTCGTTCGCATTCGTTTATTTTACGTAACAAGGACCAGCTGGGTTTGTATCTCGTGGTTTGGATAAAATGGCGTATTTAATGTGGAACATTTTCGTTACTTGATTCTTTCTGTGCCTGAAGCTGTATTCTTATGATACCAAATAGCAGCTTATTAAATCCCACAGGTGTGTTTGTCCCTCCTAAATAGGGACCTAGACCCTTAAATGTCATTGTATCTAATTGAGAGTAGCTTAGAGGTAATGTAATTTCTTTTGCGGTATTGTATTGCCTTCGCTTTATTTTCCAAATTATTTATCTGTCAGATAGAAATAAGCCTGTTATTGTTTCTTTATTCTGGTTTACCCAACTATTGTACCCAAATTAAGGGATGCGATCCAGGTTTTCTTGGTGTATCATTATGCTAATATTTCATTTAAATCGAAATTAATATATGTACATTTTCTGCTCTTAGTATAGCTTCCATCTACTTATTGCACTGTTCCCGTCGTTTTAGCAGAAGCGATGCTACATACTGTATCACACACAATTTATCAAAATATAAAAGTAACAAGAGATTAATCTTTCAACGGAGTTGCAAAAACCATCCGTTATAATCAATGTGCCTGCCCTGACAGAAAAAATTAGTTGCCATCCTATGCTCACTGCACATGTCACAAAGTGAGCCCCCTGTATATGAACTTTTACTTGTCCAACTGCCTTTCTGTTCTAAAGATTGTTATGGAATATGAACTTTATTACGATATTAGTAAGATTTCTTTTGGAACGGACGAATCGCGCTAGATACGAGCTTCGATAAGAAACAGTTGATTTGTTCGGAACTCCAACAAACTTGTACATTAGAGATGAGGCTCAGCGAGTAATGAGTGGAAAGGAATCTTATAGAAGAAACCAAACAGTGATGTTTGACGTGACTTGCACATTTTCGTATCTGCTGCTTTTCCTTGTTTCTGTCATAGGAAGTATGGTGGATGACACACGCCAATAGGGGCAAAATCACTGTCTTATTTAAAGCAAGGAATAAATCTTAGCCGTTTTGTTCAATACTTAAATATTGTTGAGGGGTGGGGGTCATGCAGACGAACATTTAACAGCAGAGCCAGAAGCAGAAAGTCAGATAATGAGCCAAGTGCGTGAAGTGCGTTGCTAGAAGGCGCTAGGTAGGAAAAAAGAATTTACATGGATTATTAAAATGGACTTTCGATATGGTGTTAGTCGTGAACAATTATAGAAATACGTTTTTAATTTATGTGATATACCCCTATTCGCGAAAATAGTTAGCTTTTTTTAATGAGACACTCACTTTATTCATATTACCTGTAACGGCTGTAACGTATAACTTTATAAGAATACGGTTATAGGATAATATAATTATCTCTATCTATCAAAAATATTCTTTGTTATGTTGCCCTAAGGGCTCAAAAGTTCCAATCATAGGAACGAAATCATCTCAATAAAGAATAAGGCAGAAAATGCAAATCCACTCAACATAGGTACGAGTCTGACGAACATCATGAGATCAGGATGTGTGTATTATATAAATTAATTTTTGATTTATGACAGGGGGCGGAACAACTCCGCTCTCAAATTCAGCCAACGAAAGGCATGCGGCGCGTATTCGGTTCGTGACAAGGCATGCCCATAAGAGCATATTGTTTGCGTTTGGCGCTTATACGGTTACCATCTATTCAACGTACCCACTTAGTATCTCCAAAGTTTGCCAAAATACAACGTGTCCCGAAACTCAACGATAAGCCGGCACCAGAGGATGGAGCTGCTTATGATTAGTCGAGAAAAAATAAGGAAGAAAATATATCAAAAAAAAAATATCTTTTGAAAATAATTGCCACATAGTGGTGTCAATACTATTTTTTTACACCATGATGATTGAAAGTGGACTGTAAGAAAAAATCTTTCAAAATTGTAGGGACAAAATGAATTTTGATTATTTTTTGTGTAAAAACTACATGTATTATGGTATTTTTAAGAACTGTGTTAGATAGCAGGGCTACTTAAGTATCCAAACACAAAAAAAAAACAGTAATATTTGAATATTTGTAGACATGGTCGTTAAAAATACCATTAGGGATGTCGATTTTCGATGAATTTCATTTTTTTCTGTAATTTCTAAAATAATTGAGATATATTTTTTTCCTTATTTTTTCTCGACTAATCATAAGCAGCTCCATCCTCTGGTGCCGGCTTATCGTTGAGTTTTGGGACACGTTGTATATCATTACCTACCAAGATCATTAACTACAAAGAATTTTCGTTGATAAACAAACCTGCATATGATAATAGTACATTATTGCCGTGGCCGGGAAGGCGGCAGGTGCAGGCTGAGTATTTGTTTAAACGGACGAGCTTGCAAGTCCGTTTAATTATATATAATACGAAACCTGCAATTGACATTCCGGCTGAGGCTAATATAGTGCTTTTCTCAAAAATGGGGGAGTAAAAAGACTAAATTTATATCAACTTTTGATATCGTTGCACAACGTGAAAATATTTATTTTTCCCGCCTTTTTTTTAAACAGAATCGCAAGTGAATTTTTCCACCAAAAAAAACGCAAACTATATGAGACACATACCAAAACGTCGTGTTTGCAACAGAAAAATACGAGTTGAATTGGCTGAATACGAGCTGTGCCGTCTTCTATATGCCAGTTTCTACTTTTTTTTAATTTGGTACTCGACAAATAAATGAATTTATATATAACATTCCAGGCGGCCGGCATTGTTTTTTTATTTTTTTATTTAAACTTCACCTTAAACTATACACTTTATCTTCTAATTATTATTATTATTTTCCTTCACTTTGCGGGCCATTTTTGAGAAAATTTTGGTCGTGCATCTTAGTAACAAAATGCACCCATTGATAGCACTTTACTCAAAATCAAAATCAAGTCGGTTACTCCAACTTTGCGCTGTAAAGATTTTTCTGTAACGTCCGGGTATGGTGTATGAAAGTTTGTACGGAACCCTCGGTACGCGAGTCAGATTCGCACCTAACCTTACCGGTGTAATATTGTGGCAAAATTAAGCAGATGGAATTACTAAAAAAAACATTCAATATTTATGTATAAAACATAAAGTAGAAAATCAAAAGCCTTTAGGGATTTTCCGATCCGAAACATTATTATAACGGGTGGTGAATTGTGATCCCAGAATACGTGCACAGGAATGTTTTTGTCGCAAAATCACAATGTGATGGCATGTGCTATTATGATTTCACTTTGCAATGTGTATAAATTTTCTTTGTTCTCCGTTGATTTATCTTATTTATTCATCCTTTTACTGCGTACGACATGTCTACTTATCTTTGTTATAAACGATGTAAGTGGCATGGGCGACAAAAATAAATAATACGAGGAACTGAATCGAAACGGGCGCAAGTAGGCCGGGCCTCACTAAGTTGTTTACGTCTTTTTCGTGACATGTAAAGTCGTGAATACATTTAGACTTTTTATGATCTATATTTTTTATAGAAGTAGTAGTAAGTAGTATATTACAGTAGTCTTAGTTCGTCCGTCCACTTTAGGACGCGACGCAACGCGCGACATTGCTGCGCGTGCGTAAACGCGGTCATAGGCTTTGCGCGCATGTAAGCGAACGCGCAACAAATACAAAACCGATTCCAGTGCAATAAGTTACGGCCATGCAATGCCTCATCATTAGGTATTTTAAGCCAAGCCCTAAGCCCCGCGAGCCGCCTTCTTACCCCGCATTGTCATTTTACACGCACTAGCTCCGAACGTAGCCTAGCGATAGCGCCGTGACAATTGAGAACATTATGCACGATGCACAGTGAGTTCAAAAAAACAATAAGAAAAAACATAAGACCGGGTTGCACTACGGGAGTGCCGGCAGAAGTGAAAACTTGAATAATTTTAATTTTGCAAAAATCCCTTCCTCCCCCCTCCCTCCCCCTGTGTGCAAATATATCTAATAACAACCTTATTAGTAATAGTACGCTATATTTCAACCTAACTCAGCAAAATTGATGAGGGAGACGATGAAATAAAATAATCTGTTTTTCCCATTGCCAAATATTTGTCAAAGCTATATCGCTTTAGGAATAATGTCCAAATTCGAACTATTGGAATTTTCTCAAAAGCAAAACGGTAAAGGACGCGTGGACAAAATTACTTTATTTGCAGAATATGCAATTCGGTCGTGGGTACGAATCCCGGCCCGTACCAATGAGTTTTTCGGAACTTATGTACGGAATACTTTTCGTTAGCTTTTCGGTGAAGGTAAACATCGTGAGGAACCCTGTCTAACCTCCTCCAATATGGTCTAGTTTTCCCTCTGGCTTGGAAGTTCATATGGCAGTCGCTTTCGTAAAACTAGTGCCTGTGCCAAACCTTGGGATTGGGTGTGAAAGCGGACCTCTGGCTCCTTTAGGGCACAGCCAGGAATGTCGCTGGGATGATGATGTTATAGGATATGTATACCTATACATAGTTACCACAAGATGGGGCCTGACCTGTGTCGCGGCGAGATAGACTATACGTCTCTTTCTTATTAGAACACCTATAAAGAGACGTATAGCCTAACACACAGCTCGCGCGCAGTCTTTTGATAACCCTGCTGCACGGCTATTGTGTATTATAAATGTGTCTTTCTGTTTCAGGTAAACCACCGCTGTCCTGCTCTCTCAGCGCATAATGCTCGTCATCAGTGGAATCGTAAACAAGTGGTTCTGTGTTACGTTCACACAAACATCTTTATAAGCCTATCCACCGGTTGTAATCCAATAACTTCGCATGTGTACACCAAAGTCATAGGGGGTATTGGGGGTTATCTAGTAAACTTTCCGCCGCAACAAAACATCCAAATATATTAAACACACACGGTGAGTACAAATACCTACGTTTTAGCAGAGAGGAAGGAACTTGCTGAGCATCCCAAAAAATATCCTCCCAGGCTCACTAAAGTTGCCGATTGATTCCGTGTCCGTGGATGCGGGACACTCTTTGGAAAATCCATTTAATAGTCAACCAGACCATCGCTATACAAAATACATGTACTGTATGTGCTGCCTAGTGAAATAGCTTCGGCCGCCGACGAAACCATGCTACGTAACCAGTTACGTGTGAAGAATTATTTATCCTTCTACGAAACTAGTTACGTACAAAGAATTCTTCTTCCTTGTTGGAAACCTGTTACGATCGCAAAACACTAGGTAGGTTAGGTTCGTCAGGTAGCTTAAGATGCCTGAAGGGCAAACAGACCAGAAATAGGAGCCCCGCAGAGCGTACGTAGCGTAACTAGTTTCGTAGCAAGAAAAACAATTCTTCACACATAACCGGTTACGTAGCAGTCCTTGATTTTAGCACTCTCTATTCTGGTTTCATAACGAGCGAGCGAAGCGAACGAACTTCTCCACTTCAGTTTGGCCCAAAATTATTCCGTATGTCCGAATGTCCGGCTGTTCTCCTCTACAGGTCGCATTTCTCAACCGATTCTAGTGAAAGTTTGTGGTCAGGTTCAATGATTTTATTTCAAAATATTGTCTTTTCCGTTTTTCGCTATGTATAAAAGCCATGCTCAATTTTACAGCTGACAGAGCCACTAGTTATGTTCAGGTTTTAAAACTAGCATGACTGCACCCATCAACACCGCGTGTAGCGACCCTAGCAGTTGTAACTAAGTACTCCGTCACACCCCTGCAGCTTCGGCAATAAACGTAATGGCATCCAGCCTTATCGGTCAAGATTATGTCTATACGCTACCCGACCCCTCTAATGTGGTTCGATATATTACTTTATTTGTCAAATATCAATAATGTAGGATCGGGCCACTACGACGTCTACAACACAGTAAAAGTAGCATCAACAGTAAATTGATTAGTAAGAAATGAAAATAAAACGAACCTGTGGCCTACTGCCAATGCGTGTACTGTTTAAATATCAAAGAATGTTAAACTTTTGTTAGGAGTGTTTTATTAGGTACTTTTAGCATAAAGAATAATTAAGGACTTTGGTAATCCAACGGGCTTAGCATGGTTGCAATTTTTTCGCTTATCGTTGTAGTTAAGACGTCAGTGACTCTCGCACTCGCATACTCGTCAGAACGCGAACGTGATGGATGTCTTATCTACAGTGATATGTGATATAAACGAATAATGCTATTCCTGCAGGTGGTTGCTCCTGCCTTGATAGTTATGACAGACCGTGTTGCATTATCACAATTTTACGAATAATAACGATTTATCCATCACAAATTATTATTTACAATATTCTGTTCATCTTCCCCCCTTTGAGTTACATTGAGTTATGTCAAAAACAATTTGATTTCACGCAGGGTCTAACGAACTCATGCAAAACCCGACGGAAAAGAGTAATTGGTGAGTGTTACTTTTTTTTAATACTTTATTGCACAATACAAGATTGAGTGCAAATGGCGGACTTAATGCCATAAGGCATTCCAACCATTGGGCTGAAGAGAAACATTTGGTGCAGGCATTCATTTTATCTTATAGTGCCGTTTTGATGCCGGAACGAAGTTAAATTACTGATTGCGAAAAATGTAGCGTGGCTCGGGTAAGTCGATGGCATTGAATATCGGGCGGAGCGAGCGCTGGGAAGTGGCCGCAGCTTTTAGCATCGAAATTGGCTAATTTCCCCACGAAGCAAATGTATAATAATGATAAATAGGGTGTCGGCACTTTATTTTGGGAAAGTGGATCGAATTCAGGATTATCCTCTGCCTTCGCTATACACAGCCGAATATAATCTTGGAGAGTCTGCGTACTGCCGCTTTACAGTAAACAGTTTCCCACTGAGACTAGCCCCCCTATTCTGTAACTTGTTTTAAGCTCACCTCAACGCTCACCCACAAATATATCTTGACACCGCGATGCGTTACTACGCAGCTTAGTTAGCGCTTAGTTACTACTAAGCGTAGATAGAGGTCTAGTATCGCGACGGGTAACCGACGGGGTGACCCGCATTAGCTCACTCCATGATTCCGCCGCGCTACTACAAGCACACCGACCGGCCACCCACTTATTTGGGACCTATGTTATTGGTAGCCGTGCGCTGCTGCGGAACGCGCGCGTTCGCGTTTTACGTCATTCGCTTATCAATTCGCTTCGTTAATGCAACTTTTAACAGAAGATTCGTTAACTCCCTTCTGTACGAAGTATTATTATTTATTCTGTGCTGACACTAGACTAAGAGGGATGTTTTCGAATGTACAAGGGTATAGGGATGCATTTTTTGGCACACTCTGCAGACTAAACGGCTGGATAAAGATAGGAACATGATAGGCATATACCAACCTAAAATATTTTTAGTGACAAAATATAATATTTTTAGGGTACAAGCATAATATTTTTGTAACAATTTAGTTTTGTCCTTTATTGGTATCGGTATTGTTTATTTGCCTTCACTTGGGTTTCAGCTAAACTGTACAAGTTCGTTTTCACTTCACCAATAGTGTCTATTACAATTCCATATGTAGATGTGAATACAATAAGTTATACTATAATAGGCATGATGACACATTTTGAAAAACTGTTCTATAATGTTTAGAAACATTTATTAAGAAACGAATAAGATTTTTCAAGAGAATATAACAGTTAAATAGGAAAAAAATGCATTTAGGTTTTAAATTTCAAATTGGCGCTAAAACGCTTGTCAGTGTCATGGCGTCCCGAGTGACGTCAGGTTTGTATAAACAGAACGCAGTCCTTTGATATTTGCTACCTAGACCGCTCAATTGCTCATTGAATGAACATAAATTAAAAAGTTTACAAGTCTTGCGCGGCCGTGCGAGTGAGACAGCGGGACAATGACGTATGAAGATCTGACAGATAACATGGTTCTATCCCTGTTTTACTATTCGTTCAGTACGTAAGTTATCTCTGTAATCTGTGGTAATGGCCGTTATGGGTATGTGTTAATACAAACGTGACGTCATTCGCTCTGATTGGTGTTTGACATATCATGGCGGGCGTCCGTATATTTCAGTTCAATTTTATCAAAATAAATAATAATCTCTTACTTAATAAAAAAATATGAGCAATTTTCGAATTCTATGATTAAAATTTCACTAAGAAAATACCATATTTTACTGATTTTCAATTACTGTCATCATGCCTATTACTTAAATAGTTATACGTAGGGGTGTAGACACTAAATACAATAATCAATAATGTCGTATTTTCTCGAAAAAGGCTTAAAAATGTAGTCAAATGGAGAAAAAAATAACGCAAAAATCCCTTCGGCGGCGTATGTAACTGGAGTTTTGTAACCAGTTACATAAAAATAAAAAATGATCCTCATAGGATACTGGTATCCAAGTGATAGAATTTTTACCTTTTCTGATACCTGTATGATTGTTCGTAACTAGTATCCAGTAAGGAATAAATAATACTCTTATGAAACCATAAGTGATCCGGACTCATGCTTTACCTAGGACCTACCATATTATTTTTTAGTAATTGAAGACATGATGGTGACGAATTTCGTGGTGAGAAAAGAGTGAAAAGTACCAGAGCAACAGAAAGTATTAGGAGTTAGTCTACGCTTAGTTCAATTATATTTAAGTTGCAAATTAAGTTATGCCTTTTCACACGAGAACAGAGCAGTGGGGCAGAACAGTAGGCAGCACAGTACTGCTACAACCTGAACGCACAAACGGAGACAGAATTACAGTTGTCTCAGCTTGTGCGTTTGTAGAGTTTGAACGTTATGCCACGGACGCGAATTCGCGTCTTACCTATGATTTATGAGCGGTTCTACAACTGTATACCTACTATTCCTAAATATTTTTGTAAATAAATAGCTCTTTTTCACTTGATACACATTTTCAAAAATAAATAAAAACACTTCATAGAGAATAATAATTTATTCCAATGCTGATGAAGTTGTCAACTGCACCAACAGTAGAACACTTTTATAAATATTTACTATATCAGCAGCATGGGATTGATTAAAATCCATTACGGCAGTATCGGAATCAATCACATTGCTCCAGTCCTCAGCATCCACATGCTCCCTGCAAACCCGTGCATGAAAAGGTAGGTAAAAGTTAAACTTCGACAGTAGCATTGCCTTTTGAAGATAAGGTATTGGGCGTAAGTCCATCGTGGAGCACGTTGGGAATATGCATTCATTGGTGTTGCATACCGACCGCTCCTTTTAAAGGGCGACAACTGAAATTATTGCCGCGATCCAATTCAAAATAACTCGACATCGTTATTAATTTTATTATTTAGTTAAATTACAATGCATGAAGAATGAATGACGTCTCTCCGTCATAATCATGACATAAAAATAAACAACACACATTTACTTTTTATCAGATTGCTAGTAACCAGTATGTCTTAGGCAGCTATTACACTATCACAGAAAAATGACTATTCATTATTATCCAGAAATGTATTTGACATTAATTTTGGTACTTTACATGTGGTCCCCGTGCGAGTAAACTTTCAACGTATGTAATATAATACCATCTTAATGTAAATAATCTGGTTATTGGTTGATAATAACAGCCCTTAATATCGATGGCAGGGAAAACTTTCCGAACAGCGTTCATAGGTGCCAACTCGTAATCAACAGTTATTTTTTTTGGCTGCCAATATTTAAATTGGGATCTTATTAGCCAGAAAAGTGTGTCATAAGTATGCTGTTTCTTGTCAGGCAGTAAGCTAAAAATTAAGTTAAATTAAATTAATTAATTGTTTAAATTCAGACGGGCACGAACTAAAAGTACCATCAGCTAGAATATGCTTGTACTTTACAATCGATGCAGGGTTTTTGGAACAAAATAGTAAAATCTTCTTTTCGTCATCACAATAATCCACCAACAAGAACTTTCTAAATTTTTCTGGTATTACGGCTTCCACGGACGATTTAGACCTCAACCTTGGTGCTCCTAAAACTTTATTTCGTTCGTTGTTCAAACCAGTCTTAACATTTTGAAAATGGGGGATTTTTTGGACAATATCGAACCCTTCATCTTCGAGGCTATGAACCATGCTGTCATATTGTTTTTGTATGCTCTCGAAATTTTGACTACATTATTCCTTCAACTTGTTTAACTCTCTCAGAATTATATTATTCGCAAAATCTTGTTTGCAGGTTTCGTTATGCGTCTTCACCTTTACTACCTCATTTCTAACGTTAAGAGTGATACTGCCGTTACAACCCTTATTAATATTGTGACAAAGCCAAAAGGTTGATCATTGGAATATTTTTTTTTCCTATGGTACTTACGACCATCGCTCAATAGTGCTCTCCCTCCTCTCTTAGTAGAGATAAATTCAATTTCAGTCATTTGGGATATTACGGAACTGAAATTATTTTCTGTACTTAATAGAAAATAAAAATCATGAACCACTATTTTTTATCCACTGACATTGACATTGCCGCCTAGGTGTTATGAAAACGTCAGTTATATAAAGAATGTTGAGTGCCATGATATCAAAAAAGGTTGATAATACCATACCTACCCATCTTTCAAGCAGTTACCTACGAGGAATATAAAGTACTTTCTCGTAATCGTTAGGAACTTTTCCTAGGTTGTAGCTCGGTTACGTAAAAGGAAAAAAATATATCACTTGGATACCAGTATCCTATGAGGATCATTTTTTATTTTATGTAACTGGTTACAAAACTCCAGTTACATACGCGGCCGAAGGGGTTAAAATCAGGAAGTTATAAGCGTCCAAAGTTTTAAAAAAACCGGCCAAGAGCGCGTCGGGCCACGCTCAGTGTAGGGTTCCGTTCCGTAGTTTTCCGTCCGTCACAGTAAGTGTCCCCACTTAAGCGTTAAAAAAATGGGCTATTTTGTTACATTAAGTTGACATGTTACATACAGAACCATAAAACCCTGCAAGCAATACTTAACGAACAATTATATTTAGAGAACGAACGACCAAAGACAACTAGGACAATTCGAGCACGACAAATATTCGACCTAATGTATGGGCGCACCTGCTCCGACCCCATTAATTCAGAAAAAATCTTAACAGCGCCATGTACAATGTGAGCGGTCCGCGTACAGCGACATCTATCGGCAAATTAAGTAAACTATTGTGCGCGAGCTTAAAGTATGGAAGATGATGTTTATGGGATAATTATTTATTGCGTGAACCGATTTTCACCGTTTATACTTTATTTGAAAGCACGTCATTTCATTGTGATTTTGTAGAAATGACAGGTACAATAAACACCTGATACGGTTAAATTCCAAACTTAGTTCAGAAATTATTTTGTTCTTTTTTCCAAAAACTATTCAACCTATCAAGTTTAAAATAATTTTCCTAGAAAGTTTTTATAAAGTTCTACTTTTGAGATTTTTTTCATATTTCTAAAACTTATGGTTCAAAAGTTAAATGTGGGGGGGACACATTTTTTTTTACTTCTGGAGCGATTATCTCCGAAAATATTAACATTATCAAAAAATGACTTTAGCAAACCCCTATTCATTTCTAAATACCTATCCAACAATATTTCACACGTTAGGGTTGAAATGAAAAAAAAACACTTCCCACGTTACGTATAGGGGAGGTACCCTAATAATATAAAATAAAAACACTTTTTATTTTACCACTTTGTCGGCGTGATTGATATACATATTAGTACCAAATTTCAGCTTTCTAGTGCTAACGGTTACTGAGATTATCCGCGGACGGACGGACAGACAAAGCGAAACTATAAGGGTTCCTAGTCGACTACGGAACCCTAAAAAGGGGTATGTTCTGTCTCTTTTTCGCAAAACGCAACTTCGTATGAAAGGATTGACGCTCGCAGTTAGTGACGTCACTAGAAGACGGCAACATGCCGTACCCCATCGTGTTCGGGGCGCCGCCGTCAACGCGGGCTGCCGCGCGCGCGACTCGCTCTGCGTCAGCCTCACAGATTGTGACGTCACTAACTGCGAGTGTTTTCTTTCTCTAACAAGAAATTGTAAAACACGACTATAGCTTCGTAATTCTTTAAGATATCCAAATGGGATTTTCGTCACTAGGCATATTTCTTTTCCTTCTCTTTGGAGTAATAATAATTTTCGAGTTGACAAAGATACCTTGATGTGAAATTTATTTTAACAAAATATTTTTGAAGTGAAAACTTCTGAAGCGGCACTGTGCATTCTTTGGGATGGGGAAAAATTGTTAAACTCGCGACAGGTGTAGGAGAGTAGGTCACGTGCCGTGTAGGAGCGTGGGATTTAGTGTTGCCAACTGGGGAGTGTTTTCACTTCTGCCGGCACGCTCGGAGTGCAACCTGGTCTTTTTTTATTATTATAAGAGACTAGAACTCATAAATACCTAAACTCAACAATAAATGAAAATATTCATCGTGTGTGTTGCATCGCTCACATTGGTTGTAATTCGAACCCCGTACATATTGCATGCATAATTCAATACAAAGGTCCAGTCATAATGAATTTCCAAAATGTGCAAACCGTCTGCGTCGCGATTTGCATAATATCGTATGAGACTAATTTAGCAAACTCAATAACGGCGCGACACCTGTGCCCGATAAATATGTATGCGCTCACGTGTGAGGTAGTTTTACCAGACGATGGGATTATTAGAAAAAAGTATCGACGTAAATGTAAAGCAATCCATAAAAATAAAGAGTTTTGATATCGTAAAACGTGCTCTACTTTTAAGACTCGTTCAATCTCGATGATCGTGATACGAGTTTTACTACAAATTATTTTCTTTTATGAATAAATTATACCTGTATTTTACTGGCCAAACTGTTAAAGTTTTATGGCTTTTAACGATTTACTAATGAAACTCTTTATGCAAGATAAAGTTAGATTTTCCCTGAATGATAATTTACATCGTCGAGGTAAACCCGGGTAGTACTTAACCACGCCAGCACTATCGGACAAAAATCGACGAATCGCAAGGTTGCAACTAAAAATAATCCAATCTCGGGTGCGGTGTCATCTCGCGCGGAGCACACCTAACAAACTAGAAATTTTCAAGTCGATATTTCCGACCCGGTTGCCGGCGCCGAGAAAAAGGAGGAAATTTTCCGACTTGTTACTCTATCTGTGGTTCTCTTATTGAGGAAACTTTCCCGCTTGAGGTCAGAACGAGTGACACTTACAGGTTCTATCCTTTTTTGTTTAGGAGCTCGTTAGCGACGTTGTTGTAAACTGTAACTAGGATTGAATTTCGTTGAATATAGGATTGGTGTCAACAGGATGTATATATGCCAAGACACTTGGCTAAGGGTGGTGAAAGAGAGCTGTGTATATAAGTAATGCCGTTTTCATTACAGCTCAAAAAAGTTGTCAGAAGAATGGTAATTAAACTCAATGTAATACTTCACTACTATGTGGTAGTTCATAGTGTCAACGTTTTGAAAGAACATGCTTTCCATGGCTATACCCGACATCAAATGTATACCTATATCGAATTTTATTTTACACATCCCTCTCAAAATATAAAATGATGTCGTTATCTTATAATCCCTCCATTCAAATATCAGTCATGCAAATCAGGACTGTATCCAAAAGTATTAAGGGTTTTCAAATCGCTAAGCGTTCAAAAATTTTTGTTGTGCCATTTAAATTTCTTCATCTTTCCTTATAATTCGTTAAATCGCCTCATTATTTCGGGGCCAGTAAATCCCGGGCTTACATTTCGCCTTTTAATTGCGCATCCGTCGGACCCTCATCGAGAGGCTTGTTTTCAGAATTTTCTGTCATGTTAACCCCTGACTTGGTTATGATTCCGTCTGAATCAGGAGGATTTGATGATTCTTTAGGGTTCTGTATATCTCCAAACGTCAAAACGGGACTATTCTACTTCCGTCATCATAACCAAGTCAGGGGTTAACATGACAGAAAATTCTGAAATCTCGAGATTAAAGAAGCCACCGGAAGAGGCTTTGTTCCTAAGCAATATTTTCCTTTGGGTTTGAACTGTACTGGTAGCAGTGGTAGCAGCAATATAAAATAATGTGTGATGACTGTTGGATGAATGTATGAAATACATTAGTGTGTACTATTTTATCATGTTTTTTTATTCTTATCATCGTCCTCTTCGTAGATTAAGGAATCTAAATCGGCCTTTAGACCCAGTTAGTATTTTGCCCGCTAACTGGGAGAGGGGAGTTGAACTATCTCGCTCTAACGAGTGAGATGGTTTAACACTCTTCCCTGGAATATTTTATGGAACATCATAATCAATATACTTATGTTAATCCTGATCGTCAATTTTGTCTCTAAATGTTAATTTGACTGAGTCTCAAAAAAAGGTCGTTGCTATTTCATACCTTTTTTTATCAATAGTTACGCTTTTGTACATTAAAACATTTTCAAAATATGATTCTCATACAGTACTTTAGCTTTTATATACGAGTACGTTCTTAGGTAATAATTAACGCTTAGCTTTTAAATCCGTTATCACTAACATGCAGCCGCTAAGCCCTTTCTTTACATAATTTCGGACGGGATGATACTCGGGTTAACTTTAATATATTTAAATGCTTTATATTATTAATGGACTCTTATGAAACTGTAAATTGTTTTAGAATGATAATGTTGTGCTATGTGTGTGTATGAATAATCATCATCATCATATCAGCCGAAAGACGTCCACTGCTGGACATAGGCCTCCCCCAAAGAGTGCCAAAGTGACCGATCCCGCGCCACCCGCATCCAGCGCAGTATGAATAATCCTACAATTGAAATATTCTGAATGGTCCAAAAATCAACTTTGATTAAGTGTTGTTAGTTTATAACTTGTAATATGTTTCTTTCAAATACACGATGTTAGAATTTTAGGCATTCATCCACAATTTGGTAACACACGTCACCCCGGACAACTTAAATCAGAGATAGATACATGATTTTGTATATGCGTGTACCTAAGTTTAGTTTCAGTTTTTGCAACGAAAGTCAGGTTTTTAAAATCTGATTATTCTGACATGTTCAATAATTGCGCATAGTTAATGAACGTTCGTTATAGCTTAACAACATGATAACTATAATACATATTAATATATGATTTCAAAGGTCACGCTACTTACAAAAAAACTCTATTCAGACATAATCATATGTACAAATAAAAACCTTCGTGTGGTGTCGGGTTAGAATTTCACCACCCCTTTTCTTCGACTAAGGGAGCAGGATTGAAATGTGTTGTGGGCAATGGGCTAGCAACCTATATCACATTTTGTCGATATTTTATACCCACATTTATGCTAAAAGTGGGACTGGAACATAAGTTTCATGTGCTCTCCCTGCCCATTATGGGAATAAGGCGTGAATCTATGTAAAAACAAAACACTTATCTCTGTTTTATAGATACAGTCGAGGAAAGGGCAGCCTCACGCGGACGTGAAATATTTCTAATCCGAATTGGGGTCTAATGAGGCATGTCAGAGAATATAATCCTGCTTAATTAGATACGCTGTCGCGTTTCGGCCTCATATTCATATTTAAAGTTTAAATCATTCATGGCTAAAATGAAATTGGACTCGGTTCCGAATTTTGTTAGTGAACGGAATAAAAGTGCTAATGTTTATTTATTATTACTGACAGACTGTGATAGTACCTATGCCGCAGATTTTAATAAGGCACCTATTTTGTATCAATATATTCAATATACTTCTATTCTAATATTATAAAGAGGAAAGATGTGATTTGTTTATTTGTTTGAATTGAATAGGCTCCGAAACTACTGGACCGATTTCAAAAGTTCTTTTACCTGTGTATAGAATGGACTTTCTGGATGGTCATGGGCTATTTCTCATCCCGCGGGTTTGTCTGTGTACTCTGCAATACGCGGTCGAAGCAGCCGCGGGCAGCCAGTGTATTATAAAGAGTCTGGGAGATTGAATGTTTGTATGTAGGGGTTAATCTCCGGAACTGCTTATACCATATCAAAAATGATTTAAAGGTACGATGTTCAATGAGTGCCACGCGGACGTAGTGGCGAGCAAAGGCTAGTAGGCAATGTTATGACCCGCGGGATTGCCTGTGTACTTCACAATCAGCAGATGAAGCGGCGCGGGCACCCAGTATTTATATATTTTTCAATTAATTTATGTAGTCACGCGTAAGTTAAGTATAATACCAAAATACTTACTATAGCAATTTGAAGCGTTCACTAGCGGAAGATCGGCGTGCTTCGAGAACACTTCAGTCATGTACCTGATCATTTTTGACGACTTTTCTGAAATGATTATTTAACTTTTCGAACACACGCTAAGACGTTTCATCCGTCACGTTGTGAAGCGGAAACAGTTTAATTTGGAACGCTCGTTTGAAAAGTTGCGCAATTACCCCGCTGGTTCCACTACGCACATATATTATTCGTTAGTGGCTTTCAATGTAGTATTTATACAACCACATCGGAACGGTAAAAGAGCTCCAAACTAATAAAGCATGCTACCACAGGCTCCGCAGGAGAGCGGTGCAGCGCGCACACTGCCAAGTGGCAAAGTTTGCCGAATGTTTTACTTTGTGACGTGTTAGTTGCCGAACGCTGGGAATATAGTTATTGGTCCATGTTTGAAAATGGGAAGGTAATTAGTGTTGGTAACTGACGATGCCCAAATCCACTATTTTAATAAAAAATATGGTTCTTTGCCGTAATCCCATATAAGTTATCCATGTTTAACGAATGAAATAAAAAGGTTATTCGAAAAACCAACTAACTATTTAGGTATGCATGTACATATCACCCTTGGCCCCATCATCACTTACCATCAGGTGAGATAGTGGTCAAATGCGTACCTATATGTAATAAAAAAAAACTTTTTTACAAATATTATAGCCTACTAGCTTCTGCCCGCGACTCCGTCCGCGTGGAACTCATTTATATCACAGCTCTATACAAACTTTCACCCCCGATTTCACCCCCTTAGGGGATGATTTCCGGGATAAAAACTATCCTATGTCCTTCCCCGGGATTCAAGCTATCTCCATACCACATCTCAATCGGTTCAGCGGTTTAAGGGTGAAAAGGTAACAGATCGACACAGTTTCGCATTTATAATATTAGTATGGATGTCACTCCCACGTTGAGAAGTATCAACGACACCTCATATGTCAAAATCCATCAAACCGTTTGTACCCACTGTAGTCCGTGGAATAGAATTTAGCGGTTAAGGCCTCGATAATCCGCGTCCATCTATCTTTCTCTCTGTCTTTTTGCATGAGTTAAAAAGAAACAGAGATATAGTGGATGCAAATTATTGGGCCGTACATTAACAGGCACCCCAGCGTTGGCTTTGTTAGTTCTTGTAAGGGGTCAGTTTAGTATTTCAATCTAAATATATAAAAGAAGAAGCTGACTAACTGACTGACTGACTGACTGACTGACTGACTGACTGACTGACTGACTGACATATCAACGCACAGCCCAAACCGCTGGGTCTACGGATTCCAAATTTGGCACGTAGGTTCCTTATAAGGTGTAGGGGAGCACTAAGAAAGGATTTTTCAAAACTCACCCCCTAACGGGGTATAACGGGGGTGCAAAGTTTGTATGGGGGAAGCACTATTTTTTGAACTACAGACTTAAAACTTTGTAGGAAGATTACTTATTAAGATACAAAAAAAGCACTTTCAGCGTTTTACAAAATTCCACCCCTAAGGGGGTTAAATAGGGGTGCAAAGTTTGTATTCAAAACTACTGGGACTACAAACTTGAAATTTACACCAGACCTTCCTTTTATGACGTAGGCAAGGGATAAGAAAGGATTTTTGGAAATTTTATCCCTAAGGGTGTTAAATAGGGGTACAAAGTTTGTATGGGTGAAACATTATTTTTTGTACTAGAGACTTGAAACTTTGTAGGGATATTACTTATTAAGATGCAAAAAAGTTCTTTCAGCGTTTTAGAAGATTCCACCCCTAAGGGGATTAAATAGGGGTGCAAATTTTGTATTCAAAGCTACTGGGACTAGGAACTTGAAATTTACACCAGACCTTCCTTTTATGACGTAGGCAAGGGGTAAGACGGGATTTTTGGAAATTCTATCCCTAAGGGTGTTAAATAGGGGTGCAAAGTTTGTATGGGAGAAACATTATTTTTTGTACTAGAGACTTGAAACTTTGTAGGAAGATTACTTATTAAGATACAAAAAAAGCACTTTCAGCGTTTTAGAAAATTCCACCCCTAAGGGGATTAAATAGGGGTGCAAATTTTGTATTCAAAACTACTGGGACTAGGAACTTGAAAATTACACCAGAACTTCTTTTTATGACGTAGGCAGGGAATAGAACAGGATTTTTGGAAATGCTATCCCTAAGGGGGTGAAATGGGGGTCCAAAGTTTGTATGTGGGAACATTATTTATTGAACTGGAGACTTAAAACTTTGTAGGAGGATTACTTATTGATACCAAAAAGGTACTTTCGGCGTTGTATAAAATTCTACCCCTAAGGGGGTTAAATAAGGGTGCAAAGTTTGAATTAAAAACTACTGTGTCTAGAAACTTGAAATTTACACCAGATTTTCCTTTTATGACATAGGCATGGGATAAGACGGGATTTTTGAAAATTCTGTCCCTAAGGGTGTTAAATAGGGGTTCAAAGTTTGTATGGGAGAAACATTATTTTTTGTACTAGAGACTTGAAACTTTGTAGGAAGATTACTTATTAAGATACAAAAAAAGCACTTTCAGCGTTTTACAAAATTCCACCCCTAAGGGGGTTAAATAGGGGTGCAAAGTTTGTATTCAAAACTAACTGGGACTACAATCTTGAAATTTACACCAGACCTTCCTTTTATGACGTAGGCAAGGGATAAGAAAGGATTTTTGGAAATTCTATCCCTAAAAGTGTTAAACAGGGGTGCAAAGTTTGTATGGGTGAAACATTATTTTTTGTACTAGAGACTTGAAACTTTGTAGAGATATTACTTATTAAGATGCAAAAAAGTTCTTTCAGCGTTTTAGAAGATTCCACCCCTAAGGGGATTAAATAGGGGTGCAAATTTTGTATTCAAAGCTACTGGGACTAGGAACTTGAAATTTACACCAGACCTTCCTTTTATGACGTAGGCAAGGGATAAGACTGGATTTTTGGAAATTCTATCCCTAAGGGTGTTAAATAGGGGTGCAAAGTTTGTATGGGAGAAACATTATTTTTTGTACTAGAGACTTGAAACTTTGTAGGGATATTACTTATTAAGATGCAAAAAAGTTCTTTCAGCGTTTTAGAAGATTCCACCCCTAAGGGGATTAAATAGGGGTGCAAATTTTGTATTCAAAGCTACTGGGACTAGGAACTTGAAATTTACACCAAACCTTCCTTTTATGACGTAGGCAAGGGATAAGACGGGATTTTTGGAAATTCTATCCCTAAGGGTGTTAAATAGGGGTGCAAAGTTTGTATGGGAGAAACATTATTTTTTGTACTAGAGACTTGAAACTTTGTAGGAAGATTACTTATTAAGATACAAAAAAAGCACTTTCAGCGTTTTAGAAAATTCCACCCCTAAGGGGATTAAATAGGGGTGCAAATTTTGTATTCAAAACTACTGGGACTAGGAACTTGAAAATTACACCAGAACTTCTTTTTATGACGTAGGCAGGGAATAGAACAGGATTTTTGGAAATGCTATCCCTAAGGGGGTGAAATGGGGGTCCAAAGTTTGTATGTGGGAACATTATTTATTGAACTGGAGACTTAAAACTTTGTAGGAGGATTACTTATTGATACCAAAAAGGTACTTTCGGCGTTGTATAAAATTCTACCCCTAAGGGGGTTAAATAAGGGTGCAAAGTTTGAATTAAAAACTACTGTGTCTAGAAACTTGAAATTTACACCAGATTTTCCTTTTATGACATAGGCATGGGATAAGACGGGATTTTTGAAAATTCTGTCCCTATGGGTGTTAAATAGGGGTTCAAAGTTTGTATGGGAGAAACATTATTTTTTGTACTAGAGACTTGAAACTTTGTAGGAAGATTACTTATTAAGATACAAAAAAAGCACTTTCAGCGTTTTACAAAATTCCACCCCTAAGGGGGTTAAATAGGGGTGCAAAGTTTGTATGAGGTAAACATTATTTATTGAACTAGAGACTTGAAACTTTGTAGGAAGATTATTTATTAGGATACAAATAAAAATATCCTTAGCGTTTTTAAAATTCCACCCCTAAGGAGATTTAATAGGTGTGCAAAGTTTGTATTCAAAACTACTGGGACTACAAACTTGATATTTACACCAGAACTTCCTTTTATGGCGTAGGCAAGGGATAAGACGGGACTTTTGGAAATCCTATCCCAAAGGGGGTTAAAAAGGGGTGCAAAGTTTGTATGGGAGAAACATATTTTTTTGCACTAGAGACTTGAAACTTTGTAGGAATATTATTACTAAGCTACAAAAAAGTACTTTCAGCGTTTTATAAAATTCTTCCCCTAAGGGGGTTAAATAGGGATGCAATGTTTATGGAGGGGAAACATTATTTATTGAACTAGAGACTTAAGACTTTTTAGGAAGATAACTTATTAGGATACAAAAAAAGTAATTTCAGCGTTTTATAAAATTTCACTGCTAAGAGGGTTAAATGAGGGTCCAAATTTTGTATAAGGGAAACTTATTTTTAGCTACTACGTACTTAAAACTTTGTGGACAGATTACTTATTCATATACAAATAAAGTGCTTTCAGCGTTTTTGAAATAATTACACCTAAAGGGGTTAAAAAGGAGGTCCAAAGTTTGTATGGAGAAAAAAGATTAGTTAGACAATTTTATTCGAGAATTCACAGGATAATTCTTAACGATAAATGAGTAAACAAGTGTTTCCGGTTTTTTGAGAATTCAACCCCTAAAAGGAGACATGTGGTGACAAAATCTGAAAATCAACATTGTTTTGCATTCCAACGTGGCGTCTAAATATCAATATGGGCGTTGTTATTACGGTTTTTTGGGACGTTAATAACGAAAATCACATAGATGTTGAAATGTAATGTTGTGGACATGAAAATTCATGAAAATATTTGTGCCAAATAGTAAATCAATCGGTCCAGTTTTTTTCGTAGCAAATCGGTTGTAACAGACGGACTGACAGACAGCCACACGTGATCCTATAAATAAGGGTTCTATTTTTGCTTTTGAGGTATGGAACGAGACCCGCATTATATAGGGTTATAGGTTTTAAAGTTTGTATTTGGTGCCATCTCGATCGTCAGCAATCGGTACCTAGGCGAGTGCGGGCGGCGCGGCGGGACGGGAGGGTAGGAGACATTGGGAAAGTGCCTGCATCCGTAATAAGTACATTCAAGGTGCTGCACGAAGATCTGCTTACTTTTAATAAGTTAAGCATTTTGGCCGCCGTTAAATTAAAACAAATTTTTGGGTATATATGTTAAATACTGGTTCGAAAAGCATGGAAAAAAAATCTTAGGAAACAAGCCTATATAGCAATGTCCAGGCCACAAATTTGACTTGAAATTCGTGGAGATATTTTGGTATTTCAACATTAGTGTTCATGAACATAAAGTAGCTTTTATTCCAGAGGACAGATTCTCATTAATCATGATTGTAAATTTAATAACAGAAATACGTACATACATACATTGACGCCTTTATTCCCAAAAGGGGCAGGCAGAGCACATGAACTTTATGTTCCAGCGCCGTTTTTAGCATGAATGTGGGTATAAAAGATCGACAAAAAGTGATATTGCTTAGGTTGTTAGCCCATCACCCACAACACACTTCAACCCTGCTTTCTTAATCGACTTTTACGACACACACGGGAAGAAAGAGGGTGGTGAAATTCTAACCCGCCGCCACACGGGCATAAATATAATAGTAAATAAAAATTAATTTACCATAATGGGTTATGACGAAGGGTTATTAGTAGGGTAAGTTAGTAGTAGTAGGTTAGTTGGCGGCGTAGCAATTCAACAATTATTGGAAAATTACTTTTACTACGCGGGCGAAGCCGCGGGCAAAAGCTAGTCTAGTAATAATTTGCGCATGCAACCCGTGAAAATTGCAAAGCATACAATAATGATGCATGTTTGCAATAAATATGATTAAAATATTCTAATATAGTGTCAATTTAATATCGGAAATGGAACGCCTTGCACACTTTACATTTCATCACATTGAAGGACGTGACGGCACAAAGACCTAAGAAATGGCGGGGCGACCTAGATACATTTCTAGACCACCAAATAGAAAGGTGTGGAAAAAGGGAGCGACATCCCCAACAATTCCTTTTCAGGTGCGATTTGCAGCGGGAAATGAGTTGTTTACAAGGAATTATTATCATCAACAGTTTGTGTGATGAAGATGCGAGTATCTCGTAATGAGACCTGCCGTTTTTGTGCTCACCACGTAGCTATAGTTGAGATTATTTATGTTGACTGAAATGCATCAAAGAAGTCCGTTCAAAAAGCAATTATATACCGTCCAAGGACTCCAAATCCACAGTTATCCATAAAAAAATCTCAATACGTTAAAAATTTGCTTGCAAGCGATCCACACCTAACGAAAGACGAAAGTCTTTGACCAGTGTGTGTTGCCAGTGATGACATATGGCACTGAAACGTGGTCGCTTACTATGGGCCTCATAAGAAGGCTCAAAGTCACCCAAAGGGCAATGGAGAGGGCCATGTTGGGAGTTTCTCTGCGTGACCGCATCAGAAATGAGGCTATCCGCAGCAGAACCAAGGTAACCGATATAGCCCTCCGGATC
The DNA here is from genome assembly GCA_945867215.1 of Epinotia demarniana. NCBI lineage: Eukaryota > Metazoa > Arthropoda > Insecta > Lepidoptera > Tortricidae > Epinotia > Epinotia demarniana. The sequence goes on along the minus strand of OX244276.1, from coordinate 10,653,783 downwards.
GCTAAACTTAAGTGGCAGTGGGCGGGGCACATAGCACGTAGAACCGATGGCTGTTGGGGCGGAAAGGTTCTCGAGTGGCGACCACGTACCGGAAGGCGCAGCGTGGGTAGGCCCCCGACAAGGTGGACTGATGACCTGGTAAAGGTTGCGGAAGTCCGCTGGATGCGGGTGGCGCGGGATCGGTCACTTTGGCACTCTTTGGGGGAGGCCTATGTCCAGCAGTGGACGTCTTTCGGCTGATATGATGATGATGATGATGATCCACACCTACAGCTAGAATTCCGGGTATGCTGAATGCACTTAGTGTATGTATCTATCTTTATTTACTATCGATATATTGAAAGTGATGGCTTCAGGTATTCGCCCCACAGAAACTAATCCCCAGTTACACAAGTAGATTAGTATACATTTGACTGGTTACAGCACATGCGATGTTGTTTGTAACATTATCCCAGTTTTTTTATAGACAATCAACGTGTCAGTTAAATATGACGATTAAGCCAAAACTCGGTTAAGGATATATGCGCATAAAAATAACTGAGGGTCCGTATCGTAAAGCGGCACGCGTCACCCTTCTAATCTCATCAAATTTACGGGCCCGCCTCGCGCACGATGAAAACGCATTATTATTTTAAGGGTGATCTATTTATTAGGCCGCGAAAGGGCCCCTTGTGAGGCCATAAACAATCTATTAATAAATTAAGGCCATCCTCCGGGGTAGCGATGGACGCCAGAAATATTATAAACGAAACTATTCACTAAACTGATGGTTTGCGCAAGGTTGGGTCGAAATTGTAGTTAAATGTTTAATTTGTTTACCCGACATGATTATTATCTTGTAATTTGCGAAATTTGAGTGGGTTGACTTTATCCGTTTTTAAATCAACATTTTTTTAAACAATGGATGAGCCTCTTCCCTTTCAACATGGGCCGATAGTACGGTCTATGAAGTACACGCTCTCAGGGTGGAAGCCCTTTGAAGTGGCAGTTACAGAGTTAAAGCGGACGTGACGGTGCATTCATTGCAGCCGCTGTGACATTATAGCACGAAAAGGCAGCTCCATATTTTTCAAACGTGGGCGTTTTTCGATGTAGTTTTTAAGAGACAAGTCTATGCATAGACTTGTCTCTTAAAAACTACATGCCCTGCTCTACTTGCTAAGAAAACAAAAATTTTGGTTCAATGCTAAATGTATTTTTCCGCTACCCTTAAGGTTTTCTGGGCCTGATCGTTATATAAATATACTTATTATACTCTTTGATCGTTATTTAGCGACAACCCTGTTGCTTATCTCTGCCTACATGTTATCGTTTTTTTGTTTATTTGTGTTCCATCTGTGCTTGTGTGAGTTGTGCAATAAAGAGTATTTGTGTTGTAACTATGTATTCGTTTTTAAATTTCCGTACCAAAAGCGGCCAATTGCGTGGCGGACCACGCACAACGAAGGGTTCCATGCCTATTAAAAAGGTTGTATCGTTACTGAAATCTCATGGCACTTACGTCCTTTTCTTTAAGGAATGCAGTTTTTTTGGGAATATGTAGAATACCTTTGAACCGATTCTTTTCAAAACAATTTTCGCTGAAAGAATTTAATAAGCCCTATTGTCCATGATTTTTTTCATATTTTTAAAATACAGTTCAAAAATTGGGGGAAATAGGGGGGGGGGCACAATTTTAGTGACTTTCGGGGCGATTATCTCCGACTCTCGTCTTCGAATCGACCTTTTTTTTATTTTGAAAGGCCTAGGTACCGATTGATGTGCCACACGCGTGGGCTTGCAATGTTTTTTTTTATTTTCAGTTTTATGTATGGAGTGGGGTGCACTCCATACATAAAACTGAAAGTCAATAAAAAAAAACTAGTAATTTCATTAAAAACTACGTAGCGGCTAACAAAATACACCTATCCTAAAAAATTTATTCAAATACACCTTATAGTTTTCGAGTAAAATGCCTGTTACATATGGACGGACAGACATGACGAATCCGAATGGGTTCCGTTTTTTGCCATTTGGCTACAGAACCCTAAAAAAGGTAAAAAGAGACCCTTATGGCGCGACTCTGTCCGTCTCTCTGGTCTTTCTGTCACAACTTTAAATATCTCAGGATCTATTATGCTATCAATTTTACATTTGGAATCGTAAACAAGACTAACATTTGCATGGGAAAACATCCCACGACCCACGCCACGTACACAGGAAATGAGTTTAAAAAAATGAACGCTGGAAAGTTATCTTGCTTGAGCTACCATTTGACAGTATATCGCGGAGTTGGGAGCGTACATATTTGGATGGATTGAATTTTTTTAAACTGAATATATATATTATAAAATAAGATACATACATACATTCACGCCTTTATTCCCAAAAGGGGTAGGTAGAGCACAAGCACATGAAACGTATGTTCCAGCGCCACTTTTAGCATAAATGTGGGTATAAAATACATCTTAATGAAATATGACAAACGCCTCTACTGATGCCAGGAACATCGAGGTCAGTGTTTGTTAACCGGTGGTCAGCCGGTGCTAAGCCATCGATCAAAAATGTTCAATAAGTGCCAACGAGTCGACACAACGACCCCCAAACAGTTGTGATTCATGGCAAAACAAAAAACTAATCATAATGGTCCCTTATCACTAAAAGGTTAAGATCCACTGATCTAGGTTAATCAATATGGCTAAACAGAAAAAAGAAGCCTTATTTACTAGCATCTCCCGGGCAATATCCAGTAAGACATTAAGTGGGTTCTACAATCTCATTCGGTATCTGTGTAGTTAGTTTTAATCTAGACTTCTAGACTTATCTCATAATTGATTTCAAAGCGGCAAATCAGCAATTACGTAAAATAAATGAAGATAAGCTACGGTAGCCTAGTGGTTTAGGCATGCGGCTGTCAAGCGGCGGTCGTGAGTTCGAATCCCGGCTCGTACCAATGAGTTTTTCGGAACTTATGTACGGAATATTTACCGTTAGCTTTTCTGTGAAGGAAAACATCGTGAGGAAACCGGTCTAATCACAATAAAGTCTTTGGAAGGTCAGATGGCAGTCGCTTCGTAAAACTAGTGCCTATGCCAAATCTTGGGATTAGGTGTCAAAGCGGACCCCGGGCTCCTTTAGGGGCATTACCGGGAATAACGCTAGGAGAATGATGAAATGAAGATAAGGGTCGCTTTTGGTTAACGTGTATATAAATGCCCAATGTCAAAAATAACCCTACCGCCGCTCGTTGTCAGTTTAGAACAGAATAGAATAGAAAAACCTTATTGTTTAACCATGTTACATAGATGGTATTAAATATTGTAAGTGTTAGGCCCCAACGGTTACCCATTTCGGGTGTATGTACAATATTTGCTTAAAACTAAGGAAAACAAAACTAATATTATACATTATTTTTATTTTAAAACGAAAATTCATAAAATCTTTCTTGCTTAGCCATGATTTTAAATTACGTTAAAAATTTGTGTCATCCAACATTTTTAATTCATTAGGAAGGTGATTACTTACTCGAATGGCACTAATAAATGAACTTTTGTCATAAGTTTTATTTTTGACCAAAGGCAATGTTAAATTGTACCTATGTATATTGAGTGTGTAGGTTATCGCGTTGGGAAGCTAGTGTCGTTAAGTACATAATTTTTATTACTTTTTACAAAGTTACAGAGCTCGTAAACATAAATGCTAGTTAATCTTAGAAAGCCTTGCTCTTTAAACACATTTCGAAGTGATTGTTGTTCAAGCGAATTCTAAAGCATCTTTTCTACAAAAAAAAATAGACAGTATATGAAGAATATGAAGTTTGGTGATAATCTCGCTTACTATTTTTACAGGCTTCTTTTTAATTATTTTCGCACGTCTCACTGTCTGTTTAAAGGAAAAATTGAAACATTGAATGCTCCGAGCCGGATTCGAACCGGCGACCACAGGCATTCATGGCCCGTCGCTACTAACCAACTGAGCTATCGGAACAATCCGGGCCGGGCAACAAATCCCTAAAGAAGCCCAAGTCTTCTGGTAGATGTCGCTACACGCCTCCCTAAGGCGTCTTGTATGAATGAACTGATTGAGGGATTTGGTCCCCGAACCGGATTGTTACGATAGCTCAGTTGGTTAAGAGCGACGGGCTATAAATGCCTGTGGTCGCCGGTTCGAATCCGGCTCGGAGTATTCAATTTTTCAACTTTTCCTTTGATTTAAGATTTATAATTTTCGTTAGCAACGTTACTACTTAAATTAGTCACCGGTATCGACACTGTATTGTATCGATACCGGTGACTTTGACAGGTGGGCGAATATTCAGCGTTTTTAAGGCGTTTTTTTTCGTGATTGTTGGAGACAGCAAATACTATTTAAAGGTACGAGTATCAGAGTCTACTTTTGGTGAAGATGTTAGCCAACACCAGTCCTGAATCTTTTTTGATTGAAGGTTCTGCGGTACGTTTTACCTCTGATGAAATAATCTTGAGGCGACAATGACGTTAAAACCGAGCGGTTCAAACGCTCGGAGAATCGCCCGGGTGATCTGTGGATTGTGAAACGCGCGTTTGTATCGTTGCAAGAAGTCGCCGTCTTTAACCGCTCTAAGTCAAATGAAAAAGAATTATTATTCCTCTATGCCATAGAAATTACCTTAGACACTTATTCCTACTAAAACTCATCCCAGTCGAAATCGCTTTCTAGACTAGGTACCTTCAAATAGATCATGATGAAGCAAATAAAAGTAGCCGCCAAAAAACTTGTTCAATTGTTTTCATTCATGTATGTTTTTATAACTGGCTTACGCCTCACGCCCGCCTACCACCGGATTAAATTTTGATAGCGTGAATTATTAATAATACGTTAATAGTAATTATCGTGTAAAGAACTCTTTATTTATCGCTGAAGAAAGAACAAAGATAGTAGAAAACACTTAAAACTTAACTTGTCCTTTTTTTGTTGAAGCATGGTACTCTTTGAATGTACCAAATTAGGCGTTATTGCTTTTAAACCACGACCTCAAAATATGTAGCATAAAGCTCAAAATAATAAAACAACATTGCATCACAAAATCGCAATCAAATATTCGTAAAGGCCTCACTAGACGAACACACAAATCTAATCTCCATATCGCTGTTGATTACGTCATCCTTGTGGAGCGAGCGATCGATACGTCAAAGTACGTTCCCCGTCACATCACCACTAGGTGTAAACTAAGAAGATTCGTGTGTATCGATGAAACACTATCGAATAAATGGCTCAGAAGCGAACGCTGCATTGTTAGGTTATCTCAAACGACGTTTCGAAGCTCCGCTCAATGATAGGCGATAGCTACTGTAAATAGAACCGCCTCGCCCCGAACGCTAACGCGCTGCCGCGACGACAAAGCAGGTATACGGGAAATATAGGAGCTCTTCCTTAAATGGATGGTCTGATCCTGTTTCCAGAGATACTGTAGAGTATAAGCAGTAGAAACGCGCAGTGCTGGTATTATCCACTAATTAACTGGGTCGTACGGCATTATGACAGCTCTTTGCCTCGGAGTACTGTGTACTTAGCAAAGAGTAATAATTCCTGGCTAGCAAATTTCTCATGAGGTAATATGTACTTAATAATAGAAATACCTAGTCCTTTGTTGTTTTTATCTTTCAACTACTAGTTCTTTGTTAGTTATAAAACACATATGAAAGTTTTTTTAATGAAGTTTACTGGTGTCATTCATACACACCTTTATCAAACCTATTTTAGTTAAAATACCGTTAAAAATCTTTTTGACATTTGTATTTGTGAAAAAGGGGCAGAACACATTTTAGTTAACAAAGGCTTATTAACTTATATGAATAAGACGGTTTGCTTTACGTAAATCTCAAAATTCTAGTTATCAATTAAATATCCGCACCCAAATCCGTCACTATAGCGTTACAAAGTGCCATACCGGATTCCGCATTCACGCGCTGCATCTTAATTCAAAGGCAACAGTGGCTCATCACCAGCGGGTAAGCCTGATGCGCTTAGCGATCGGTGCGGGTAGCTATCGGGCCGGTATGTCGGAGCCGGTCGCTGCCGTGATCCCTCCGAGGGAGGCGCAATCGGCGAGATCGGGCGACGTATCGGTTTTGAGATCCGATCTTACAGACAGCCTAATGCGTGTACGGTGAGCAGCTGCGGCGCCAGTTATCAAATAAAATGTTGCTTGGAAATAAGCATCTAATATTAAATATTGCTTTTTGTCTGCTTTGCCCAAAGGTTGAGGTTATAGCCGTGTTTGGTGTCCTTTTTAACCCTGCAACTCCCCGCTATCTCAAAGAGCGTTTTAGTTATTTTAACTCTGTTAGATCTTCTAACAATTTGCTATTAACTATGCCTTCGTCATCTTCCCAATTTTACAGTAGTTCGTTCACCTTTAACGCTATTCGACTGTGGAACTCTCCTCCTCTTGATATAAGACAAGCAAAATCTATCGGCAACTTCAAATCTCTTCTTAACGAACATTATTTGTCTCTCCCCTAACCCTGATTAATATGGCTGTCTGATTATATTTTATATATTTTTATTTGTGATATTTGTATATATGTATGATTGTGTATGTATGTTTATATATAGAGCTGTTTATGTACTTGTATTTATATAATTATTTTGATTTTTGGCGGAATATAATCTCTGCACCACCTACTACATAATCTAGTTTTATCTCTTTCTCCGGTACCCAAAGGTTGTCTGGAAGGGATCGCTCTTCAGCGATAATACCGCCTGTTGTCTACCTCTACCTACATGTTATTGTATTTTTTTCTCTTTCTAACTGGTTTGTTTGTGTGAGGTGTGCAATAAAAAGTATTTGTATTGTATTGTTGAATGTTAGAGAATGTTTACGGAATTAACAGACTTAATTCCGTAAACATTCTCTAACATTCAACGATCGATACAAGTACGATCAGTTGGTTCTTTGTGCAATAAGAAAAAAATGAATAAATAAATAAATACCATAGGCATGCATCACCGAATTTTGAGTTTAGGTGCCACGGCGGACCCCGGGTTCCTTTAGGGTACAATCGGAAAGAACGCTTGCACCCGACGAAATGCCGTGCTCTCGCTCTAATGAGTGAGAGATTAGTTCGAGAGCACTCATTAGAACGAGATGGTTTAACTTCCCTCCCTCAGTTAGTGCACTGCTTTTAGTCTCAATGGGCATGCATCATGCTTTGAGTTGATAGGCATAGTAGGTACATAGTATGGTAGTAACATATTCGAGGGTTTGGTGTATATCTAATAAATGTATATTTAAATGTTGTTTGTTCACGTTGTTTGTGATTTCTTTCAATTTATTTCGTATTCGCATTTCAATTACATCAGCAGTTTAACTATATTATTAATATATTGTTTTTTTCAATATAATAAAACACTCCATGATTTATATAATAATAAATAACTAATAAAATTCAACAATTAACGTAACAAATATTCACTCACGTTTATTATATTGTTTATACCAACGAAGAATTATTATCACATACACTAGCTACCTCTAATAATGGTCCAGATGGTTCGTAATTTCGTAAATTGATTGATAAGATATTATAGGATCTCCTACCGAATAAACATATTTTATAGTTCTTAATAAGTTCGAATTATAATTCGTCTTCCATGAATTGGAAGCTTCATTTGATAAAGAATATAATAAAAATTGTAGATATTCCATGGTTCTGATTCCATTCATGAATGTAGTTTGGTGAATAGATTTAATTAAGCAAGCGTACCTATTGCTACACATAAAGGCATGTATGCTGTCAACAGCATTACTAATTGCATTTCATTAATTATTGACTCTTAGAGTTTAGTAATTGTTTGCCTTTATTTCTGGAGCAAATTTTGCTATATCAGAAATAATTGTATGCGTCAAATACATTAAACCACAGCTCCGCACATCTCTGGTGGTTATTCACGTTACAATCTCACATTCCATTTACAATCTCACATCCCAGTTTTTCCCATCGGTACAAGCGTATATACTTAAGCATTATTTCTAAACTATTTTTGCTATCGCTACCGAATGCAGAAGCCATTGTGCCGTCATTAAACGACACCCCGAGGCGACAGACGGACGGATACATATTCATGAGAATAATTCGACAGATTCCCTTAACGGCTCGTCAAAAAGCGGCCGGCGCCGTGTGCTGCCACTAGTGATAATCGGATTATAGTAACATAGTCAAGTGTTATAATTTATCTGCGATAAAGTCCAGTTTTCAAGCATCTTTAGGGGGTTTAACAATGTTAAACGCTTAGTATCTTTTAATGTAACGTAATTCGACTAACTCCGTGGCTAGATATAACGAATAATTGGCCGCCAACTGTGTCCAAAAAATGTGTATACTTCACACAGTTGCAACATTCAAGACTTAGGTATTAATTTCTATAAAAAGTCCATTAAAATCATCCTGGACATTATTATTCCATTACCCTACAGGGTTTCATGGCATGAATTTCATTACTGTACAAAAGCCAATCTCGCCCTCGACATCAGATAGAGAAACATCAAAAATATAAAACACAATGAAAAAATGTACGAGTACATGCAATCAAAGTGGCTGTCTGAAAGACATTAATCTCCTTGTACTTATTACGATTTCCGCCCAAATAAAAGCAAAAAACGGCCCGACATAATCATCTACGACTTTTTCGTAGGCTTGACAAGGAAAAAGGAAAAACCACTGATTGCCAGCGTGAAAAATTACACATCATCGCATGCGTCTGAAAGCGTGCTCGCGGTGGGTGTATCACGCGTATGTATTACGCATATATGTGGATCAGGGTAAGGGATGAGCGGAGCGGACGGCGTATATAGTAATAGTATACTTACAACGCATATTCACATCTTTTATTTAATATGGACCCAGCTAAAAGTGACAAAACTAATCGTTAATTTATCCATAAAAATAATTTCTTGGCAACATAACTAAAACATATTCAATCATTATATTTGCTTAGAGTGAGGTAACAAGATAAAATCTAGTTTTAATAGTCGATATCATCAAAATTATATCAAACACGCAACTTTTTCGATAGGTACAAACGACAGCACTGTTAACTGACCATCCTGTGTTTATATAGAACCTTATTACAATGCACTTAAGGTGCACCGATGGTCAGTTAGCTGTGTTGTCGATAGTACAATGATTATATAGCGTCAAGTAAATATGTCATAATTGGTACAGATTACTATCCAGCATATTGAGTATCAAATGTTATAGTTTTTTTTCCTTTCCTGTCTGTTCTGGAAAATATTTCTCAATAACATAAATTACATATTAATTATATGTGCGTACCATAAACTGTTATCTATATTTCTACTTAAAAAACATAGCTATTAATTTACCTGTACGTCATATGTTGGTAACCCTAACGACATTTCTCTTCACTTGAGTCATGACTTTGTTTCGTATTTAGCAAAGAATTGCCCCGCAGAATGCGTGAAGCCGAGGCTTTTTGTGTGAATAAAAGAGCATTTTTCGCAAATGAAGAATGTGAAACGTGGCGGAGAAGTCGATGGTACCAAAAATTACGGTGATAAGACAACAATAGCTTTTGCAGAACTTAAAATATATAGTTTGGCTCAGTTTCTGGAGAACTTGATACGGAATGAGTAACAGATGGCGCAGATTGCGACGAAACTGGGCCAAAGATGGCGGCGAACTAGTGAGGAGAAATTAAATGGTCCGCTATTGTCCAAGATGAAAGTGTTCCTTTTCATAGACAATATAAAAATAAATTAAGCAACTCGCTGCCACTGCAGGACTTACTAATAAAGATAATAAAAACAAACTGAAACTCTCGTTTTAAGTAAAGTAAACCAACAACAATATGGTTCCAACGGACAAACGGAAACCCAGCGCTGGTAATGCGCCAGCACCATGCTGAGTTGGGACCATGAGTTCGTGACGTGTTTTATTTATATTTTTATTCAACGTTCGTCGTATTGTGTGTCACGTATATATTTTTTTATTTCTATTTGTATTTAATATGTTAACAAATCATTATAGAACAACGCAATATGGAGTTTCTTGGAAGGGGCTTACTAAACTAACAAAGGAGTACGCCTAGAGTTCGTTATGACAGTCGAAACTAACTCGATATCGCTGAGCGTTGCATTGCCACGTACAGTTCTTGTTGAAGAATAAGACGTGCAAATAGTAAATAGGGGCCATTAGAGCCGCTTGGCACGAATTTGCATTAAGATTAACGACCGTGCGCAGTTGGGGTTGTGCACGCTGCAGCCCCGAGCGACGTCGGGTGACATGGAAGGATTTCATGGCACTCACATTTTACTAACGCATCAATGAAGGGCTTTCGACTTTGCTCGAAGAGATATGGAGATATGTTTATATACGATAGCTTCACACTTAATATAACGTTACGAGCATGGGGGTACGAGATAGGTATATCTCGTACCGTTGACGACCGCTTTAGCCTAGTTGGTAGTGAGCCTGCCTACGAAGCAAGAGGTCCTGGGTTCGAATCCCGGTAAGGGCAAAAATTTATGCGATGAGCATGAATATTTGTTTCTGAGTCATGGATATTTTCTATGTATTTAAGTATTTATATCTATTATATATTATATATATCGTCGTCTAGTACCCATAACAGAAGCCTTACTGAGCTTACTATGGGACTAGGTCGATTTGTGTAAGATTGTCCCCTTATATTTATTATTTATTTATTATTTATCTATACAATACGTCGATTTACTCGTATTCTGCGATTTACACAGGGCACAGCCTTAGTCCACACCTCGCCTACTAGTACTGACAGAGCTACATTTCACTGATACTTTGCACTAGACCACTTCTTCACTTTTCACTACTTTTTTCTTTTTTCACTGTTGGTTTTCTTCCACTGGTGCTGATCACTTGAGTACCTATTTCACTCCAGACTCCACTTCAATAACTCCACTCACAAGACTACACTCTCAAGACTGACTTGTACCGCGAAAGTGTAACCAAACAGGCAATAAAATAAAGAATATTTCTTAAGTTCAAATTCCAAGTTTCTTGCAGTGTAGATGAATCGTTATGCTGGTTAGCCCGACTATGTGTACTGTTGTGGGCTCACAAAGCAATATTAACTTGTCAAGGCTGCACAATTCCTTCAGCAATGCAATTCCAAAACATTTATTTAAGCAATCGTTAAATTAGCAGCCTTTTTTATTAGTTTAAATGATCACACGAGTTATACTACGCAATTGTTAAATACTATAATGTTTAGATACTTTATGCCGGCTATTTCTGTTATTCAGGTATCCCTTTAAGGCAGGAGTGAATATTGAACTTTCATTAGCTATTATTGGACCAGTGAGCTACATTTAAGCCTTTTGTCACTTTCCACCAGATGAGAGTAGTCTCATAAGTCTAATGAACGATTGGCCCTCCCATCTGGGCCTACGCGTAGGCCCAGATGAGAGGGCCAATCGTTCATTAGATGTTCATAAAAACAGGGAAAAAAGCAATATTTGCAATTTAAATTTATACTGTGTGTTACCGGCATCCCATTTATTAAAACTGATAATAATATGTTCCATTAGCAATTGTTTGCATGTATTTGCAAATCATAATTATGTAAATTAACTGCGCAATTACATTTCCAAATTACAAACCTTCAATGGACTATTTGTATGACGCCGTACTAAACAAAGTATGAAGAGCTGTCATTTACACTTACTTGTCAATTTACTTAAGGTCATGATTAAGTTAAAGAACTCCGTTAATTTACCCTATTAAAACCGAATATTCAGCGCATGGGACGAGACGTCTTGCGTGATGCATACGAGTTGTCTGGCGCCGAGCCAAATTCTTCTATGCCTAGTTATGGCGCATTGCTTTCACGCTGTTTAGAGTAATTAATTAATGGCGTCATACTGAAAAAAAACGTCTCTATGGCTTGACTAGCTTCTATTTTCCTGATATAAATGTGATCTGTGATTTCCGCTTGTAAAGGTGCTCCTTTCTGAGACAAAAGCATCAATTCATTGTCAATTCATATTCAAGCGGTTTCTAAAACAAACAGTAAGCTGTAGCGTAGCAATAACGCCGTTATCATTGAGTTACTTCTTAAATTTTAATTCATGTAACGGTGCGTGAATATGGTGCCCAGACCGTAAGTATAAGTGTCCATATATATCAGACCAAGACCATATAAACCTACTTAATCGATGAAAAATATAAATAAATTAGCCCGCTATTGTGAAACAATGTCACGCATTCGATTGAAATTAAAACCGGATATGTCAGGACATGGCATATGTAGGTACATTAAATATCCAACTTGAAGAGTTCACGAAGCACTGCATATACCAACAGCTCCGGTATTAAAACGTTTTTGTCGCCTAATTGCTGTTCATGTATCCAGTGTTGCATATTAAAATACCTACCAATTTAAAGGTTACGAATACGAAAAAAAGTGAGAAGGCTTACAGCCGTATCCATAAACGTTCTACATTTGTCTCTATCTGCCACTTTAACATTTGTGTTCATCAGAAAGGGACGAAGCACATTTTATTTAGCAGAGGGACTTTTTTATGAATAAGGAGGTTTGTTGTTAGTATTAAAAAATCATTCAATATAAATCGATATTGAAATGCCACGTACAGTCAACAAACTGTCCAGGAAATTAAACGTTTTTTTTAAGAGTCCGCTAAAGGAAAATATAATGACTACAAAACGGTACAACGGTTACTGTATGATATAGTGGTAAAGGTATTCGCAAGGGATACCACAACAACCTAAACAATGTGTTGCACAAAACAGAACTGACGTGGGATGTATGACTTTAAATATCGGTTTGCCACTTTTCCTTCCTTTATAAGACTCTACTAACACCAAAATAAGAATAGTGGGTTCTTGGTCTTCCAAGTCATGTAGGCAATGTTCGAGTTCTCCCTCAGTGACACTAAACCATGAAATTGAAAATGATGAAAACAACTCAGGAGGCAGAAGTCACCAAAACATTCTAAGACCACTCGTGCACTTGGCGGGGCGGTATCGGTATGCGGTATTTTGTACTTTACCGAGAGTTTACTTAATGGCGCACAGCTGGTCGATTGTGTAAAGTATTGCATACGTCCGTTAAGTACATCTAAATGTAATTCTTGGTATGGGGAAATGACAGTTGAGTTCGCCTTACGCTCGTTCAAAAAGTTACGCAATTACCCCTCTGATTTCCTTACTAGTCGATCTACTGACAATTATGTTTATCCAATACTGCACCGCTTTCGCGCACGCCGCGCTTATCAGGAAGCACTCATTGAAATGGAGACGCGCAGTTAATAATCTGTACTAACTTGACAGAGACAGATTCAACACTAGCAGCTTATTGATACTTGATACCGCACAATGACTACGCAGTTCCGCACCATCTAAGTAGAAGTGGCCTATTCAATTTATTTATTTTTTATTATTTCAGAGCATGTCCATGTGTGTGTAGTATACATTTACTTATCCTAAGTTAGTTATATCTAAATATTATAAGATCTTATATATAGAGCCTCTCGCCTCCATATATGCACCGAGTCCCAGTGTTTCCACAAAGCGCAGGCAGGAGACTCCAGCACCAGGCGCACGAGGCTGTTGGAGCTGTCACACACGCGGCGCATCAGGGCGGCAGTTCTGTTGCGTATTATCGCACTGAAGCAATCAGTACGTGCCTCCGCAAACATAATCGAGGCGCTACAGAAGCGGGGCAACCCCAACAGCATCCTGAACCCGTTATTATATTGGATGCGCAGGGCATTGAACGCCTTCTTAGTATAATTCGTCCACAGGCTGCACGTGTAAAAAGTCTGGCGAAATGCCTTAAACAGCATTATTTTGACATTCCAATCACAACGTGCAAACCTGCGGGACAACATGTTACACCGTACGGCCAATTCCCTGCGCTCCCTTTCTATGCCCTTCACCGCCCTAGCCGGAAAACTTAGTTCGGCAGCCTATGCAGTAAGACGCATAAGACAGTTAACAAGCGTTGAGACCGCCAGGCTGGTGTACTACAGTTACTTCCACAGTGTTATGTCCTACGGAATTCTGTTGTGGGGGAAAGCAGCTGATATCCAGACCATATTCGTGCTACAGAAACGCACTGTACGCTCCATATACGAACTAAAAGCTCAAAAATCTCTCAGGGACAAATTTAAGGAGGCAAACATTCTTACTGTAGCATGTCAATACATTCTTGAGAATATCATGTATGTGCGGAAAAACCTTCACGAGTTCAAACTCAACAGCGATATCCACGACTTTAACACCAGAAGTAAAAACAAGATCGCAGTGAAGGCCAGTCGTCTCCGCAAGGTTAGCACGTCGTTAGTGGGGAACTGCATACGTTTTTATAATAAAATACCCACCGAAATTGTTAATTTACCGTTCAGTCAATTTAAGTCTCATGTTAAAAGTAATTTGCTAAGCAAGGCGTATTATACTGTCTACGATTTCTTAAACGACAAAAATGCCTTTAAGCCAGTAGTAGGCTAATTCTATTAGGAATATACCTATTTAAATACACATTATAAGTACCTACCTGAAATAATTGTTCCATTTTATGTAAGAAGACAGCACGTAATGCTGTTTCTCGCCGAGCAAGTCGCTTATTAATCTTTGTTTTTAACACCGTCCGGTGGCTTGAATATGTCATGCTCGCTTAAAGGGTGTTCGCGCACCTACTCGCGACATCTAGCGCCGCGCGTCAACACCACACCAACCGCCCCTCTCCGAGCAAGATCTCCGCTCTCACTCGACTCGATATACGGCACGATATACGATCGTCCGTTACGCATTAAATATTTTTATAGTATAACGTCTTTTTGCGAAATAAACGCACTATACAACTACATAAATAAAATACTTCATTGAATGGACCCTGGAAACCACCGAATCCTGCACATAATTTGGTCCTTCGAGCACGGATTCAGCGAGAGAAGTCAGCTCGTCAGGAAGACGAACTCCCCTACGAGAAGACACCAGCACCTCGCCGACGTCTGCAGCAGTGAACGGTCAGGTCTACCTATCCCGTCTATGCCTCTACTAGTCGAATTGTGTTAAAACCGTGTCGTTTTGTGCATTCCAGTGCGCTCGTTATCGCAAGTCACGCAGCGGCAGCCATTGTCATCTACCGCACTCATTCGTTTATACACGTAAGTTATTTCAATTTCACTTAATCTTGCAAAATGGTTGGAGAAGGTGATAAGCTAACTGTTCCTAGTGGATCAGGATCACCTAGGAGAAACCAGGACTCCGCAAATTCAGACCTACGTAAACAAAGAGGTCACATGAAGGGCAGGCTAACCCAATTTAAAAAATATGTAGACTCCTTTCTAGCGGTGACTCCTACTAAAGTACAAATTGCCGAGTTAAAATTACGTATGCAAGCGGCTACAGAGATTTTTCAAAGTTTTAACGAAATCGAAAGTCAGATTGAACTTTGTACTCCAGACTCGGAAATGTGTGCTAATTACGAATATGTAGAAACACTCGAATTGTTATATTTTGGTACCATGGCTAGCGCTAATTGTTTAGTCGACAGTGTTGAGACAAATAACGGTTCTACAGCAAGTTGTGGTCATACCGCGCACAAACAGTTATCAAATTTGAAACTGCCTGAAATAAAATTGCCCTGCTTCGATGGTTCGTATGATCGTTGGCTCGAATTTAAAAATTCATATGAAACTATGATCCATAAACATTCCAATCACGATGCGATTCAAAAGTTTCATTATTTGCGTTCATCATTAAGCGGTAGTGCATTACAAGTAATTAGTGCGTTAGAATTTACGGCATCTAACTACATTCAAGCATGGGAGTTACTAGAAATTCGGTATCACAACCCTAGGCTTTTAGTGCACAATCACATAAAATCGTTGTTCAATATTTCAGCTTTGAAACAAGAATCTTCGACTCAGATTCGTAAATTAATCGACACTATTTTGCGTAATTTACGCGCTCTGAAAACGTTAGATGAACCTACCGATTCGTGGGATACGTTATTAGTCCACTTAATTGTGTCCAAACTCGATGCATCCACGGAACGTAAATGGGAATCTCACATAGGGTTTCTTTCGAATAAGTCGAGCAATAATGAGTCTAAGAAACTTAAGCTGGAAGATCTCTTATCGTTTCTCAGAAACCGGGCTGATACGCTAGAAATGATAAACTCGAGTCAGTCTAAAGCACCGATTGTGATTGCTAATAAACATAATTAAGGTAACGGCGCCTATTACCGTGGTACGTGAGGTAGTTTTCAAATTATAATAAAAAATTTGGGGTATGAAAGCTCCTTAATGTCCTAGATTAATTTTTTTATTGAAGAGTGTTTATTGAACGTTCAGAGTCGTACATTTTTGAGCCAATTATTATTTATAATATTTGATAAAATAATTATTGAAACCACGAAAGGAGAATCTTCTATTACCGTGGTAATGGATGGTATGTGATTCTATTACCGCGAATTAAGCTTTTATTACCGAGGGTATAAAAAGCAGCAATTTTCTACCATCGGTAATAGTAACCTGATACACAATTTGGCACCCAATATCGATGGTTAAAATAATATTCGTGACTTTGGTTCCGTACTATATAAAAATAAATAAAAAATGAAACAAAAATCAAAAAAATTACCTCCACTGGTTATAATAGCACAAGCCCAATTTCATAAGAAAACCGCAAATCGATGTACAGTTTAGCCGTTTGGCACACGCATACTAGAGGTCAAAACAATTTTTTTGACCCGCAGTTCCTAAAAAAAATTCCCTTAGGGAGGCCGAAACATTTTTCTTTTTGTAAAAAAATATTTTTCAGAAACCTATCGTGTGAAGTATCATATGAAAGGGCTTTTCGAGGCGATTCTAAAAATATACCACATCATTACATTTTATCCATATTTTTTTTAATAAAACCAAAATAAGTTTCGAAACATACTAAGTTTGGGCTACTCCAGACACGATATGGATGTTTTTTTATTTATTCAATATACTAAAAATGATACTTGATATGCTCATATCTAACCTTAAAAAAAGCAATTTTGAAAATAATTACATTAAATATATTTTTTTAATTTTTCAATATTACCAAGTGACACAGTTCTACTTCAATACCTATTTTACGTGAGTTATGGAACAGTACTGCAGATGCGGTACATATTAATCATAACATGATACGTAGTATCCATATATCCAACGGGAAATACCTCTTTAACCCTTTAACTGCGCTTTTTCATCAGTTGGTATAGTTTGGTTAGTTTTTGTCACAAAATATCAAGGTTGGACTCTTTCAAATACGATAAACCCAACTAATTAGGTTAGATATCAAGATATAACGTATTACATATGATCCGTTATATCTTGATCTTTATCTTGAACCCCAAGAAAGTTATTTGAAAATAATTTCATTTAGTTTTTTTACAGGGTATTATAAAAAACCTAGTAAGTACAATACTGAGCATTCTAATATTCTATATTTCCGGGTTTCAAATGTTTTAAGACTTTATTTAATTTACAAATTTTGCTCGGTTATTTCCGTCCACCACACATCTTTAAATTTTATCAAATGAAACTGTACGAACGGAACCCTAGATGAGATTTATTTTAAGAGAAGACTAAAATGTCACTCGGTAATAGGATACTTCTTTGTAACCTATTACCGACCCAAACAAATAAAGAATGGGTCGGTAAAAGATTCCCATAGTTACTATTACCGAGTGTTATGGGATGTATCGATGTACATAATGGAGCCTTAATTTATTTAATTAAAACCCAAAATCGGTAATTTTTAACAATTTAATGACGACGAGCGTCTATACAGAGGTTTGTATAAAAAGTGAATGTGCCGGGTAGGCTTTTGAAATAATTAAAACTAGCTTGAAGCGCCTGCCATTATTGAATAGCAGCAAGTATCAGAACGAAACTATCAGGAGTCTGAACATCTTCCCGCCTCGTTGAAAGGAACAGCCTTTCAAAACTGTAGGTCCTCAGCTGATGGTAGAGGGCACAGGCGCACGAGTGGTCGTCGTACGCAACCCTTCGTAGTTGTTACGTCTGCTACTCTGGAAACACCGTCGGATCCCGGGAACAAGCGCGTAACTCTTCCAAGACGCCAGCAAAGCGGAGGCACGTGGTCTTCATGAAGCAGAACCAAATCACCCACGCTTAGCTTGGCAGTGTTAGTTCTCCACTTGGTTCTCTCTTGGAGCTCAGATATATATTCTCTCTACCATCTTTGCCAAAAGTGCTGGCGCATCTTCTCTATGCGGGCGTAACGTTGCAGAGAATATTCTTTGAAGTTCTCCAGTGCAGGTGACGGCAGTGCTGTCAGCGGTCTTCCGATTAAGAAGTGCCCTGGAGAGAGGGAAAGGAGATCGTCAGGGGATGTTGACATTGGGCACAAGGGACGACTATTAAGTATAGCTTCCACTTGCGCGAACAAAGTACAAATCTCTTCAAATGTTAAATGGCTATTGCCAACTACTCGTTTTATATGGTGCTTAGAGGATTTTACGCCAGCCTCCCAGATCCCGCCGAAGTGAGGTGCGTAAGTAGGGCTAAATATAAATTTTATGTACTCTTGGCTCGCAAAATCAGATAAAGAGTCTTGATTTGTTTTCAAAAATTGACCTAATTCTTTAGCCGCAGCGACAAAGTTCCGGCCATTGTCACAAAATACTTCCGCTGGCTTGCCTCTTCGCGCAATGAATCTCCTAAGCGTCATTATAAAGGAATTTTTGGTTAAGTCACTAACTGCTTCTAAATGCAAACACTTGTAGCGCATGCAAACAAACAAGCATAAATAGCATTTTATCAATTTAGCACCTCGGCCTTTACGATTTACAATGTAAAAAGGTCCTGCAAAATCTAAGCCAACTGATACAAACGGAAAGTCTGGACTTATCCTCTGAACGGGGAGGTTACCCATTTTAGGAGTCAGAGTGTCACCACGAACACGCCTGCATCGCATGCAACTGTTGACTGTGCGTTGAGCTAGTCGCCTTCCATTTAACGGCCACACATTTTCCTTCACAATGGATAGCAACAATTGAGGAGGTGCGTGCATATTTTTGATATGCGCATCACTAAAAATAAGTTTAGTAAAACGATGAGACGCGTGAAGCAATATTTGATGCTTCTTTTCGTATGGATAATCAGATGCATCGATTCGCCCGCCAACCCTAATCACCATATGTTCATCCATAAAAGGTGAAAGCTTTAATAATTTCGATTTAGGGTTCAACGGTTTAGATTTTGTTAGCATCTCGTACTCATTTTGAAATGATTGCCTTTGGGCAATTACGCAAATAAAATTTAACGATTCAGTCAACTCGTCCACGCTTAAAATTCCCATGCGCTTATTTGTCGGGTTTTTCAAATTAAAAATCATTCTTTTAACATACGCAAAAGTTCTTTGCAATCTATTTAGAGTCGAGTATTTTTCAAAGTCAATTAATGGGGGCGTTATGTTTATAAAATTCGATTTTACTTCTGGTAAGTCTACTTTACAGTTGTTTAAAATAGGCCATTTATTTTCTTGTTCAATTAAAAATGTAGGTCCACACCACCACAGATCCAGCTTTGGAAGGTGGTTGGCATCCACCCCGCGCGAAATAAGATCGGCTGGATTTGTAGAGGTTGGCACATACCTCCATGATGATTCTATAGTCTTCTCTAAAATTTCATTAATACGATTTGCTACGAATGCCTTCAGTTTGGCGGTTTTATTGTGAATCCAACCTAACACTATGCTCGAGTCGCACCAATGAACCACACGATCCGGTTTATATCTCAGCGAGTCTAGAACTGCCCTGCTGAGCTTGGCAGCGAGCAGAGCAGCGCTCAACTCTTGCCGCGGCATCGTAGTGGGCTTCAGTGGCGCCACTTTCGATTTCGCGCACAAAAGCCTTACAGTGACGTCATCGTTTTCAGTTACAGACTTCATATAAATACAAGCTCCAAGCGCTAATTGAGATGCGTCACTGAAAACATGCATCTCGATATACTTTGGTGAATCACATAAAACCCGTCTATTTATTTTAAGATTTTGAATGAATGGCAAACTTTCAGTAAATTTATCCCACTCTTTTCTTATGAAATCAGGAACGGGCTGATCCCAATCATGTTTCAGCTGCCACAATTTCTGAAGAAGCATTTTTGGCTTTATTATACATAAACTTAAACAACCCAGTGGGTCGAAAATCTTAAATGCATTTGACATGATGTATCTTTTAGTTATGCTATCGCTTGGGAGAGGGTCTTTGACTGGAAAATTTAACGTGTCACTAACTGGATTCCACCCTAGTCCAAGTGTGCTTGCAGCTTCACTAATTACTAAGTTTTCGCGTGTATTTATACTCGAGTCCTCAAATAAAGAAGACGAGTTACTTTTGTATTTTCTTAAATTAAAGCATCCTGTCATCAACGCCTCTGAGACAGATTTTTGTATATATCTTAATTCATTCTCATTATTGGATCCAGTAATCAGGTCATCAACATAAAAGTCTTTTTGAATTATTTATTTATTTATTTATTTATTATTGTTTTGATGAGCTGATCTTGCTGCTCCTCTCCGACTTGAAATAAACAACGCGTGCTCAAATAGCTCGCACTTCCGGTTCCGTAAGTGAGAGTATTTAATCGCAGCGTTTTAAGGGCCTCAGACTCATCTTCTCTCCATAGCACCAATTGCAAATCGCGGTCTTTGTCATGGACTTGTACCTGCCGGTACATTTTCTCAATGTCGCCAGATAAAATGTACTTATACTGTCTTGCTCTTACAAGAATGGAGAAAAGAGAGTCCTGGACATTAGGACCCACCATCAAAATGTCGTTTAGCGACTTTCCAGAGGAGGAGGAAGCAGAACCATCATAGACTACTCTAAGAGAAGTAGACTCACTTTCTTTTTGAACTGCATGATGACACAAAAAATAATTGGGGTATGGCTTAGGCAAAGTAGATTCTGATAGGTGATCTAACTGTTCATACTCATTTATAAATTTAATGTATTCGGACTTCAAGGTCGGGTTTCGCTTGAATTTTCGCTCCAAATTAAAAAATCGTTTTCTGGCTAAATAGTAGGAATCACCAAGACTTTCGGGTGATTCAATTAACGGCAATTTAACGCAGAATCTGCCGTTTTCTAAACGCATAGTGTGAGTCAAGAAGTGCCTGTCACATTCCTTATCATTTTGATTTAAAACGGGTTTGCTGGGAACCTCTTCGGTCTCCCAGAATTTAGTTAACATATTTTCTATATTGTCTTGTGTTGTAGTAGTTAGCGCGTGATTACAGTTTATTTTATTGTGATTTATTTTAGTGTTATCTTTTGTATATACCGGTCCGGATATTAACCAACCTAATTTAGTTTTACGCAATTTAGGATTATAAGGACCCATGGAATATTGTTCGCTACCTAGGATGTCCCAAAAAATATCCGCCCCAATCAAAACTTCGATGGCGGCTGGTTGGTTAAAATCGGGATCCGCTAACTGAATATGATCTGGTATCTGTAGACTTTGGATATCTACTGGATATTTAAGTATGTTGCCTGTTAGCTCCTTTAGAACAAAGCACGATAAGGCAACTTTGAACGGATCATTTAACGAATTTATTTGAGCATTACACCTTTCGACGATGTTGTTTGCACAGTTATTTCCTATTCCTATGACCTTTAGACAGTCTATGGATTTTGATTTTAATGACAATCTGTCTTTGAGCGATTTAGTAATAAAGGACGACTCGCTCCCACAGTCTAAGAGAGCTCGGACCTTTTCCTTTTGGTTTGTTTCCGGATTAGACACTTCAATCAACGCTGTGGATAAAAGAACTTGTTTATTGCCCGAGTTAGGAAAATTAGCCGTAGACGATGTGTGGCTGAACGTAGCGGCATTATTTATAATGCCTGGACTAGGTTCATGCAGCAAACTATTGTGCATCTTTTTACACTCCCGGCAAGGACCCCCACGACACTCGCTGACTGGGTGACCCTGCCTAAGGCAGTTTTCACACAACTTGTAATTCGCGACATCGGCTAATTTCTCTTTCATTGTTTTTGCTGCAAAAATGTGACAGTCGTATATTTTATGATTATCACCACATATTATACACACAGAGGTGCCAGGCTTGTATTGATTATTATTAAAATATTGTTTTGTTTTTTGATTTATACCTGCAAATGATTTGACATGAGCATTTCGTTCGTGTTTGTTGTTATTATAGTTATTATGGTGATAAGGTGCTGGCGGGCTTGGACGTGACGTGGAAGGCACGAATTTAGTGGTGCTTGACTCATATTTGTTGCGATTAAATGCCTCCAGAACGTCAGCACGATCAATCAAAAATTTGTGAAATTGATCTAAGGTCGGAACGTCATCTATTGCATTCCGATACTCCTCCCACTTCATCAGTGTGCGGCTGTCTAATTTGGATGACAACATAAATATGATCAACATATCCCACTTGTCGGTCGGCTGGCCTAGACTAGACAAGGCTCTCAAATTTTTTGTTACATGATCTACTAAAAAACGCAGTGATCTTTCAGACTCTCGGGTTTGCGCTTGTATGTTGAACAATGAGCTCAAGTGATGATTTATCAATAACCGTTTATTGTCATAGCCATCACCGAGCAGTTTCCAGGCCTCTGTGTAATTAGCAGAAGATACTTCAAGGTTGGAAATAATTCTGGCCGCGTCTCCCTCTAAGTAGGATATGAGGTAGTGAAATTTGTGTATTGGCTTAATGCGATCATTTTTATGAATAAGATTTTCGAATGTGTCACGAAACTCAAGCCAGCGGAAGTAGGCACCATCAAATTTCGAAATTTGGATCTGTGGCAACTTAAAACTTTGATCCTGATGATCGTGAGTACATTGAGCCTCTAAAGCGACAGAGTTTCGTCGTTCAAATTCGCTTATACTATGTTTTTCCAACAATGTTTTAGCTGTAGCTATGTTTGTGATAATATTTTGCTCAATCATCTCCCGTTCATCAAGCTCACTTGACATATTTTCAGAATTCAGGATCTCAATCTCATTTTGCACAGAGTCGAACTTAATTGACAAACCCTCTAGCTTACTGACCTTGAGACTCAGCTCGGCTAATTCAATAGTCGTAACATCCGAGTTCCTCATAAACTCATTCATGTAATTTTTAAATTTAGTTATTTGTCCTTTAATTGAACTACGCGATATAGTTAACTCTTGCAGCCGCTTAGCGGCCGCGGCTGCACTAGATTTGTCAATTGGGTCCGGAGTCATTTTATTTATGAAAATATAACTTTATGTTTTTGAATAGCTGTTAACTATAGAAATTATAATAATAGTTTTATCTCACGCTCCTCACTACGCTGGTACTTGCCGAGCTGGGGGTCCGGCCGCGTGAACTCAGCTGATCTTATACTTTCAATGCCAAGTCGCGGTGCGACGAACCTGGAATAGTCGGCGAAGCAATTATAATACCGCGAAATAACCATATATAGGTTAAATGAGGGCTGATGGGTTAGCAAGAACTCGTTCGTAATAGTAAAATGAATTTAATTGAGTGAAGAAATTACGCTAAGTGGTTTTAACTAGTCAAATTTTAGGTAAAACTTTATGTATTTTATACAATCAGACGTTTAAAACATGGGCCACCATATAATTTAAGTATTTACAGATTCACAGTTATGTTTTACGAAATTGGAAGTAGGTACATCTATGTTCCTACGTGAATAGAACAATGGTAATGAACTACGTAATTTTAGCACGAAAAATAATTATATTTAGACGGCTATATTGCCCTTATTGCGCAAGTAGAAGTATATTTGTACTTTAGTGACTAGCTATAAGAAAATTGTTTGCAATTTTGACTTACTAGATAGGTTTAAGGTAATGGCGGAAGGACAAAGGAAGGGCACTTATCTTTGGCAATTGCTTCTTCGCACGGGTGGTCTTTAGCTGTACCACTGCACTGCACTTGTTCACAATCCAGACAAGGTTTACTCTTCTGTCTCCTGGTCCACGGATCCAATCTTCTGGCCTTTACTGCATACGCGCCTTTTGTGAAGTCGGATCTTGATATTTAGTATTTTGCAGATTTTTCTTGTTTTTTCATTGTTCCCCTCATGAGCCTCCAATTTATGTATCGATGTACATAATGGAGCCTTAATTTATTTAATTAAAACCCAAAATCGGTAATTTTTAACAATTTAATGACGACGAGCGTCTATACAGAGGTTTGTATAAAAAGTGAATGTGCCGGGTAGGCTTTTGAAATAATTAAAACTAGCTTGAAGCGCCTGCCTTTATTGAATAGCAGCAAGTATCAGAACGAAACTATCAGGAGTCTGAACATGGGATCTTACCATCGGTAATAGACTTAATTTGGAATTTTGTAAAATCTAATTCCGATCCATAAAAACTTTAGGATACAATTGTATTTTCATTACAAATCGAACATACACATTACAAGCTTGGTATAAAACCATATTCACATAACTGGTACGTATATATAGTTAATTATTACAATATTTGAACGACATGACAAAATAAGGGTTTCCATAGAAACTGCGGATTCAGTACTAAAGTTTTGGTTAAAAATGAAGGGTTTGTTGAATACTTTCCATACCACGGAAATGGTTCTTTAATAGCGACAATAGGTCAAGATTCGAATAACTGTAGGAGATTTTATAATCGATGACATATAAAAAAATAAAGCACAAAGAAGAAAATCGCCGACTTAACTATTACCGTGGTATGCCACGGAATTAGTTTACCCTACTAAAAATGGCGTCTATCACCGCTGTATTTTATATTTCATTTTAAATGCATTTCCAGGCCAAAAAATATATTATGAGTACCCACAAGTCGTGCCGAAAACTATAAATAACCATTTAAAATCCATAGCATTCGTTTAATTGTCATACATATTACGTGAAATAGTAAATAAGATGCGGGTATACTAACCAGTGACGTAACGCGTTTGTATGACACAACCTCTTCCTACGCCGCCGTCGCGGAAACTGACGAATTGCGAGCTTGTTATTTAATTCACACACATTTGCGTAAACAGGACCGTTAGTCAACTAAATTAGGCTTCATCTGTGTAAAGAATGTTTTATTGTAAATCGAACGGTTTGCCTTTAAAATGCGTATTTTGAAATGCCGCGGTAATGGTAGCCGAAATTGATACCCCCGGTAATAGGCGCCGTTACCTTACGCGTCTAACAAACCGACTCAAGTAGGCAGTTATGTATCTACCGGTACCAATGCGACTAAATCTAAGTCGTTCCAAAATAAACCCTTTCGATCCTGTGCGTTGTGTAACGAGAATCATGCACTATATACGTGTGTTAAGTTTTTGAATTTACCTGTACAAGATAGGTTAAATTTAGTTCGTACCAAAAACTTATGTAACAACTGTTTACGCGAAGGACATTCCTTAAGTGAATGTTTATTCGGTCCATGCAAACAGTGTCAACAAAAGCACAATAGTTTATTGCACGTCGAGAGTAGCCGCGGTGAGGGTGTGTGCGCGAGGCCGTCGAATGCGCCTGCACACAGCGTATCCTTATCAGTGCCGAGTACGTCTAGCTATTGTGTATCTGCCGACCGCGCGCCGGTGGCTGAGTGCAGCGAAGGCGCCGCGGACGAAACGCGGTTCATTCCCAAGCAAGTTTTACTTTCCACAGCATTAATAGAAGTAGCCGATAGGAACAATCAATTTCATACGTGTCGTGCTCTTTTAGACAATGGGAGTGAACATTGCTTCATTACGGAAGATTTAAGAAATCGATTAAATACAACTATAATACAGTCCACTATTCAGATCTCGGGTGTAGGACAGTCTGTCACACAGTCGAGTCATTCATGCGACATAAATATACGTTCTAAAATAAACGATTATCACACGTCGATAAAATGTTTTGTCTTGCCGCGCATAACTTCCAGTTTGCCCTCGACTTGCATTGATGTCGATCATATACGTATTCCTGATAACATTCAGTTAGCAGATCCGACATTTGACGTGCCTTCTAAGATCGATATACTTGTCGGTGCGGATAAATTTTGGGAATTATTAGACGAAGATAGGATTCGCTTATCAACTGGACCTTACTTACAAAATTCGAAGTTAGGCTGGTTGTTATCTGGTCCAATAAATACACGGAACATGCGCATTAATAATCAAGTTCAGTGTAATTTCACTCAGGCGATTGACACTCAACTCCGAAAATTTTGGGAGATTGAGGACATTCCTCAAGTAAATTGTATTCTTACAGCTGACGAACAGAAATGTGAGGATCTTTTTATCAATACGACTAAACGCGAAGATAACGGTAGATTTTCGGTACGCATGCCGTTAAGAGAATCACCAGACTCATTAGGTGATTCTTATACGTTAGCAAAAAATCGATTTTTATCCTTAGAACGTAAACTTGAACGTTTGCCGGAATATAAACGTTTATATTGTGACTTTATGTGCGAGTACGAAGAGATGGGTCACATGACTCGTGTAAACAATTATGGTGCGCCGAATTATTTTATGCCTCATCACGGAGTATATCGATCAACCAGTAGTACCACTAAGTTACGAGTAGTATATAGTGGAAGTGCCACTACTACTACAAATAAATCGTTGAATGATATTCAGCTTCCGGGACCAGCACTCCAAAATGACATATTTTCCATTTTACTACGTTTCCGTCAATACAAATACGTAGCCTGTGCTGATGTGGAGAAAATGTTTCGGCAGGTTTTGATTCAGCCAGATCAGAGATCCTTGCAAATGATTGTCTGGCGCGAGAAACCCACTGATCCGTTACACGTCTATGAGCTAAATACCGTTTCGTACGGTACCGCAAACGCACCCTATTTGAGTATGCGATGTATACGACAACTTGCATCGGAATGTGGTGATGACGTCATCGCGCGAGTCATTAACCAAGACATATTCGTTGACGACTTAATTACGGGGGATGATAATTTTCAATCCCTACTCGATATTTGCCAGAAAACGTATAACGTTCTGCAGTCAGGATGTTTTCCTTTACGTAAATGGACCTTTAACCGTGACGTCACTAATGATAAATCTAAGGAGCATTTTACTGGGGAACACACGCAGAACAAAACACTCGGGCTAGGCTGGGATAATACGCTCGATGAATTGTATTTCACCACAAAGATCGATCCGCTGCCTACCTCGTCACACTTAAATAAACGTACGATGTTATCAATTATTTCACTACGACCCGCTAGGACTACTGTGTCCTGCAGTAATAGTATCCAAAATTTTGTTACAAAAACTTTGGTTAAGTAAGATCGATTGGGACACTCCAGTGTCTAGGGACATCGCGTTAACCTGGCATAATTTCATGGACACTCTGCATTACTTAAACGATTTACGAATTCCGCGTCATGTAAGGGGTGAACACACTGGACGTTCGGAACTTCACATTTTTTCCGATGCATCTTTACATGCTTACGGTGCATGCGCATACGTTAGGTCATACGAGGAAGGGTCAGATGTTACCGTGAAATTACTGTGTGGTAAAAGTAAAGTTTCACCACTTAAATCGCTTACGATTCCGAAACTTGAACTTACTGGCGCATTAGTTGCTGCCCGCCTTTGCAAGAAAATAACTGATTCCTTAAGGTTAGTGTTCACTAACATTTACTTTTGGACCGACTCGACAATAGTCATGGGATGGATTCATATGTCTCCCCATTTACTAAAACCGTTCGTTCAAAACCGAGTAACCGAAATAAACGAACTTACTGGTAACTCGACTTGGTTGCATGTAAATAGCGGAGACAACCCTGCTGACTTATTGTCGAGAGGGGAGGGACTAGATAGTTTAGTTAACTGTAGTTTATGGTGGAACGGACCATCATTTTTACATGATACGAAATCGGATTTTATTCATGACAATTCAAATGAAAACACGGTCATTGATAACTTACCTGAATTACGATCCAAAATTGTAAGTTTGGTTTGCAATCCATGCGATGAAACATTTCGTTTTGATAGATGTTCGTCATACATAAAATTAATTCGTAGTGGCGCGTATGTACTCCGCTTTATTCTAAACTCACGCATTAACTCTGAGCGTAAACAACTTCGCCAAACCGGTTCATTATCAGCGGACGAGCTGGGTGCATCGCGTCGCATGCTAGTTAGATTTGCACAGATGCAATCATTCCCGGACGTTTACGATAACTTACTTAAAAATAAAACTATTAAGACTAACGGTAAACAGTACAATCGCATATCTAGTCTTAACGTGTTTTTAGACGATAATAAGTTACCAGTGATTCGAGTCGGTGGTAGATTGTGTAACTCAACTAGGTTCGATTACAATAAAAAACATCCGATGTTATTGTGCAGTAAACATAGCTTCACGGTGTTGTTATTCAAATACGAGCATAAGCGGCTGCTCCATGCAGGCCCGCAGCTTCTCCTGTCTACCATGCGTGAATGTTGGTGGCCATTAGGTGCAAGGAACTTAGCAAGGAAAACAGTTCAGCAATGTGTTACCTGTACTCGATTGAAAGGTAAAGTTCTGAGTCCTATTATGGGTAATATTGTTATAGACCGGTTAGAACCTGGTTTTCCCTTTAATCGCACAGCTACGGATTACGCGGGCCCAATTTTCATCCTTAATCGAAAGGGCAGGGGAGCTCAACTCATTAAGGCATATGTTAGTTTGTTTATATGTTTGGTCACACGAGCCGTCCATTTAGAACTTGTTACGAGTCTCTCCACTGATGATTACTTATTAGCACTTAAACGATTTATCAGTAGAAGAGGTAAACCTCACGTAATATTTTCCGACAACGGTAGAAATTATGTAGGCGCTGAAAAGGAGTTTTCAGCGTTTCTAAAAAATAAATCGAAGGAAATAGTCGACTTTGCAGCAAATGAAAGCATTAAATTTAGCTTTATACCTCCTTATTCTCCTCATTTTGCTGGATTTTGGGAAGCTGGAATAAAATCGTGCAAATTCCATTTAAAACGGGTTGTAGGCAACGCTAGGCTAACATATGAAGAGTTTAGCACGGTTTTAACACAAATCGAAGCCGTCCTAAACTCCCGTCCCATGTCACCTATGTCCACAGACCCTAACGACTTTTCTCCACTTACGCCTGCACATTTCCTGATCTGCCGACCGCTGACTAGCCCTGCAACCGAGGACCTGACAGCTGAGCAGCCTTCCCGCCTGTCACGCTACGCCAGGATCGAATTGCTACGCCAACACTTCTGGCAGCGCTGGGCCAAGGAGTACATCGCAGAGCTTCAGCTTAGAACGAAGTGGAAGACAAAGAAAGCTGATATAACTCTTGACAGCCTCGTTGTAATCAAAGACGATAACCTGCCACCACTTAAATGGCGGTTAGGCCGAGTCACGCGTCTATATCCTGGAAACGACGGCGTATCCCGGGTCGCTGACATCCGTACAGCGACGGGTACCATTCGACGCGCCTTTTCAAAGATCTGCCCGCTTCTACCAGAGCCGGCAGTCCTCGATGGGTGAAGAATCCTGTTGGGAGCTGGTGCTCCCAAGGCCGGGGGCATGTTCGCGCACCTACTCGCGACATCTAGCGCCGCGCGTCAACACCACACCAACCGCCCCTCTCCGAGCAAGATCTCCGCTCTCACTCGACTCGATATACGGCACGATATACGATCGTCCGTTACGCATTAAATATTTTTATAGTATAACGTCTTTTTGCGAAATAAACGCACTATACAACTACATAAATAAAATACTTCATTGAATGGACCCTGGAAACCACCGAATCCTGCACAAAGGGCTTTGCTAACGGTGGCGTCGTTGATCGGGTCGCCACCTTCCCTAACATATAGTTGAGGAAGGCGATGGCTGAGATATGCGTCATACTCGTGATCGGGTGCTGTTTGTGGAGTCCGGACTGTTCATGCTTGCAAAGGCATAGTACCTACCTAACTTCTTAAATACTAGTGTTATTTTATTATTATCGTATTGACGAGAGACATCATTCCGATCTTGACACGTTTTATTGTTATTGACCATGTACATCACTGACAATATTACATGAATATTCCTTTTATTTATTGTTTTGTTTTGACGCTTAGAGACCGTATACATCTCTACGAACATTGAATAATTATTAATTGTATTTGGACGCTCAGGGACTTTATACATCTCTGGAATACTGAATTAATATCATTAACTTTATGTTAATGCACAGACCTTATTCTTATCGAATGTAATGGTCATATTTTGTTTTGTTTTCATTAACTTTGTGACATTTAGTGTGTTGTTATATCAGTCCTTAATGTGCAAATTTTAAATTATTATTGTGTTAGATTATTATTCTTTTATTGTAAGATTATTATTTTTATTGTAAATTACCGTTTGACATGTAAAAGTACCCTTACGGCCTATTTGCAGAATAAATAATTTGTATTTGTATTTGTATGTCCGCGTCATCATGGAGATTGTCGGTCACCCAATGTCCAAGGTACTTAAAGCGAGTCACTCTTCGGACAGGAGCTCCACACAAGAAAACGGAAGGAAGTGAGTCAAAGGCCTTGTTACCTGCTTTAAATACTAGCAGCTCGCTCTTACTAGTGTTGTACGTCAGACCATGGGCGACCGCGTACTCTTCACAAACCTTTAATAGCTTTACGAGCGCACTGGTCGACGGGCACAGCAGCACCATATCGTCCGCGTAGCTGATATTATTGACCATGGTGCCACCGATCGAGCACCCTATACCTGTGCTGCTGAGCCTGACAATCAACTCGTCCATGTACAAGTTGAACAAGCGGGGCGATGTGAGACCCCCCTGTCTCACTCCGCACTCCAACCTGTACACATCCGAGAGCGCTCCTGCCCACCTCACCTGATTGGTTTGATTCCCATACCAATAACGGAGCAGGTTGATTACTCCCGACCCTATGATCGACATGATTGTCAAGTGATCTATTGATTTATCTACAACGAGCTTACGATACATTCTATTACGGTTTATCTTTCTGGACTCCCCCTCCTCTATATCCATTAAGCATTGCTATAGCATCATGTTTATACTCGGGCTCGAGCCACAAGACGCCTGCCAATTTACGTTAATGCTCGCTCCTAATACAATAATATTAGTCCATTTACCCTATTTATCCACCGAAGGCTTCATGTCGGAAGCAAACAACCTAGTGTCGAAATCAATTGTATTGTTTAAATATGCTCTTTATAATTGAATAAAATGGCTGTTAGAGAGTCAATTACCAAGTACCTAAACCTCAAAAAAATGTTCAATGGTAGAAAGGAGTTGCGTTGCGAAGTATATAAGGTTTAAGAACCTAATTTTTAATTCATAATCGCAAATCGCCTTAGTCCAGGCGTTCTCTATGGCGTAAGCTTTGCGCGTAGGCAAGTGTCAAATGAAAATATAATAAAAAAAGAGTAGAAGAATATGGAGGCCCAATGATTTGGTGTTATGTGTCATCAAAAGTTAAACAAAGTTTTTTACTATTTTAAAATTATGATTAAGTAACAACAAAAGTCTTGCGAATGTGGCCCAAATTTATTTTTCTTTAAAGAGACACGTTTTTTAAACTACACTAGTGATATAACTAAATTATTTCACGACATCTTTTTTAAAGTACAAAAATTGCATGGAAAAACGCGTAGTAATTACATGAGAAAACAAATAATGTTAAGTTGATGTATATATCGTAATACAAAATCTTACGAAGAAGATAGAATAGGACGATACTCGTAGATATTCTTCCAGGAAAAGTGTAATTGAAAATTTCTTCTTATGCGCCAGTCCATACATCTAATGAACTCGCTCATGCATTATTTAGAAAAAAGCTGCCTCGACTCAAAGAGCTAAACACACATCCAAATATGAAAATGGCAGCGTATCATCAGTTAATTGCGTTAGCGTGAGTCTAAAAATGATGAAAATACTGAAAACAGTGTTCTAGCGAGCACGGCCATGCGGTGGATTATTGAATTAACCGCCTCGGTCTGCGCATTGCAGACTTTTGCAGCGCCGCGGAGGACAACCGAAGGGAGAACGCTTTGTGCAACTAAACTTGTAGGTACTAATCGAAGTAGTGGTACAATTGGGATGATGACTAAGATTTTTTATGATGTCATTCGAACCAGTTTTTGGAGAGGAACAAATGTTTGTATGGGAGCAACTACAATTAAAGAACATAAATAACCAAAAATAAATAAATACACAAAGATTGACGTCGCTGGCGGCAGCGCTAAACGCTTCATACTGATTGACAGACAGGTATGACGTCACAACTGCCATTTGTTAGTACAAAGTAGTTGTATCGTTGTATGGAAAATCCGGTAAATTGTTGTTTCGGTCGCGAAATACTGCGTTTACGTACATAGTTGTCATACAATTTTGTTTCTATAAAAACGTAAGGATTCTATTAGTAGCTTTAAATTTACTCTTGGACAATAAAAACAATGCATATTTTTTCTAAACTTTCAAGATTTTAATTTATTTTATTTTTATTTAGGCAACAAACAGTCACATAGGTAGTATCTCTAGAATATAAGGTGCCATCGAATTAGGTGCCAATATTTTAAGAGGTGTTACATTACATCAAAACAATTAACTTTAAGTAGAAATTAAGATAACTTTTTGTATGATATTTTTGTTTTAATTTTTAGAACAAAATAAATAATTTAAAATTTCGTTCAAAAATAACCATCCTGTGTATTTAACTGACAAGGTGTTTAACACTTGCTGTCAAGTGAACATCGCTGTGTGTGACGTGACACACGTCAATGATTCGCGGTAAAATTGTTAACTATCTCATTAACAGGGTGTTTTTACGCAGTAATGTTGTTTCCTTATTTATCTTCAAAAATTAACACAATCTATTTAATATTTCTTATATAAATAGACTCCTAGAGACGAGACTAAAAGTATTGGTACCTAATTCAAATGCACCTTATATAGAAAAACATTAAAAAAGTAATAGACCTGTAGTGCCATCAGTTAAATTATCTATAAACTTATTTTAGAGCGGTAGTGTAATAGCGAACAACAGTAAAATGAGTGCATTTCTACCATTAACACCAGATGTGGTATGGTTATATGTTTGCAACAGATCACATCCAATGCAGTACAGTCGAGGAAACAAACACCCGTTCCGGCTCTTTCTACTTTGACGATAGGGTACATACAAAGGTACGCGTCGTCTCCTCCACTCCACATGACTGGAAGCTATTTTAAGTTTTATAATAACCCACTTAACATAACTATAACTATATATATATCTGGAATTTACAGTTTTAGATGACTAACAATGTGTTTCTTAAAACTTTGAACATTTTTGTGTGAGAAAAGATCAATCGTATCTATGTCTGAAAGATTGGTATTGTAATAGCTGAGACTTTATACTTTATTACGATAATTTGATGGTTTACTATCCATTTAGCATCACTACGTTATCAATTTGAACACGAGGCATCATGCCTATTGTATTAGGCCTAAAAAGCTTATCCGAGTACGATATAAACAAATAAATATTTTCGGGCAGTCTTACACAAATCGACCTAGTCCCAAACTGAGCAAAGCTACCACTACTGCTATGGGTAACACTCGACGATAAACATACTCATATAGATAAATAATTACTAAAATACATAGAAAATAACCATGATTCTGAAACAAATATTCGTGCTCATCACACAAATAATTGCCCGTGCCAGAATTCGAACCCAGGACCTCACGCTTCGTAGGCAGGGTCACCACCAACTAGGCTAAACCGGTCGTCGGTCGGTATAAACATTTTGTTTGAGAACTAACAATATTTTACTACACTACATTTTAATTCATATCACATCACATACTCATATTCACTGCGAAGAATCGCTACGCGCTACGCTCGCTCGTAGCCGATCCCGCGTTTTTCCCGGTATGTAATGTAGCGGAATTGGCGTAGGCGCCCGCTAGGCGGATTCCTGGGAATGAAAATGTTAACAAGTTCAAGTTCAAGTTATTTATTTTGTTAAACACAGGTTACAAGGTTGGTAAGTACAATAATAATATAAGACCTCCATGTTTTACCCACAGCGTAGGTGTACAAAATATGAATTTTCATTCAGTCAGCTACTTAGGTTCATCAAATTGATAATTACTAAATTATAATATGATATAATGTCAACATAATACAAGCTTATAGGTAGCTACATTAAATTAGGTAAGTATAAATGATGTTTTTCTTCTTTTTATGATGTAGCTAAGGGACCATGTCACGTAGTAGCGTCATTTAGGTAATCTTTAATGGTATAATAGCATTTCTCAGTCAGATATGAGGTCAATTGCCATTTAAATTTATTAATGTCCAATAACTTAATTCGATCAGGAATTTTATTGAAGATCTTCGGTGCCATTCCCAAGATTCCACTTCTCATTAGCGCTGTCTTACTACCCGGCAAAGTTTTCAGTGTATGACTATATTGTTTACGTGTCGGAAACCTGCGACCTTGAGAAACGTTGTTTTAAAAATTTGGATTGGTCTTGACAAAAATACCTACTTCCAGGATGTACAATGAAGGCAGTGTTAATATCTTTAGAGATTTAAAAAATGGTACACAACATTCTCTTATTTTCATCCCACACATTGCCCTTATACAACGTTTTTGCGCTTTGAACGTTATCTCTTTGTGAGTTATCTCTTAATAAGTTGATCCTTCAGTACATTCGTGTGGTGCCCACCTACCTGACGATGTACTCAATTATTTTTTTGTCCGGTCCGAACTTCGTGTTTTACTTTCAAAACTTGGTCTACTTTTCTTATGTTAATTAAACTGCTTACATATGTGGTTAGTTTTCAGCTTTATTATGCATTGGTAGGATACATGTAAAAAAGTCACGTTTTCAATTACTTGACTGTTTCCTACATAAATAGAAAAAAACGATAACATAAATGTAAGGTGAAGAGCAGCTCCGCATTTATCTCACCTCCCTGGCCAGTGTAGCCGTAGACTGGGATGGCATAAATTGAACAAATTTAATGTTTTCTCTTCACAAGAATTACTTTTCGACATTTTGAAAGATCTGTTTGCAATTGCAGCGACGTGGAACGTTTTTACACGTGAGTTAGTTAAATATAGTAAAGCTAATAGAGTTTAAAGGTCGAACCGTAAAATAAGTGTTTCAAATAAGTGTTTCAAAATAAGTGTTTCAAAAGTTGTGTTATCGTTGCAGGCACTAAGGTCGGTATTATCCCAAAGCAACAACTTTTCATTATTCGTTAAACACATATTTTAAATGTATTATACCGACATTTATTTCTTCGAAACAAGTTATTGCAAGTAATAACTTAATGATAATGTTGCTGATATAACACTTTGCTGAACATTTTGCGCCTCTGTGATTCATGATTTATTGTTTAATGCAACAGAATGACGTGCGTTAATGAATGCGAATCAGTAATAACCGGTTTTATCGACAGTGATGGCGGCCGATTGGCTGATTCACTAATGTGAATGTGTTTTTGAGATAAGTGCCCGAATTAAATACATCTGAAATTTGCGATCGTTTAAATATAGGTAAAGTGCCTGCGATGTGGGACGTGGACGCAAAACATTGCCAATGTACGTTATAGTATAGTTAGTTAGATAGATCTAAAATCTAAAAGGAAAAATGACAGTTGGCTTGTCCTAACGTACGTACAATGCGTTACCTGATCGACCTGCTGGTTGATATACTGATTCACTGTAATTTGTTACGTGAACCGACGAGCTAGGAATAGTTTGAAGAATAAAAATAAAACTTTTCTATACGGAATAATATTAAAAAGAAATTAGTACTGTCAGCAGCAGTAGTTGCTACGCGAAATAACGCTCTCAGAATTATCTACACATTTAGTCTATGAAAGGCTTTTAATAACGAAGGCCAGTTTGTGGTATTATTATCAATTCATGTGAATTCGAGGTTTACTGTTATAGTCATTGAAGATTTCGACCATCTGACTCCAATATCTGTTCGCTTACCATGAGTTTGACAATGACGGCTTACGCTAACGAGTATCGAGTTTTCTATTTGTGCATCCCGCTCGTACTGTCAAAGTGCAATAGAGATGCACAGATAGAAAACTCGATACTCGTTAGCGTAAGCCGTCATTGTACAGATCAATGTCATGGTACCATTCTCATCTATTTGTATTGTATATATTATAATATATACATATACCTACAGTCACAAATATATATAAATATAATACAGTGAAATTCGATTAACAAAACTTGAAATGAAAGATTTGGTAAATTATTTACACAGGTAACACATTTACATAGATACATACAAAATTAGTCAAATAAGCGGGCCAAGTATAGGCATGTTGCGGGCAAGTAGTTGCGGGCATAAACATGGCCTGTTTTCGCTATGGCCAAATTATATGACAAATTTGTTATTTTGTTCTTTGAGTCCATCACCTCATTTACATAATTAGGTGCTTCGAAACTGACAAAATTCATAAATGAGCCATATCTTAATTTAGTCTTGCAATATTTCCAATATGTAGTACAAAATTCAATAAAAAACGCCTATTTTTTTATTCGCAAGTATCAAGTAACGTGTGTTTTTTCAAGGTACTTTGAATGTTGTCCAAATAAATTCGTATGGGAATCCAATTTAGTACAAATTATATTTTTTTGCTAGTTGTGAATAACGAACGACCACTTGATTATTTAGCGCGTCTACTGCATTCAACGTAATCAAACATACCGTAATACCGACAGCACAATTCATGCCAATGTTTATTTTATTACCAGTTTACCCGATTCGAACACAATTTACATCAAGAATGCGTTTTGAAACCATTACATTTGCTATAAATTACTTAAACGTCCGGCTACGCGTTTCACGATCATCCCCCACTGACCTCATTAGGGGTTAATAACCCCGACTTATTCTCATTCAAACACCAACAAGTGCGACAGATGTGAGAATTAAAAACACTCCCCCTTAATTTATTTACATCACGACATTCAACTATTAATCCCCCTGTATGAAGGTTTTTAATCTGCTAATGCTCATTTTATTTGAATACTAAGTCAAATGTCCATACAAAAATTGCATACAAATTGAGACCTTATTTTAAACTATTACAGTCCAATTTCAATTCCAATGAAGTATTAAACAGCTGATTCGAAACAGTATTTAAAGATCGATTGTTTTCATTCTTATTGCCACGGAATAAAAGTTAGATTCGTGGGACGCAACGCAAATTGTTTTATTCAACTAATTGCAAAGGGTGTGTCATACGGGAACATAGTAAAGGCGTACGCTGTCGTGCAATAGAAAAGTCCTAAGTGTGGAACTTTTATACTCTTGCCTACTGTTTTTCATTTAGACGGCGGGAGGTATTTTATCGTATACTGTGCTGATACGCGTATATTTTTCTTTACTGTTTTAATAACGAAGTTACACAAGCCATGTAAACAATGTGCGTTTGCTTTCAGAGTTGCAAAGAATATTAATAAAACATTGTTGAATATTCCTTTACAGTTAAATAACCAACACGTATGAGTTACCTACATAGGTATATTGAAATATAATGGAATCTTAAATTTTTCCACAATACCGTAGTTCATATGTGTTTTCGTTCCGGCTCCTCTTTTGTAACCGCATACACATTTGTGTGTATGAGAGAGTAATTGTACGACACGCCAGTATTGGGATGGGATTGGTATCAATTGGTATGCTTTAGTTTCATAACACCAGTACGAGCATTATTTAGGTACGTAAGCAACGTTGTGGTTACGTATTTCTGTTATACATACGATAAAATAATAATACCCTTTATGGCTCACCCTATATACACACAAGGCTGGCACACAAAATAAACAACTCAATACAGGTAGGTGGTAGACCAGGAGTGGTCTAACAAATGTACTTATTGACCGAGCGAGCAAAGTGATGCGAAATTCTTACGTATATTATTCAGGTCGTATTTTTCAACTGATTCTCGTAAAATTTTGTGGGCCAGTTCAATAATTACATATCGATTCAGTTAGTCGATTTTTTTGTTTAAGGAAAAACAGGTTCTCCAGTTTGACAGCTCACAGCGCCACTAGTTCAAATAAAATATGCACACACAAGTAAATGTGATCCACAATAACAAGTTTCATATCACCAGTAGAATCCTATGAAAACAGCATTAAGATAAAGGGTGCAGAGCGATTATGACGTTATATTGTAACGACGATAATATTATAACATTAATAGAAACGTACCTATATTTATAATATACATCCTCGGAGGTCGATCCTCTTAATGTATATTTATTATGTCCTAAAAGCATTCACGAGTACAATTAATACTGTTCAACCTAACCCTGGCCGCCCGCCTAATTTGCATACATTACTTTTATTGCACTACACTCGGGGAGATATATCACTATTTGTTACATGCCACGTTGCTAAGTTAATGTTCCTAGAGACACTGTCTGTGTTCTGCAAAATTTTATTTGTAGAATATTGTGTTGAATTGACTTTACAAAGTAAATATTATGTATACTAATCTATACTTTAATACTCGTAACATAAAGAGGAAATAATCTCCAATATACGGAACTGCTTATGCGATTTCCAAATTTATTTCACCTGCGTGTAGAATGGACTTTATGGTTAAATGCTATATTTTACCCCGCGGGTTTGCCTTTGTTCTTTGCAATACACGGGCACAGCCTCGCAGTCACCTACTTGGTAAGGGCGCGAGTTTTTTTGTATGTAGGTGGTAATTTCAGGAACAGCTCGCAGCAGGCGCTTCGGAATGGACATAAGATATTTCATCCCGTGCCTTTGCCTGCGTGTTTTGTAATTCGCCTTAATTTGGTACATTCATTTTGCATCGCATACACAATGTACTGTGTTTCAGGCGTGGCGTAGTTCTGACGTGTTGGCTCGGCAAGCCTGCAATGAAAGAGAACGAAACACATTCGAACACTAAGCTACGAACAATATAGACCTCTAGTTTAAATGTGTATGCATCAATATAAACTAGCAATTTATTTATTTAAGTTTACTGTATGATTTTTGCATGTTTATTTGTTGCCCTCTTTATTTTGGCATGTACTTAACCGGGCAGCTAAAAAATAATAGAAGTCTAATCTAACCTACAAAAATAATAAATTAGCAGGTAAATGCAGCTTAATTAATAACTCAGCAACTGTTCCCTGAGCGACCATTGCCGAGTCATATTATTTTAGCCGCCAATGTATTATTATATGCCAAGTAAAATCTGCCAGTTTGCCGGAAAATAATAACCTCTTTATTTAAATGTAATATGGAGTACTATATGGAGAACTTATATGTAAGGAATATCATCTATGAATTATTCTTCATCCTCCTAGCGTTATTCCCGGTTGTGCCCTTTAGGGGCCCGGGGTCCACTTCGACACCTAATCCCAAGATTTGGCACTGGCACCAGTTTTACGAAAGCGAATTTGTGATAAATATCGATCCACAAACCACAAAGGTAATTCCAACGCATCGGTTTATTTTTAATGTATTAGGCTAACACGTTAACGCTGAAAGGGAAAGGAAGATTTCTAAGTAAGCATAGAGTTACCAGGCACTTAACGTGTCAACAGCCTTTCTGACGCAAAAGGTTGTATCTTCAGCGGAAAACCCGTGATGGCACGCCCTTTGTTCTCCTGCAATATATACACCCTGCTATAAAGTAACTTTGCTAAAAGGTCCTAAATTTAACGTGTGGCGTTTATTTGCCAGATTTGAGTTACTGTGTGTAAGGAGAGACTTAAAAGGAAAGCTAATTTATAAATGGCTGTAGACACGCATGATATAAATGAGGTGGCGCCGGAAACTTTACTGTTCATACAAAAACCAGACACGCTTTATATGCGAGTTTAGAATAATAACAGAGTTATATACATAGCATTCAACTATGAAACTAATATAAAGCAGTGTGTACAGAAACAGCCGTAACTGAAGGTGTAATTCATTAAGCTAATACATTATTTTGCATCGTTTCTTATATTCGATTTATCAAACGTGTCAGAAGCAAAGAAGCTTAAAACACATAGTAACCCTTTCTTTAGGGTAATAGAGCTATCGTACCGTGGAAAGAGGCAGGATGTGCCTTTAATCTTCTCTCCAATGACACGAATGGTGGAATATGTGAACTTGTTGTATTTTGTCACGTGAAACCGCATGCAGTCAAATTAATAATTAATAAGTAAAATACACTATTATAGTAACGTACAAATTGTATAATACAGTTCGAGTCGAGTTGGCGGCAACCCTAGCTCTAAGGCTCCGCCTCCAATAGAGCGCGTTGCATGAGATAGAAAGAGATGGTCACATTTAGGCACGTGTTGCGTACTTAAACAGGGAATTTGTTAACAGAGAACCTTCTATGCGTAGTACTATTACTTATTCTGTAATACTGCCAACAGTGCTGACGTTTTTAAGGTTCCGTAGTCGACAAGGAACACTTATAGTTTGGCCATGTCCGTCCGTCTGTCCATCATCGGCTTTGCTCAGTAACCCTTGCAACTATAAAACTGTAATTCGGCATGGGTAATATAAATCAAACACGCCGACGAAACAGAAAATAAAATTTAGAAAAAA
The DNA here is from genome assembly GCA_945867215.1 of Epinotia demarniana. NCBI lineage: Eukaryota > Metazoa > Arthropoda > Insecta > Lepidoptera > Tortricidae > Epinotia > Epinotia demarniana. Next base: position 10,613,199 of record OX244276.1, on the reverse strand, counting down.
AATTGTATATCCTATTTGTACCTTCCTTACACCTAAAGTAAAAGTAAAAGTAAAGACTTGTAACTTAACTAATTAATTTTTTCTCGATAAACCTAATAGTGTGGGGCATCAATAGGGGATAGCTTGTTCAAAGATATTATGGGTGTCATATTGGGCTTTAGAGCCTTCAAGATGATTAATTATCTCTATCTACTGACTCACTCACTTAATACGACGTCATCGCTCTCACATCCTTAGTTTTTGTATAGGTCGGTGACGTGTGATACGTAATAGGTATTATATAGTTACTGAACAAATATTGATTCCAAATACAACATCGTTTTACTGCACAGTTCTAATAAATCTTCAGTGTGTTCCACTTACTTGTCCTTTTAGCGATGTTATAGCAACATTACGTAGCATTTCTAAGATAACATAATTTTCGTATATTTTTACCACGAAGTCCGAATTAGATACTTTTTATATTAATTTGTTAGCGGAATTATTCTCGTAGTATACTACATATGCATATGTAGATATGCTGTACGAAAATGTTGGTAAATAGTTATAGGCTGTATTTTTACGGTGATCTATTTGGATGATTTTATACGAGGATACACGAGAATTCAAATAAAATTGTTACCAAATGACACTGACGAATAATGAACATGACCTCGCGCACTGTCAAAAACGAAATTAGACTCTTACTGGACTCTTATCGATAATCTTGACTTTTAAAATATTAAAAAACGCAGACCAAATCAAGGTATAATCATTTCCACGTGAAATACCAACGAAAATAATCAGAAGTCGGGCCGACCCTTCAGGCTTTATTCCCCAAATTGATTTGATAATGTTCGCAAATTGGGCTCGACGAATGCGTACTAAAGTCTCAAATTAAATGGAGATTTATACCTAAGACTTCATATTATTAAATGACTTTTTAAGGTTTCGACAAAAGCCCCTATCAAATTGTTTGTCCTTCAGGGTTCTTTGTAGCCATTGAGTCGACATCAGTGAAAACGGTTCTATACATAGAATTCAAGGAATTTAACTTCGCAAGTTACTTTTATGTTAAAAAAACGTTTGACTTCAGTCTTGAATAAAACACGCATAAGACAAGACAGCAATATTATGAATCGAAAAGTTGTATGTAACCATTTGTATACGAGTGCGAATAAAAAAATGTGACGTCATAATGCTGTGTCAAGTATATTTGAGAAATTAGTATGAGCCGTTTATGGGTCGTTAGCGTTCGACTCTCATGCCTCTGTGTTTGTGCATTAATTTAGTTAATCCCGACATTTAATCTTGTGGCTCTCATTACCTATCATTAGTAACGGAACCACAACATCCAATTCAGAATAAAAGTTGATCATTGCGTAAAACTCATTTCGAGCATTGCATCTTTTGAGCGGAGTTACATTAAAATATAATTTTACGCTTGCGAGGATATGCACCTTGACTAGTGAAATGGTTCGTGTTCTCCTTTAGCTTATTCCCGTGTACTAAAATTGGGATCATAATAATATTTTTGTTCCCATTTTTTTGTTCCATGTGATTAATTATTGCCTATACTTATCAGTTAGTTATCTAACGTGTTCGAATGGATATTAGGTAAGTAGTTTCTTTATCCTCCTGCTTCAAAATTTGGCAAAATTAATTTCAACCTTAACAAATGTATATATTCTATATGTATAAGTATAATCAACGATCAATTGTTTTGTTATGTAGTACTTATACTACACGGTGCCTCAAGGGGTTATATATGTTTTCAAAATGTTATCAGTACCAATCAGCAAAACTTCCTCAAAGTTGCAAACAAAAATACCTCAATTGTATTAAAAGCATCCTTCAAATCCGAAAGAAAGGCAGTGACGGATTACACTTTGAATTTACTTTGAAGTGATCCCAAAGTTTGTGCTAAATTTCTTACCGTATTGTACGTTAAATGTTCTCTTAACTTGTTTACTCACGTACAAGAGGACGTAATAAACGAAGCAGGTCGAGACAAAATGAAATTGACTAAATTGAGACGATAAAGTGTAACACAATGATACTCAACGTCATGTACGAAGTAACCGCATATCTTGAGATTGTCCCAAAAGAAATACCTTTTAAAAATACACTGCCACTTCATTCACCAGAAGAGATCATTGTTTGCAAAATATTCGCTGATAAAGTCGCCATAGAGAAGGGGCCGGGTTTTTTTCGATCGAGAATTTTCCACGGGGGGAAATATTCATTCCCCACTCAATCTGGTCCTTCGACTGTCTTGTTTTCCTCCGTTCATTCAGGGGCTGCGACCGCTGTTATGAGAAATATGTGGATCGGTTTGCAGAGTACAAAATGTCGACTCCACCGTATTTGTTCTTCGATAGGATTTCTCGGCAGGTTGTTTTTGCGGACTGTATTGACTACGCGGATTTATTTAGCTATCTTCTGTCATTAGACAGTGTTTTGGAGATTTGAATATAATAAATATTTGAATATTATATGAATGTGTGCTTCGTTACCTTTACATACATGAGTTTCTGTAACTTCGTTTGTTGAATAATGCTTATTTAATTTGCTTTTTCCTTTGTTCCAGGTACTGAACTACATTCTTCCGCAAGTTTCCTGGTAGTTAAGAGTGATAATTAATAAAAACATTACGAAAAATCGAATATAACTCTTGTCACCAGAAGCATTACAAACACAAATATATTTAACCATCGTTTAAACAATTAAACAAAATAAAACAATCATCCCTTTAAAGTCACGTTTCGTTCGAGTAATTCATTTTTAAACTTTGCGAATTTTTTCATTTTTTACGACTCCGGAGTTTTATGTTATCTTATTCGCCAGTTGGTTTATGTTTACTTTTCTCTACTCCTTAATTTTTCGCTTCGTAATTTTTTTCTCGTCGCTAACGACGGTGGATTTGGAATTGCAAATGTCGTTAATTGCCCAATGGAAATTAGTGTTCGCACTTTACAAAACACGACTGATTGTTGAAATACTTAAGAGTCCGCAGTAAGCTCGGCCGAATTGCACCTTCCCATACAAACGTGGTTACGCTCTCATTTTTAAACTATGTGTTGGATTGTGATGAAACTTTACATATACAATGACATGAGATATATCTGTGTCTGTAATTAGTTTATATGGTTTCAGTTTATAAAACAAACGAAATACAGAAAAAACAAGTTTGGTATGAAAAACTTAAATAAATTCGCTGTATTTTTATTGCTATTGTATCTGAAGCTACATAAACTAAGCATAGATACACCTCATGTCAATGTACATGCAAAGTTTCGTTACAATCCAACTCGTAGTTTCAAAATGAGAGCGTAACTACGTTTGTATGGAGAATCGAGCTTACTGCGGACTCTTAACGTCGTAGCCGGTTGAATAATTCACAGAAATGACTTCCAAACAATCACGCCTAGCGCCTGCCCGTCGCCGGGTCGCGGCCTGTTTACTCTGGAAGCTGTTAAGCACTCGAGGCTGGGACTCACTCGCAGCTACACTCGTTAAGAATCATTGCGCGTCCAATATGGATCCGCGCCCCAGCCCTCAATCGACGTCTCGATAGAACAACTGTACTCAAAAGTCTACGACGGATCCAAAGTATTTCAGAACGATCTCAACTTTCCCTGAGAGCTCGACCGAATTCATCAGTATTATTTGTACTGAAACACTGCCAAATTGGGTGCCCTCTCGTATTGAGAGTTTTACTTCAACTTTCTAGCATAATATTACGCCCCAAATTATCGAAATACAGATCAGAATCGTGAAATTCTCAGAAACCAATATTGAGCTTAGGCAAATTTAGATTCTATTCTCTTATTGAGAGCTTATTATATGAATTCGAAATATATTATTTTACCAAGTCATATAATGTTTAAGGGGCTTTTAACAAAATATTGAGAAAAGCTGTCGACAATACGATGGTATTCAGTTATATGCTGACGATGTGTTTGCGTACAGATAGGTTAAATTTTAGTCGGTTGTAAGAATTTCTAGTGGTGGAGCACATTTTTTGTAATGTCATAAATTTCGCTAGAAATCGCCGATCAGATAAGTGTAATTATTTTCAGAAAATGATATTTTGGGGTTGTTCTAGATCGGTCTCGCGATAGGGCTCGACGCTGACCGGTCTACTGCATTGTTTCCAAATTTATGGCGCACTAACCAATACGAGGTTCTTTTCAAATTTCCCGCACAATGCCTCTTCGGGCTTAAATGTTTCTTATCGTAATAGATGCCTGGTCCGCGCTGGCCTACTTTCTTAACAGCCACAGCTATATTTGCACTTTTTAAATCGATCTAAGGTGACGTAACAACGAACTGAATTAACGATTCCTGCGAAGTATAAAAGCTACACTACAATTTGATTTAGAGTAATGGTATCCTCTGTGTACCTATTTTAATTATCAAGTATGTAAAGTACACGTAATATAGGTACTATTATATTGTTGAAATGTGATTTTTTGTGGTTAGGTAATTCAATTCGTTTATAGGGAAAGTCCCGAATTCATCTTTGAAACTGCTACTTGATGTGTATTTTAGTGTATTAAGCAAAAACTACAACTTGTGACAACTGTCTGAACAGTCTTGGTTAAAAAACGTACTACACATTATAATATAGTCGTCTTCACAAAGCAAAGAAGTGCCTAAGTTAGTAAGCCCGCAATAAATTTCCAGATGCGGCAAACATTGTGTCGCAAAATTAGTTCCTATAACCAAACGTGATTACGCGCTTGTAGCTGCGGTGTCGCTGACCATGCAGCGGTGGAGTAATCAACCAGTTCCCGAATTAATTGATCCATGTTTAATCTGAGCATCGACATAGGTTTGCGATCTCTGTCTATGAACCAATTTGGATAATGGCGGTTGATAATAGCCCTTATATGCTCATTAATAATTTAAAAATCCTTCTATCATAGTTGTCACAAATATTGTTATACGTTTAAACAACGATCGTACTTCGAACTGGCAGACGTCAAGTATAAATGATCGTAATCATTTACTTGACGCCTGACCATTGATTTTGATTCAATAATTTAATACATTGTAACATTATTGATGTAGATTCGAGAAGGACGAACAATTCCTCCTAAGCCACTAGGTGAGATCCAGTAACCGTAAAGTAACCAAGCCGATTTCAACGATCGTTATTCATCCCCGGTTTAACACCGTGCGTCCTTCAAATGGCATCACATTTCGGGAATAATAGAGAACACATAGGTACCTATTAGCCGCAGCTTATAATTCCTAAGCCATTATATCGTAGGTATATTTGATTGCAGAGCGGCGAGACATCCTGTAAACAGTAAACAAACTATACTTAATAGAATGTTTTGATTAAACATTAGCGGATTTAACATTCAATGATACATAAATAGCACACGCAATACGGAAACCTCTGAAAACCAATTCAATTTACCGATACAGTGTTACAATAAACCACGAAGACTAGTTCAGTGAAAGGACCTACTGAGTACCGCATGACAATCAAAACTCGTTACCAGGAACTATAGACCTACTATTTTCGGCGCTATCAAGCTATAATCACCTTTTTGTGGATGGGGTAGGAACTTTGACAGTTCACGATTAAGTCGGTTAGTACTCGATCGTGATTGGGTCATCTGTGTCAACTGCCAATAACAATTGATTAAGTTGGCAGCACTGCGCCATCTGTCGTGCGCCATTATTTTGCGTTGGTGACCATGCGTTTTGTACGTGACTTGTCTATGGCAACATGGTCCGATTGTAAAGCCATCGACACGACAAAAAAATAGGATTGAAAATTATATGCACAGTAAGAAATCTTCTTTTTGTATTAGCGGGAGTCTCTTGACACAAATGGTGTTCAATATTAGTGACACTTTTTCTAGTAACTTAGGTACTTCTAGGCTCTCTGACGATGACGTTCCTTACACTTCTGCGATTCAATATTAGTCTTGACCTATGTTTAAAATCTTAAATAGTATTCATACTTTCATAAAAACATTATGCCGTCTATAACACTTGTGTAAAGCCCACTTATTTTTCATGCAGACATATTTACAACGACATACGACGAACATCCGTATGCATCGCAAATGCCTCCCCAGCAGCTCACGCTGAAGCATTCACTCTGATCTGTAGTTAAGCTTCGGATTTCTAATGCAAATTCATTCATCAGTGTTAATGCATTGGAAGTAATCAGTCGGCCCGTCATGGCGCCTGAGATATAAATCAAACCGGATTAAACCGGTTTAGGGCGAAGATTGCAAGAACTAGGAAATGGAAAAAGCTCTTAGCTTTGTACTCACAACATATTTCTATGATCCGAGACTTGGTAGCATAGCTATGGATCCATTGAAGTTGATGTTGTTATATTTGTTCCTTTATTCGTTGCCCGCCACACGGCCTCGGATCTACATTAAAGATTACACACATTTACACACATTAAAAAGATTATAGGTATACAGTAAAAGTTGGATACAACTGCTACACGTCGATCCAATTATAAATACGCAGGTTTTTTACGATTAAAATAAGCATTTTGAGTCATCAAGTAGTGTGTGCATGTATAATCTTATTAATCATGTAGCTGAGATCAGGTAAATGACGCTGGAGCTTTTCGCTTCCGCAAACCAATATCGCGAACACTTCCTGCCACCACTTCACTTCGAAAAAAACATTAATTTTGACACATCAGTAAACCCCGCGCCCTCGCAATATCCATCACGAGTACTATTTGCATAGGGGGTGATAAATCTGAGGAAGAAATCTCATATGGAGCGATATTGGCGTAGAAGCCAGCAATGTATCATAACGGATTCATTTGCTGACTTATTGCCCCATATTCCGTTGTCGTACGTTTGAATCCTTCAATTTTACTCCGAGCAATTCACCGTGGTAAACCGCACGCTTTGATTACTGACAATCTGGAGGTTACACTGCCTGTATAATTAGAAGTAGTTAGAATACTCTAGAATATTCGTAATATTGCGTAATTACGGCTTACGAGGGTTGATTGATTGTTTACTCCATCATTTGTGGCGTTTTGAATATACTTAAGTAATTTATACCCTTGTAACGAATCTAACCTTATTTACAAAGGTGTGTATCGTTTATTTAACTACACTGCTTCAACATACCCAATTACCTGAATACATTTGTAAATATTGTTTATCATTGGTATTTCATTCATAAAATAATTCCGTCATGGCTGTATTCCCTACCGGGTTTGCAAAATACCTGAATCGTTCATTAAACTGAATCAAAACTTCCACAGCGAATCGAAAAATCGCCGTAAACCTGGTGCCAGCGACAAAATATTCAGTTAGTTTATCAACTACATATTATAATGGCATCCGGTACTCTGTTGTTGCGATTAACTATGTATTTCAATGGGTGTAAAAACAAGTTATTTAAAAATTATTATGTTCACAGACTTTTCAGCAGGTAACTTACTAACTTTTTTTCAAGCGAATTAGGGACTTTTCCCGTAGATAATGGATATTGAAAAGCATATTATCTGATTATACTGCACAGAGGAATCATAAAACCCAAACTGAACAAGAACAACATTGTTTTAGTCAAACAAATAATGTACTGAATACAACAAATATATATAAACAAGCACTGCATAATATAAGGAATGATCGTGTTTTAAACTAGTAAATTTCTTCAGTTTCAGGTGAGTCTTGCCTCTTGGCGAAGGACTCTTAAGGTACTCAAGTATCAGAATTATCGAATGTTTGTTGTCGTATTTATTTTCAGTTATCAATTGGCTGAAAACTGATGCGTGTAAGTAAAATGGTCGGGCTTCATTTATCACACGACGATTTTTGATACCGTTGCATCCCTGTAAAGATACACAACAATCTTTAATCATAGTTTAATTTGGAAAGTCTTAACTGACGAATAATGGTGTGCATGTATGCAAGTGCCACTGTAATTGTAACAATTCCATATTGATCATTAATTACTTAAGAGTACATTGAATATTTTTATATTAATTTCACCCTTAAATAACAATCATTAAGTTCCATTACGCGTTGTCTGTAAATGAAGTCCCGCCGCGTGGAAATGATACGTATAAATTCAATGAGCACCGCTCATTGCTCAAAAACATAACGTCATCGAAATTCAATTCATTTTTACTTTCTTATACTGTCTTTTATTTTGCTCTGGTCATTTTTATTTCAAATAATGCAAATCACGGCACCATTTCCTACGTCTGTTGTGTTCGCCTTAAATGTTTCGTAATATCTGGACTCTTCTTACTTCCATTGTTAGCTATGTTTTGCTCTCTCTCTGCTACTTTTGTCTGTGTCTGTACCCTGCTGTTGCCTGCTGTTTTCGTTTATTTTGCACTTTTATTTTGTGACATGCAGTTGTTTGTATCTATGTGTTCATGTAGCTCTCAATCGATTTAGATAAATGTGTACATTAAATTAGTACCTGGATTATTGCGTAGAACCTGTAATACCTACTACTGATGATTATTTTGTGTTTCCAGAATTAATTGCATACGACATAAGCTATGTACACACAACTAGTGTAGTTGTCAAATACAATTCATGAGATATTAATTGGGCAATACATGAGCAGCAAGCCTTTAGCATGCGATTGTTTCTCTAAACACGTTACAATTTTTCTGTTCAAATCAATCTGCATTATTAAGCCCTAAAGACTTACTTTCCACAAACTAAAACCATTTGCCTCAGTCATTACTTCAATTTCTGCAGTCTTCTTAACACGCCATACTTCCCTCACATTTCATCACTTCTCCATCGATCGTCCGCATAAAGCAGCGTCCCCACGGACTGCGTTTGAAGTCGAAGTGGATACCGTGACAAGATTTAATTAGGAGACAAAAGCAAAGCATTATGAAACTACTAAAAATTTCATGAGCCGCGCTTGCAGACCCCAAAATATTGATCGGGCCTCTCTCTCATTCATGTGGACGCGTGACAAAGCTCGCTTTGGCTCACTGCAGGGTAAGCACACATACAGGCGCGTAGTGTGCGTCAGCTGAGGGGACATTACGACTTTGTTTACCCCCTTAACTTCCTATCAACCTTTGCGTTGCTTTGAAATTTGAACTCTCTTTCGCACCATACAAGGGCATTTTTGAAACTATACATTTCTTTAAGATACGAGGTTAAAGAAGTAAGCGGTCGATTAAGGACATCGCATGCGCCCTGCCGCCTCCGCAACTGCAGCGCTTTATTTCAAAGCCAAGTGCTAGACTAACAAGTTGCGGTTAGCGCTTACCACGCTTCCGAGCTTCAAATCGACGCCCATTCAAAAAGCAAACTACACACTGCAGAGTTTTGGCATGTACGGTAGAAACACTTTATAATGTGTGGCGCTGCACGGATGACGCGTGAGCGTTTCGAGGGGCCATTTTTAAGAGTTCGTTAATTTGGAGTGGTTGTTGGAATTGAGCGTCGATATTCGTGCTTCCCTATTTTTTACTGATAGCCAAATGGCGCGAAACATGTGATAAGTACGTATCGTAAAGGTAATTCAGTACGCCCGTTTCATACCAGCATAATATAAAATACTAATTACTATATAGAAAACTCCTGTGAGAATCAGACGTATTAAAATATTTAGAAAACGGCTCCCTCGCGTTCTTAAGGTCAAAAATCGTTTGTGCAAAAGAATGTCTTTCTGCCGCACACCTGTATGCAGGGTTTTAATTAAATTTCTCGCGCGCATGTCTCTGCACCGAGTCATACTAATTTATTAACCGGTAATGAAAATGCATCATTCTGCGTCTCGAGAGGAAACTAACAAGAATTCTCATACTGAGGTATTAACCTCATTCTTTTGCGAAAAATAAGAAGAAACATTAGATTTGATAGGTAGGCTAGTTTTATAGAAACTTAAAACAACATTGAAAAAATACTTGAGGGGTAATCACGTAACTTTTCGAAGGCGCATTAGTACAATTCAACTGTCACTTTCATAAAAATTTCAATCTATCTGACGCGCTTACAATGCGTTAGGCAGATCTAAATGTCAATTCATATATTGAAAAATTACTTACAGTTGAATTGTACTAACGCACTTTGGAAACGTTACGTGTTTAACCCTCAGTTGTAGGTATACTAAGTACCAAAAAGTACTTAGCTTTACTACTTTAAACTCTATGTATTTCTTAAAAGAAGAGCGTCGTCAATTAAGTTTTGAAACAAAAATGATTTGTTTAAAATCACATCTTATGATCAGTGCGTCGCATTGACACAGGTGGTTACGCGAGTACACAAGCGTGTGCACGTATGAAACAGGGTGATTCAGATGTTTCAAAACGTCGGAAATACAATCCATAATTGGCCAACTAGACGAAAAAAATAATCGAGACCTCTATCACTAGTGGCTCTGTGAGCTGTAAAACTCGCGAGCCTGAAAGTTCTTATATTTTAATTGTTTTGAAAAACTGTTTCGGCAATAAATATTTATTTAAATATTTAAGGCGCAGTAGGTTCATGGTCTTCTCTCCCTCTCAATGAGCATAAGCGTGAGCGAGATAGAAGTGCGTGCTCGGAAGCGCGGAAATCATGTTTTTTAATTTGAATTTTTTGGCCGTTTAAATAAATAAAAAAGTAAACACTGATTTCCCTCAAACATGATATTGTCGATTTTTAGAAGCCATTCTAATATTTTTATCTTTTGTTCGTAATTTGTAACAAATATTTTAAGTGTATTTTAGACCCTTTTAGACCTATGTTCTTGATTTTTTTCTATAGAGCGAAAAATGCTAATTCATGTTTCTAAACACTGATTTCCCTGCAAAAAAGCCTCAAGATTACTATTCGTTTTTTTTAAACCATATCATTATAAACAGACGCATTATATTGTTTCAAAAACACTGTTCGCTTAACTTCGCTGAACCTACGGCACCTTAACGTGCTCACAAAATTTTCCGAGAATCGGTTGAGAAATGCGACCATAGAGAACAGTTGGATAGCAGGAAATTTGGACTCCCGGACATACGAAAGAACTTTAACCCATGCTGAAACGGAGAGCTTCGTTCGCTTTGCTCGCTCGTCTAATGATGTTTTCTGCAGTATTATCTTTGTTTGGTCATAGACCACTTACTGTTTAGGGGTCGTTGTATCGACGCGTTGGCCCTTATTTAATATATTTGATCGATGACTTCGCAGACGGACCACAACGGGTTCTTCCAGGAACCACCAGTGGTCCGCGGTCCACCGGTTAAGGGCCACTGATCTATAGGGATTTTCAATAGGCACGCTCGAACTTTGACAGCGTATAGCGGCCATCTTGGAAAAGCAATAGCCGTCAAATTTGGCGGGAATATATAATTAATCGTGACATTTTATCATGGAACGCTGTACACTTCAACAACAAGTATAAATTGTTAACTGCACGGGATACTATATACGGGATATATTCAAGCTTACTTATTTACTGTGATCAGTGATTTAAAAGTGATACTTATAAGAACGGTGAATCCTGTCCCGCCGTGATACAGTGCAAACTAGTACGGGGGTCAGTTGACACTTACTTTTGGTTTTCACCATAGAATTCTAACAAAAAACAATGTAAGTAGCAATATGTACTTTTTCTGAGAAATAAATTTATGATTTTATACATTAAATTTATTGAATGAGAAGTTCGAGGGTTTCGTCATATCGCGTGGTGGCGACATCAACTGGCCCCCGAGATCGTGTGACTTAATACCGCTCGACTACTTTCTGTGGGGCTACGTCTAATCTCTTATCTATGCAGACAAACACAGACAATTGCTGCTCTTAAGGCCAGGGTAACCAGCATTCTTCACGAAATTGAGCCCCATTTATACGAAAACGGCTCCCACAATAGGTCCACCAGCATACACCACCTACAGCGGAGTCGCGGCGGCCATTTGGATGAGATTATATTTTATTAATAATTTCATAGAATGTACTTTAAAATAATAATAAAACTGTTGCAATTTCAGCTACACAGGTAATTTTATAAAATTTCAAAGTTTGAGCGCTCTTAATGAAAGACCCTTTATAAAGACAACATATGTTGACACTACACACGACACAAAGTTTGAAGGTTCAATAAACATCATACCTAATAAACCTTTACGCCCACAGAGGTCGTACGTCTCCGGCTGGCACAAAACAGCAGTATAAAGTTATGCATTCACATAAGTATTTTATGGCTTAGTTGGCGACGTGGCGTCCCATTTGGATAACTTTATATACGAGCCTTTATTTACACACATGTATATTTACATTAAAAATTAAGGTTAAATTTTGGGCATCCTGTTTTTTTTACAATGAGCAATATTAAATTTGTGTGCGCTGTTACCGAAATACACATTCATAAAAATGTCATATAGGTATGCAATTTAATCAGAAAATTATAGAAACACTGTCGTTATTAATGTTAAGTGAATTACAGTATTGATAAATAAAATGCATTCGCCAGTAAATGTACTAATCCTCATAAATATACTTTTGTCACAGGGGTAACTTTTCGAACGAGCGTTTCATGCTGTCATTTTCCCATACAAAAAGTGTAATTTAGATTTACCTGATGTATGTACAATGGTTTACATAATCCACAAGTAGAACCAATCTTTGAGTACCAAGCAACCAATGCAACAATCTGCACACATTCTATTGAATTCTCCGCGTATGTCTCCAGTACGTAGATCAAACTTTATTTCCTGCACAAGGCTAGAAATTAAGTTATCTTCCATACTGGAACGTGTCTAGCATCAAGTCTTGGTTTAAAGATTAATTTTCTTGCCACTATAGGGGGGAAGTTGGTGCGGAAGACGCAACGAACCTTGCCAAATCACAGCACAAGTTTGCGCACTATTCTCGACAAGTTTATCTCGGATCTGAGCTCAGGATATGATTGTGTTCCCCAAATAAACATCATCAATTTTGTTTATTATTTATTGTAATTTTAACTGATGGGTTTAGAACACTGGGTGATTTAAAAGTGATATAACTTTGTAATAATAATAAATAAATAACTGTTCCATCTGGAAAAGAATCCCAGACTCATGACCGGTCATAAATCGGGAAGTTATATATTAGTATATATGTTTGTATATACTATGATTACATCATCATTAATTGTGAATGTATTGTAATGTAATAAAACATATCGACATTTTAACTTGTAATTTTATTAATCGTATTGTTTATATTATTATTTTTTATTTGAAGTCGATCCAATTAATTATTGGGAATTTAATATAATTTAATGTAATGAAACATATTGCCATTTTAACTTTTACCTTATTAATCTATTTGTATAAATTTTGCATGCCTACATGGCAGAACATTTAAGCACCTTACATGTAATTTAAATATAAGATCAATGTATCACTTGTGTTCCTTCAAATAGAAATCTTGAATCTTGAATCATCATCATCATACTAGCCGAAGCACGTCAAGTCGTCTGGACGTAGGCCTCCCCCATAGAGTGCCAATCTGATCGGTCCTGCGCAATCCGCATTCAGCGGACTCCCGTGACCTTGCCAGGTTATCATCAGCCGGGCTGATTCGGCCCACCTTGCGGGGGATCTACCTACGAATTTATTTACCTTACACACATTAAGTTGTACTCTTGGAATCATAAAACTCCTAACTAAACTGGTTTTAAATTATTAAAATATATAATTATAACTATTTAAAACCTAGATATACCGATCTAGGTTAGTACTCTAATTTAGTGGCTCTAATTTATACATAATAACAGGTTAAAACATGCAATGCATCTATTATAAATAAGAGTAACGAACAAAAGCGAATTTATCCCTAAAAGGGATCTCTTCCTGCTAACTTTTGAGCAATTGAGTGGATGGTAGAAAAAGACTGACAAACTTACTCCGTGTACAATACGTAAAATGTACAGTACATTAAATATTCGTAGCTGCAACTAAAATTCACAATATAATGGTATAATAACACACCTGCACATAATGACATAATGGTTTTTGTTGGACCGCAGACCACGTTGATACTGCCTTTTCACGCAACCGCGATGCGTTGATGCTCAAACCATGTTCAGGCATTACCTAATTATCTACTGAAAATATAATTTAATAAACCCAAAACCGAGGGTGTGTGAGCGCGACGAACGAATACGGGTAGACGCTCAAAATGTATTAATAGATACTCCAAAATAAAGAAGGCAAAAAACATCCCTATTGAGAAAAATCCCGTTTACAACCGTTACAAGTTACAACCGTTTATAACCCCGACACAAAGAGAGAGGTATCTGTGTGTCTGTCTGTGGTATCGTAGCTCCCAAACGGATGGACCGATTCGAATGCGGTTTTTTTTCGTCATAGATAATATTATCTCGAGTATTCTTAGCCATGTTCCATGAAAACCTGTGTAGCCGTTTTTGAGATATCGGACTTTGAAATGAAAATGTCGGGGGTTTTTCAACTTTTGTAAGTTGTAGTTATAGAGAGAAAAGAACGAGCGGTTCGTTAATCTAATTTAAAACACTTGTACACAAATTTTTTGACATAAACGGCATGGCTTTCTGAACACAAATTACGTTAACTTTCTCCCGTTCCATAAATCGCGTTTAGTCTGTTCAATCGTTAACAATCGGCCCCCAGTACTCGTATAATATTTTCAGCGTTAACACCGCTGTAAAAATGTCAATCGGTATTAGGGTGCGCGTGTCCACGATGCCGGTGTATCCGTTTTTTTTTATTTCGTCTTAAAATGGAATAATAATGCCTATCGAATTTAAACTTTCGTGAGACATGTTAAAATAATACTTTTAATTACACGACCCCCTCCCCCCGCCCTGTCGGCGCGTGCGACACGCGCCCGCTCGGCATGAGGAACGGGCGCGGGCAGTGATACGAGCGACGCCGTCGCGAAAACACTCATCCTGAAGAAGAACTCCTGAAGAGTTCGAAACATGTCGCCCGGAGTGACATCGAATACGTGAGTTGAACCGTGTAATTAAAAGTATTATTTTAATAATGCCCATACATTACTTTAATAAGCGGGGCTCAATATTTATTAATATATTAATATAATAATACTCATGTTCGTAGTAAACGTTTGAGTAAGAGATTTCTTAAGTTTTAAGTTAACCTAAACTTCATTATTAATACCTAAGTTGAGAAAGTCGCAAGAGTTTAAATCAATATAAGTTTTATGAAATTAGTTTAACTGTGGAAGTTTTTACTACATACATAGAATGTTAAGTGTAGTTCTAATTTACTTTATCACCATTAGTTTACTTGTCTTTAAAGTAGTTTTAACCGACTGCAACCACTGCGACGACCACGACTGCGACTGCTGCTGAGTGTTTTACTCCGCGTAGCCGCATACTATTTTTTTTTATTAATTCTGTGATGAAATGGGTAAGTAAAGTAATATAAATGTTCTCACAACAAATTTAATTTCTTTATGAGACTCCACTCATAGTGCAGTGCATCTTTTTAACTACTTATATGTGTGCGAGTTCCAGTTTTTTAAATAATAGGTCGGCGCGTGAAGCGTTTGAGGGTTAAATCAAAACACAGGATTCATAAAAAAAAGATAAACAAGGAGTACTGTACGTTACGTTTTACCATCCTCTATAAACCGTCCAAAAAAACGTTTATCGGACGTCCACCGTGACAGAGGAGAGAATGGAGAACCGCCGGTAACGCAAAAAGTAGCCATTCAACCCTATGAACCGTGCCGAGCTTTAAGCATTCATTTGATTAAAAAAACCTGTGATTTAATTGGAAAAGTATTCATTTACTCTTTTGTTTCGTTGTGATTTATCTATGCCATCGGCTCAGGGGGACGCGTGCCGTACAGCCAGCACCAGAATCGTTTACACAAATTATGTGTTCGAGTTCGTAAGTACAATAAAAGTGAGTATTTTCATCTGTACGGCTTGATCCTTATTGATTGAAAAAACAACCTTACCGGTAAAATGTTAACTGATTTACTGACTGAGCTATCGAAGCTGTTGCTCGATGCAATGAATCTTTCAATCCTTGATTACGCCTTCAGACGATCCTGCCTGAATCACACTGACGCGGCCTGCGGTGGCGGTCAATTGTCAACTTAACAACCGCCAAATTTACTATTGACCACCACCGCCGGCCGCGCCAGTCTGTGAGAGGCTTAATACTTTTTTTTTCTATTTTACTGTCAAGCAACGCTACGTGTCCTACACTGTACCTGCCGGCAGAGGCGGCTCGCCCTAAGGAGCGCTGGTGCAGTGAACTCCCATAAATAAGTATAACAAAATTATACTGATCTCATTAATAATATTACTATTTAAAATCTATCTTAAAATACGACTGTACCAATACCAATAAAATAATTACCTTTACACATTACAAGATCATAGGTAGGCGCTATACCCACCATCCTACTGTATCATTTCATAGGTAACGCGCCAAGCGGAGCGCTCACGATTGCGCTCCTATGGAAGAAGACTCAGTACATTTCCTAATACGAAATCCAATAAGAGTGAAAGAGAAAGTTCGCCACAGTCCTGCGCGTGAAACAGAAGATTTTCTATGAAAAAATAGCTAAATTCGGAGCGCCGCTCACGCCACGTTGCCGGTTAATTTTGCCGCCCGGCCGCGCGACAGTGCTTGCGCGCGACGTTGCCACTCCTATATAAACAAACACTGGTCAACTTAAATGCATGCGCGCGAATGCAAATTCGGGTATTTTCCAGTTAATAATCATTTAATACGCGTTGAAATAGCCTGTACTTATCAGTTACTACTTGTGAGTGTTAAAATGGATAATTATAATGTGGTGTTCATTAAAAAGTGTGCAAAAACGTTACAAATTCGGCTTGAATTGAAGGCTAAGGGACAAGGGACCTTGACCTTACGCAAACATGAACGACGAAAACCAAAACATTTACGCGTGTGTTTAAATCCGAACAATATGTGAAAACACCGTAGTTGTGTGGTTGTGATGAGAGTAACAAACTATTTTACAGGATATTCGCAGGGCACTAGATTCCACGTAAGTACCGCAAATCTATACGCGAGTTCAATGACCGCGTTGACAATAATTTACTTTAAAAACAAAGTTTTAACCGACTTCAATTTAGTACTCCGCCAAGCCACGAGCACTGCATTTCCTATTTTTTACAATTTACCACATGAACTGATTTCCGATAGCAAATGCGTTGATTACTATAGAAAAAAACCGAATCGCTGTATGTGGGCCGATAATATTTGAGGACTTCCATCGATTCCCCAAGATCATCACCAATGGCACTTCATTAGTTCCTATTTCAACGGAATCTTATCAGAACCTGTGACGTACTTTTGCACTTTTAAGTACATAATTGAGGAATTCGATAAGTCATCTGTGGTCTTCATCATCAATTCCTCGCCACCAAATTTATGATTCCGGATGTAAATACACGAGTTATAACAGAAAATACCAAAATCACTACACGCGTGCCTTATAAAATTGAGGAGTCCCCTCAATTCCTCATGGATCCCATCATCTAACTGAATTTTGAAAAAAATGGGACCCACCTGGAAGTATATACATACGAACAAAAAAAAATATTTTCGAATCGGTTCATCAATGACGGAGTTCTGAGGTAACAAACATTGAAAAAAAAAAAAAAAAGAAATACAACCGAATTGAGAACTTCCTCCTTTTTTTGAAGTCGGTTAAAAACAGGCATATTTTACGAAGGTTAGCAGATTGTGTAGTATTACGTGTGTGGTGCATTTCAAATTGCTTTAAGGGTGCACGATGAGTCTTCGGAATCCCTGAATCCCGGAATCTGATAACGTCATGTATTTTCATTGTTTTATTTCAAGTGAACACCCATACAATTTAGTCACGAGCCGCCTCTGCCTGCCGGTTGTAGCAGCGTCTACCTACGGGCTACGCCGTGAACGAAATAATATACAAAAAATAAAACAACAAATTACACAAAAGAGTTTGTCAGAAGATCATCATCAGCCTATATACGTCCCACTGCTGAGCACAGGCCTCCTCTCATGTATGAGAGGCAACGGGCTACAGTCCCCACGCTGGCCCAGTGCGGATTGTCAGAAGATGATTTGTTGTAAATAATATAATATAAGTTAGTAGATTTGTTCTAGTTAATGTTAACAACTAAATAAAAAATTGGGCGTTCTATTCTCGCGCCTACGGTAAAATCAAACCGAAATAGTTAGTTACTAACTACGCCCGCGGTCCTGCTCCTGAGTAATTAAATGTTTAAGACAGGGAGCTAGGAGGTAATTATAAACGAATTAAATATAAGTTGAATTATGCTCCAGAATAGTCTAGATATAATCTGTACTGATTAGGTTTTGTTTATTTTACTGTACAACACGCAGAAATGTACAAATGGCGAGTTTAATTCCAAATGGCTTTCTTCTCTACCAGCTCATTTAGTAGGCTAAACAGACATTTGGAAAAGGCGCAAGAAAAAACATATGATCATAATTTGTCTGCTTTGCCCAAAGGTTGACTGGTTGAGAATGCTTACGACATTGCGTCCGCCTTAAGCTGTTGGCCAAGTAGTTCTTTTGTCCAATAAATATTAAATAAATAATAACAGAAATATCATTTAAAAAATTACGAATGTATACAATTCAATACATTTCCAGAAATACGTACATTAAAAATACTGCCTTTTATGACATCATCTGTATATTTATATACATAAAATTGAATTAATCATCGCTTTGTATTGCTCACTGTACCTACAATCCAAAATGGCGTCGATGTTTTTATGGCAGTGTTTGCGTCGATTTTAGGATGAATGATGGCAAATGTCCGGCAATTAAAAAAGTTCACACGGCACATTTGGAATTTATTTCGCGCTCTAGCGAACCAATGGCGTTAGCTGTTAATGCAATGTGCACTTTAATAGTACACTAGTCCTGTCGAGTTCGAAAATATGTGCACGGACGGAGTGATCAATAATATGTGAACACGACTCTATTGTCATGGTCATAAGCTCATAACTTGGGATACTTTGCAAGATTGAACATGACTTAACTACGTCATATGTAGCTGTTATCTCACTCCCGGGACTCGCTACGCAACATATAAAACACCGGCCAAGTGCGAGCCGGACTCTCGCACGAAGGGTTCCGTACCATTATCTATAAAAACGGCAAAAAAATCACGTTTGTTGTATGGGAGCCCCCTTATATATTTATTTTATTCTGTTTTTTAGTGTTTGTTGTTATAGCGGCAACAGAAATACATGAAAATTCCAACTGTCTAACTATCACGGTTCATGAGATACATACAGACGGACGGACGGGCGGACAGCGGAGAATTAGTAATAGGGTCCCGTTTTACCTTTTGGGCACGGAACCCTAAAAAGCAGAAATGGGGGGCCGACTATGAGTTTGGGCGACTAGGCCGATCGTGGACTTCGGCTAAGTTCGGTGCAATCGGGAAACTTCGTTTCGCTTTGCCGTCGCACTGTCTGCATGCGTTCGCGTCGTGACAAGTTTTGTTTGTGAGCAAAATAAAACAAAAAGTGATGATGATAGTTTTATCGACTAGAGCAATTAATTTGTATAATATCGTAAATATAAAACGAATGTTTCTGAAGCAGAAACGTCCGCTAACGAAATGCCAAATTTCGATCATAGTGGAAAATTTAAAAAAATATTCGCCACGAGCGGGATTTGAACCCACAACCTCTGGAATCTGTCCATAATAATTTTTCAATTTTCCACTATGATCGAAATTTATAAAACGAATGGTAAAAAATTACAGTTTACTTATTTTTGTCGCGTTTCCTTGTGTCGACTAATCTGCACATTTTAACGACAAATGAGGCCGGATAGTCGGCTTTCCCGACTAGTCGGTACATCTCTAACAAAAAGCTATATATTCGAAGTAAAAACGTCATAATGGAAACAGTAAAATTCGCGAGCACCTGCAGGGCTGGTAATAAATAAGACTGCCGGCCATGTTTCGGAAGTTGCGATCTGCAAGTCTAATGGCTGCAGCGCATTACGGATGCAGGCGGCGCCGAATATTCCACGTATAGTTGACGCTTTGTCAGCGGAGTCATTCGGATTCATGAAACTGTTTTACAAGAGTCCAATTTAGCATATTTTTGACAGCTCTAATTACTTGAAATATCTACACAGCCTGCCTGATGGTAAGCGGGTGTCATAAGCTGCCGACTTTTTCTTGATTTGCTATTCTGAGTTCAAATTCCAATAATTAAGGCTTTAGATATGAAGTAACTTGCACTGCCGAGAACCCGCGTAGCTGGCACTTGCGCCTTAGTGCGTTTACCGCTTCTTAGCGGAAAAACCACGGCGGGATCGGCTACGAGCGTAGCGTAGCCATTATTGGCAGTGAATGTGTTAACTCCGTTGACAATAACATAGCCGTTCCGCGTGCTACGACGTAGCAGGGCATACGGCGTAGCGACTACGAACCTGATCGGTTATTAGAACCGCGCTCGCCGCAGCCTTTAATTAGGTTGCGGCCTGCGGCTCTGCAGCGTTATCGTTATAATGTAACAGAAATTTCGTTAATTTCCATTAAAATAGTAGGAGTACAATTGTAACTAGCACTAGTAACGAATTTGGTTGCGTTTACTTTTGGCCGTTTCGTTCCGCATCCGGCATCCGGCATTTTCAAGTAATTGTGTACCCAATTAGCGTCGTCAAACAAAAATTAGCGGAGTTTCACATTTAAGCACCTTGTTTATGAACATCATGCATAAAAAACGAAAAAGTAAATTTTGATGCAATCTGATTACTTATCTAATTGTCGTCACAAAAGTAAGTTAATTTTTGTATGACGACTCACGCTAACTGGGTGCACAATAATTTGCAAATAAATATGGGCATACACATAAATTGTCAATTTTTTTCAGCGCTTTCAGTGCTTTCCGCTACTTAGCGGTAAAACCAAGGCATCCGCTACGAGCGTAGTGCTACGAAATTGTTGGCAGGGAATGCGTTAATATACTATCGATCGGAAGTTGTAAAACAAATAACAGCAAAAAAATCATGCAAAAAATTACAGATTATGTTAAATAATGCATGCCAAATAAGATCGACTTGTACGCTACATATTGAACGAACGAGCGAAACGAACGAAGTTCTCCGCGTTTTAGCATGGGCCTAAATTCTGTTGTATGTCCGGATCTCCGGATGTCCGGCTGTTCTCCAGGTTCAATAATTATATAGATTTTTGCAGTCGGGTCAGTTTTCCCAAATTATAAAAAAGTCTTTTAAAAAAGGGCTTGTTTTTTGTAAGGCTTTATTAATTTGGAAAAACTGAACCTACAAAAAAAACGAGTTTTATCGCTCACAGAGCTACTGGTTATTAATAAAGATTATTTTCACTTCACACGCTCGTAAAGTTTAACTTTATGTTGTGAGTAGGCTACATAAAATGGTTTTTACGACGAGATCGAGTCGATATGTTTAAATATAATATCCTTAATTATTTACATTTCCTTAATTTACTTGAAATCTAAGTGGAAAGCTGGTTCAAGTTCAAACTTTTATTATTCACGTTACATAAATATACGATATCGTATAAAACCCCATGTTAAATGCCTTTGGTGTACAATCAATTATTTGACGACTCCAGCTATCATTATAACATTAACATGCTCAAACAAAGCTCAAACTTGTTTGTTTTTCCTAACTTGATTCATTATTATTCAAATCAGATATTAAGGTATAGTAGGGCATCCGAGGTGTTCACATGTTTGTCATTGGACTTTAACCCAATTCTGGAACTAATTATCGTATCAGAAAATGTTCTTGTTCATGCGTTCTCTCTTGCGAACGCCCATCGTCTAGTATGTATGACCGCGAGACACTGTTATTTAGTTATTTACATCAGGCAAAGAGGTTCTCAGTTACGTATCATAATATACCATACAGACTAACATACACATCAATATACGTTTAATAACACAATTGTATTCTAAAGGCTTTGTCACGAACAAATCCAATTAGTTGGGATACGTGATTAAGCAAATCCAATTACTTAAATCTATGTAAAGTAATAAATGGGCGCGCAATTTGTATGTGTTATGATAAGATTTAAAAAATAGGTGCATTAATTGATCAGTGTTATGTTAGTCATGTACGTACCTACCTAACGCTTTAGGACTTCACTAAAATACACTAACATAAAAAGTTATGTTAGCAACCCGCCACACACCCTTGTTAAATAACCCGTACCCACAGATCACCAACGCACAATAAATTTCACCCACCGAACAAAGTAATAGCAATCCGGACGGTACTCGCTTAGCAATGGATTACACGCGACAATGGAAGGATCCGACGAAGATTGATACACCGCGAGCACCATCCATCAAACTACAGCGCGCACCAAACAATGACTCGAACGAGCTAATCATTTCTTTCATTAATCCTTGAGCCAATTATTCAAAAAATGCCACGCCAAAGCAACCCATTTTTTTCAGTTACGAATTTTCTGCTAGTTTCCCACTGCACGGCTGATGTTGCGCCAATTCGGCTTGGCGTGCAGGCAGCAGTATTTTTGCCAAAATACATTATTGTCTGTTCCTATTAAGACTTGCATGATTATAATTGAAACGTCGCTTCTTTTATTGCTATAAACTTGAGAGTATTCCTTGCCCTAACCAAAACAGTAGCCTAAAGATACGCTGCCGCCGTTGAGATCGATAAGACGAAAGGCTTATATCCTTCACTTCAACACCTATGTTACTTTTTTGTTCCGATGGGAATGTACCTATAGCAACCGGCAAAGGTAATGTCTTCTTATATAAATAAAACGGTCGAAAAGTCGTTTTCAAGTTTATTATGTGCTTCTGTGACATAATAGTGATTACTTATATTTCTTCGATTCTAGCGTGTGGGACGCAAATAATGTTAATTAAGGTCGAAGGAACGACCTCTAGACGAGCGATCAGCGGGCATACAATAATATTAATTGTGCTCTTCTAAATTAATCACCTTAAAGGCAAATTTTAATCATTGGAATAAATATTCTTTCATTCGAGACGTGGGTGAACTCAAGATATTCACATTACCATCCAAAAATTCATGAAAATAAATAAAAGTATTAATAACTTACAGATATGCATAATAAATTTTCACTTTCGTCAGTCATGTTTACAATTAGATATATATGAATAATAATAGTTATACCACGCTTTTACTCACGTATTATAACTATCACTACGGACACTAAAAGATAATTATTATTAGCATAAATTATTGAAAAAGTGCGTTTTAGTTTGTTATGAATTTTATTTTGATAAATATTTTTATTTCTTCATTGAAAACTATTTGAGACATTATGTCGTCACTTCGACCACTTAAAAAAGTAAGCGTTTTGTCTAGGACAATAAAAAAAAGAAAACTCGGGAAAATGAGAAATTCAGTTATTTGCTTTATGGCTTGACATACAGAAATCCTGTTCAGCACACTCACGCATTGACAGAGGGAGGCTTCATCTATGATATCGCTGCACATGATTTTTGCCAGCGCCTACATCGACAAAAAAGGCGCACAAGGCAGGCTCAGACGGCACTGCGTCGCCCCCGGCTCCTCGCCGTAATCAAGCAAGCTTTGTACCACCAGATGGGAATTACAGATACGCACCGCCCCGAGCGAAGAGCGTTCACTACTGTGATTGGTTTAGTGCTCGCACGAGTAATCGGACGCCATAAACTTGCCACTATTGTTTTATTTGCACGGTTTGATTAAAGTTTTCTTATTTCCTTTTCTAGTTTTCTTATTTCTCTTCAAGCTTTAATGCGGTCGAGCAAAACCATTTATTTCATTAAACGATTTCATGTTTCATACTTCTTTTTTTACGTGTAGTTATCAATTATTTGGTAAATATGAAGTCCAACTGTGTTCTGGGATGTTTGTAAAAACAGAACGATTTAGCACACGGTATTAGTCAGATCTCTCGCCGATCTAAATAATATATGGCTGGACTAGATCGACGCCCCAAATCCAAGATACGTAGTCATAGGAAAAATGGCTACAGTCCAAATATGGAAATGCGATAGCCTAGCGTATAATTCAGTTACCCGCGATAGGTTTGACGGATCACTAGGATTCGGACATTGGAGTATAGGGCGAAGGACAAAACGAATCTAAAAAGTAACAAACGGAGCATTAGTTTTACTTTCTCTTGGAGGAGTAATAAAGCCAGTTTATTAGCGAAATTCAATATATACCTATCAGTGGCGGCGCGATACAATTTTTGATGGGCAACACGGAGCAAAAGAAGTTATGAAAGAGTTTTTAGATTTATAGACTTTAGAGATAAAAAAAATAAGCGTGCCAGTGCGAATTGGCTTGTATGGGCGCTCCGCCACTGGTACTTTATTTGTGGATTCCAATCTAATTGTAAGTTATTAATATTAATTGTTAAAATAATACGTGTTATATTCTGTTGTTACTATAGCAAAAGTTATTTTATTCAAGTTTGCCATTGGAAATACTTCTTTAAAATAAATAGCTTTCTTTGACAGTTATCGTCCTTTGTCTCGACGTAAATAGTTGCAATTGGCACAGTGTATTGTTTAGCATTTTAGGCCACTAGCCTCCAATGGGCTATTAGGCTTGATAGTCCATTTCCGCTGCCAGTGGCGCAGTGTGAACGGGTCATGGAGGGCCGCACATGTTTTGGGACTGTTCGTTCGCACGCCTTCGACACGGCTCCGAAAAGCTTTTTGTTCTTTCCATTCGACTTAAACTACCGACGGGAATTTGAGTTTATGCCCCAACCCTTATATTATATATTATTGCGATACCACATAAATAGCCGTTATACATTTATTGTCATACTTTTGCTTTTAAAGATTTTGCTTAAGGGGCTCCCATACGCCAATGACCTTCGATCTGAATCCCTTAGTTTTCTTATGTTTTTTTTAGCTTACTATATTAACAACAACGGCTTTAAGCAATATAGTATCCCATATTTACTTCAAAGTTCATCGTTTTCGAGATATTTGCCATCAAAGTTGAACCATTTTAGGCCAAAAAAACCGTTTTCTGGCCATAACTTTTGTGTTAATTGGTTTATAATGAAAACCTTAGACCAGTTTTTAGAGACGTCACAGACGAACCCAAATATGTAGATTTCGTATATGTTAGATCTTTCACGTCAATAGAGATACGAAATTAGTGTTTTTTTAGACAATCTTTAAAAAAATCATACAACATTAAGTATTCATTTGTTTCAAAATCCGGTAGACCAAAATGGAGATAAAAGATTGAAGAACCGATAACCGTTTGATTCATATTTCTATCTGTAGTGCAAAAGAAGGAGATATGATTCAAAACTTGTCAAAAATCGATGGAAACCTCGGGTAGCCCCTTAAGCCAACCGAGCGCAGTACCTATACATTGGCAAGTCACATGGAGTAGGTAAGGGAAATCAACTAAGGATCGGCAACGCGCATGCGACTCCTAAAGGATTTGGTGCTCTCGTTTTTACCAACACTTTGATAACTGCGACTAATACAAACAAAACCAAATCAGAAATCAGCGCTCGTACGTTTTCCTGACTGTTTATGTGACGTCAAGATACATTGACACTTATTGGTGTTGTCAAGTGGAGAGGCTGTTTACGGAGCGGGTGATGGATGGCGCAGCATCGGGACGGAATCAATCTTCGTCGCCAATGTTATCAGGCGCAGAACAAAGTTTGGCGGGACATTAAAAGTTCACGAGACGTGGGAATTTACGTTGCTCCAGTTTTGGAGTTTAGAAACTTGTTTACACTTTTGTTTTCCAATCGTGTGGGGATTTGAACTGTTACGCATGTAGAACATTCTTTTTGTATACATTTAATTATTTTGTGGCAATCGCATCTCAATTTTGTATCTTATTGCGAAACGTATAGAATTAAAGATAAATTGGTCAGATTGACTCTGCTGTGCGCTGCCTCGAAAATGAAGACAGGAATCAACACGAATCACATTAGATTTAAAAACACCGTTCCCGGTTCCGTATTGTAATTTTTTCAATGTCACAGCAGCCACTACGAGGCAATAAATCATCAATAAATCATAGACATCGTGTCATGTATTGTGTACAATATGCAACGTTGGATACGCTCAACATTTCATCGAATGCTTTTATTTATCGCATGCGATAACTTAATCAGGCGCACACAGACAAAACAAATAATGGGTATGCGAGCTCCATGGAGTTTTATGCACCGCGATATTGGGTGCAATACCGGAACCAGGGACTGTCCGGATTTATGGTGCCGCTTCCGCTTCCGGCTTACGTACGCTTCATATCGATTTTCCACATTTTAGCATTTTTTTATATCAGGATTTTCTGATTGGTATTAAGTATAAAAAAAAATTACAAGCAAAACATAGCACGTAGAACCGATGGCCGTTGGGGCGGAAAGGTTCTCGAGTGGCGACCACGTACCGGAAGGCGCAGCGTGGGTAGGCCCCCGACAAGGTGGACTGATGACCTGGTAAAGGTTGCGGGAGTCCGCTGGATGCGGGTGGCGCGGGATCGGTCACTTTGGCACTCTTTGGGGGAGGCCTATGTCCAGCAGTGGATGTCTTTCGGCTGATATGATGATGATGATGATGATAAAAAAAAATTGAAATCACACAATACCACTTCATACATTTGCCAATGTTTTTCGGTAGTCGATTCCCGAAGAAAGCTTGCCTACGCCATCACATGGGATGTAACTGGGACAATTTTAAGATGTGAAGAGCATAGGATAATGTTCATCTCTGCACTATTCTACTAATATTAGAAATGCGAAAGTTCGGATGTTTGCTACTCAATCACGCTTAAACGGGTCAACCGATTTGGATGTGCAAAGCCTGGATTAAAATACAGGCAAGTTTTTATCTCGGGTCCACGCAGACGAAGTCGCGGGCGGAAGCTAGTACAGAATATTAAAAAACTGAGGCTCGCTTGTAAAGCCCGACCAAGCGAAGTAGACTATTGGCTTGGAAAACAGGTATGGTCGGTCCATATACATATTAACGCCATCTAGTGAAACGGTTTCAATTGGGTTTTATTAAAATTAGGGATTTATTGGAGACTAATTTTAATATTTTAAAGCTTGTTTCAAAAATTCTAATTATCTACCTAGCTCTAACTTCAGATAAAAACTCCCTGAATAAAACTCCTCCTCCTAGCGTTATTCCCGGTTGTGCCCCATAGGAGCCCGGGTCCGCTTTGACACCTTATCCCAAGATTAAGTATAGACACAAGTTTTAAGTGACTGGGTTGGC
Source organism: Epinotia demarniana (assembly GCA_945867215.1). Classification (NCBI taxonomy): domain Eukaryota; kingdom Metazoa; phylum Arthropoda; class Insecta; order Lepidoptera; family Tortricidae; genus Epinotia; species Epinotia demarniana. Next base: position 10,585,998 of record OX244276.1, on the reverse strand, counting down.
GCGCGCGTGTCGATGTAACTAAGAAAGACAAGCAACGACGGAACCCTACACTGTGCGTGGCGCGATACGCACTTGCCCGATTTTTGAAAATTTCAATGAGTGCTTTCTGAACGGCGCGGAATGTGCGTAAGTGAGACGGTACGAATGAGGTGCTGCATGCGTACCGCGTCGCGTCCGTACTCCGCAAATATTGTAATAATGACAGTATACCGTCAAGTAAGGATATCTGGGCGACATCAGTTGTTAGGTCTCAGTAAACTACAAAATACCGCATACCGATTCCGCCCCGCCTAATGCGTTTTGCCTAAACGTTTAAGTTATAGTTTTATTAGAGCAGCCACCGTTTTAACTTACACCAAAACATACATTTATCAAGAGAATCGCAATCATTCGTATATACAGAGCGAACACAAGCCTTTGCTATATTTCCATGGGAGTCGTTTAAAAGTAAATTGTAGCAATATTTTCAATGTAATGGCCACCTGAAGGCTGTAAAAACGTTTCGGATGGGCCTGCAATGTATTTGCAGTTAAAAATATAATTTTCGGATTTATAGCCTCTTGAAAAAAATATTTCGTCGGTATTTGTGTTAATAAGAGTGAAGATTTTATGATTTGTTTTTACGCGATGACTGTAGTAAATCTTAGTAAATTTGCAATGTACTCGTAGGTGTATAAACTTGTAAATATTAAGAGAGGCTAAAATAACGTTTTGATTTCAAAGGAATATCGTAACCTAGTCGTTACTTTAAGATCAGTCCACTCTCTGTATGGTTCTGGAGATTACCCCGTACAAACTTAAAACCCCGTAGATTTATCATCTTTATAATATCAGTAATGATATTGGTATCGATTAATTGGATGATTAAAAGTGACTTCATTTTTAATTATCATCTTTTAATTAACATTAGGCTTATGATAAGTTGATAACAACTCGCTTTATAATCAAACAATACAGTTAGGCAGTATATCTCGCTACACTAATCCAGTTTAATTGGCCGTGTAACTCGCGAAACTAACCGTTTTATCCCGGATTATCCACCGGCACCGTTAGACTAAAAGTATTCAGGTGGAATCGACCTGAGGCCAGAACCGAAGTAAGGAAGGCTCGACTCACTTCATGACTATTCAGTACTTAGTTTTGAGTTTCATAGAGAATTTGTCTTAAATGGTTTACGCGTTTAGGTTGTTCTTGTGCCGCAATAAAGTTATTATATACATAAGTAGTGATATGCCAGAAGCGTTATGGGCTAAATTTACCACCAAGGGGGTCCCACCTCTTAGGAGATGGGGAGACGAACTTACGTCTTTTACCAAGGCTGTACTGGGCAGGGATATAGGGGAAGGTTCCTATGATTGGACCACTTAACTTCGCTGCCCTATAATCTACACATTTTACGTCAGAAAATAAAACAAGGCTAATAAGTTTTAACTCTTAAAATATATTTTTTATTACCTTATACACAATGGAAAAAGTATAATAATTTTAGAGAAAAATCGTGAAAAGAGTTTTCCGGGCTGTTCCCTTCTTTGAACCAGAGTCACCTTGATTGGACCACTGAGTCGCCATCAATGGACTTAGGAAATTTAAACCGATGGTCCAATGAAGGAAACTTATGGAAATCGAGAAAAAACAAACATTTTCTTGAAATAAATTTATGTATCACATTTTGTATTCAGTTTTAATCTTTTTATTATAACTTATTTCCAATGTGTACTATGTATATCCCTTCAGCTGTGGCGAAAAAACATGGCCGCTTACCCACGTCTGTGGCACCCTCTGAGGGGCGCTCCACTAACAAGGTTTGTGGAGTAAAGTGATTTGGTAAAATTAAATTTTCTTTAGTTTTTTACATAATCACAGCCAGGATTTTGGATGAAACTCAGTATTTATTAAATTATCTAGCTGCAACGATATATCATCGTTACAATAAAGTCGTATTAAGGCTATCTACCTGACCTCGTCACCACCTCACCGAAGTTTACGACGTATTTTGGTTAATTTAAATATAATCAATTAGTTTTTTGGGGTGTTAAATGAGCTTAATTTGAAGAAATTTGTGTTATACTTATTCGAAAAACATAAAATGGCAGGCTCGTGAGTATTTTATTTACACTAGACCATTTGAAATATTCTACCAAAATAATGCCTACACTCAGAAGTTGCTCGTGTAGGCTTCGATTTACATGCTTATATCTGAAGTGTTTTATACTGTATGTAATCAAATTCATGCCTGAACAATAAATATGGGTCATCAACTAGGTGTAACCGTAGCTTTTTTTATTGTAAGTGCAGCAGGTTTTATCTGAGAGTAAAATGAAAAAAGTATGTCTACTTTCATACAAAATAACCTCTTCCAAACGAGTGCAATTATCACAGCAACTATATGTTTTGAACCAAACAAATTAGGTTTCTTAAAATTCCCATTAACTATACTTTTAGTTAAAACTATAATATAACCATCAGTTAAACAAAAATCACATTGAAACATGATTTGAAAACGGTATAAATCAAGGTCATGATTAGTATAGAGTGCGGATCGTAGTGACGTCACGAGGTATCATGTGGGCATCCCTCGGAGGGAAATTCCCGGTCGGTTAGGTCCCCCTCTGAGGGGTTTGTTGTGATCGTTACCAACTTCAATCGATTTATTTACTTTCGGGCCATTGATAATCTATTTAAGTTCATTTTAAACAAATGTATGATAACTAACGGTAATTTTAATAGCTAAAAGTAATATTAAATAATTAGAAAAGCGCTAAAAAACGTGTTGCCAAATTTTGACCATGAGTAGATATGTCATGTTAGTCACGGTTTTATTACAGTTAACCCGTTGAAATAACACTTGTTTCTATGTAATTCTAAAGATTACTTACATGTCTACAAAAACTGTCCTTCTGGCACTACAATTCAGCACTAAACCCACTAATTTTCACTCGCGTACACCGACCGTGTCAAACGTGCCACTGACTATTTTAGACTAACGACTAAATTGATTTTTTCCTCCATTGGCCATTGAAGTTTTCGCTTGCTAGCTGTCTCACTGAATTGGCTATACGTTTCAATGGATTAAAGCGAGATCGATACACGAATGCCGGTTTTATTTCTAAGAAAGTAAGCAAAGCCATTGCGCCCCTCCGAGGGCCGCTCCACCGACCTGCAGGAAAAAATATGAAACCCACAGAGGGATGAACACAGCTGAAGGGATATAGGTACCACGCTTATGGGTGAAGAATTAAAAATCTAAAAAAAAGTTGCCATGATTGGACCGGTCCGATGATAGAATACACATGTGGTCCATTGATAGCAACTAGGCATCACATGACAAATAAAAATATTAAAAAATAAAGAAAACAAATGGTTAAAAACATTATTCATCAGCACTCTTAAACAATTGCAAATGTAATGATACTTTCGTGTTTTTTTTTTCCTCCGCGTAATTTAACATCAACAGCGCTCGAAACATACTCGCTCAGGTCACTCATCACCGGGAAGCGCGGCGCGACTGAGGTTGCGGGGGGGCCAGTTGGGCTGCCCAAGGACACTTTGTACCTTGTTTGGCTCTGTCTAGCACGTGTAGATTTTAAAATATTGAAGTGGTCCAATCAAAGCGCCGGTCCAATGATAGCAACCTTCCCCTATTTGGAAGAAAAAGAGGGAGGCCTTTGCTCAGCAGTGGGACAATTAAGGCTCTTAATAATAATATATTGTTTATTGAGCTCCTTTAGGGCATGGGAATAACGCTAGGATGATGATGATGTTATTCAGCAGATTATAATTTTTCTCGGGATCTTTCATGTTCAAGAAATCCAAATCATACAGGAACGACTTCATTTGCATGACATCATTATTTAAAAGTATATTCTATACCGTCATTAGAAATAAAAACAGGTAGGTATTGGGAATAAAAACAGAATGTATAAAATATCTCGCAGTAACGTAACATCATCGTCAAAAAATGGGACAGATCCGTCGCTGGTGCGATTGTTTGGCATGTCGACTCGCGCGTGGCTGCCAAATGTCGCTCATTCGGGTCAATGCGGCCGATCGTATCGCTCCGTCACATGCGCTCTGATGGGGAGGCTAGAGATTCTGGAGTTTTCCTTTCAAACATTCTCGGTCCGTTTAAATAGGTAACTTAGATATTCAGTTGGTGTTGGCACATTATACCTACTTGCCAAGCATCAACTTGAATATGTTTTCCCAGAATGTAACTTTAAGCCTTAACTCATGATGACTAATAATTTCCTAGAAAAACCCCATGTCGCTGTATATATAGACTATCGACTATCTTGTACAAAGCGGCAAAACCACGGGATTGTCTACGAGTGTTAGCGCAACGAAGTTGTTGACAGTGAATAAACTGCCTTATCAATATTTAATCACTTGTAGTAATTGTTCCTACTAGTACTCCGTAGCAATTATAAAAGTCCCTATTTGAGAATTGATATCAACACTTTACGAAACAAAAATTAGCCTAAATGTTTCCAAACTAACATGAAGTTTTAATATCATTACGCATTCCTACATAACTGTCTAACTCCATTACAAGCATAAATTAAATTACGAAACTTTATAATTGTGTTGGCGGCTACAAAACTCATTATACGCGTCTGAAACACTTGTAATTAGGTCTCAAGAGTGAAACAAAGATATGGGGTCTCAAGCGTACAGTGTATCGGTATCTAACTTCAAACAATTCACGAAAAATCTTAGAAAGCATTTCCGTCTTTTCAATTATCTGTATAATTAAAGTATTTACACATAAGTAGAAAGAAGAAATTAGCAACTAAAACTTTACTTTACCTAAAACCCTGTAAACTAACATTGTGGAATGCAATAAATGATGCACAACGTATTGGCATTGCCATTCAGCGAGGCAACGCACCCAGTCTCATGGGCACTCTGCCCAGTGGCAGTGATTTGGGGGAAATATGTATATATAGTTTAGGTTTGCATAATTTAAGTTAGTTTGTAAGTTTTTTATTTTTATGTTTCTGTTGTCTTTTTTTCGTGGTTATTTTAAATGAATCAATTTCTCTCAAACAATAAATAATTGAGTATTGAAGTACTTAAAAAGAACAATTCTGATTGCCAAACGTTACTTTTCATAGAGCTCTATACTCGTACAGACGTAGTGCATAGTTATTTTCCATCGTATTTTCACGGAAACGTATGAACGTGTCTTGCTATTTCAGTCAGTTTCGGTACAAAAAAGTAGCATGAGAAATACGAACATTTCCGAGAAAATACGATGGAAAACAATTATGCACACATCTATACGTAATAGACGGTATGATTATTGATTACATTTCAGATAATATGAATCAACACGTATATAAACGTATTTTAGCTGTTATTTAGTTAACCAAATCGAAGAAAGTTACAAAATATTGTCTGGTAAAAGTAACGCACTAAGTTTGAGAGTTCGAAACAGGGATCGCATATCAGAATCGGAAAACACGATTTCTGGAATATCACAGAAAAACTGCAGTTTATTGGCTATTGCATTTTTTGTCAACATTTTGTGTCACCGAACGCCCTCTGTCGGCGTCGGGCACAGATGTCGCTGCGGGCCCGTAACTAACAAATGAGTCCGGCCCTCCGGGAAATTAAAAATAGTTTCACAATTTCTCCACGAATCAAAAACACTTGCCGAACTTTCGCCAATATTGAACTGAACTTTGCGGCTTTGAAACTTGTTTTAATAACAAGAATAATTAATATTCCGAAATCTTAAGTTTTCAATGAAATAGTTTCGGTTACTGATGGCGTTACGAAACGTTGTAGCCTATTTATTAAATGCTTGCATATTATTATCTTAAAGTGCTTACCAGCTGGAGCACCGCTCGATACATAATCACCGAACTCGAAGGCTGAACTGTTGTATTATAACACTCCTAACTTCCTGGGAATAATTAACAAGTCATCGATCGTAGAATTCATAGTTAGTATAAATCAATCGTTAAATACACAGCAGACGTCACCTCCATTGACTATCAAGCCGAAATGACCCGCGTCACTCATTACCAACGATAATCAAGGAATCTGCGTTTATGATAGTCCAAATTAATATTCCAATAACAAACGCAAATATCAGGTTTAATCACCGCTGTCTGAATAGGCCTCGGAGCTTAACAAAACCTTACGAAAATACGCTTCATAATCACGTTAATTTTGCAATCGACGAATAAATATTCATATTTCGGAGCGGCAGATCGATATCTGTATTTTCCGCCGATAATGTCTTCGTCTCCGTTCAATACTTCCTGTTACCTGAAGCCGGGTAGCGGATGTCTCTAAAATTTTAAAGTGATAAAAATAAATGAGCAACGGCGTCTTGTTTCCGGCTGTCATATTTATTTAATTTATAATATTTTAGACATCGTTTTCGATTATTTTTCATTGAAACACAGTAAGTTAAAGATAAAGACAATCATAATTATTAAGGTTGAATACGTAAATATAGCATCTATGTCCCCACTGTTCAATTTCTCGAATCTCATCACGATCATATATATCATCCGTAAAACGGGGCACGTGAAAGAGAGGGGACCTTTATTATCTCCTAAGTTATATTCAAAGTTCTCTCTCTTCCTGATGTCAGCACAATATCCATAGTTTTGTTACTAAAGAAATCAGTGTAAATCATTCCATCTACGTCGTAATCCGGCTAATGCCAAGTCGCTATAAATTTTCCACTTTACAGACCGTTACTTAGCCATAAAAGTATTTTCTCATCGGATATTAAAGCAAACGGATCCGTAAACAACTCTTAATTTATATATTGAAGTAAATAGTCGTGAAGTGAACTACAGAACGTTAAATTCAGGTTTATTTAGTACAAATATTCATCCTACACTGACATTAAAATTATGATTAAGTTTATGACAGGCAAAGAAAGAAAGAATAATGCTTTATAATATATATAGTTATGAAGGTTATTGGCACTACTTACCTTTCGTCTTTATTTTAATTCAAATTGTCAAATGATTAATTAAATACGTGAGTATTTTTTCTAAATCTGGAACAAATAAAATATTTCTTAATTTTGTCGTGATTAAATGTTGTGGGTTCTTAATTCTCCTATTTGTGTAGCTATCAGATTCAGAAAAGATTTTAAAAAAACACCAAAATCGGTTATGAGCCAAAACAAAAATTTATATAATACCTATAAAAAATTAAAAAATATATATTTTCGCTTTCAAACTATTGATTGACGAACCAACGCTACACGTATTTAAAAAATAATCTCATTTTGAAACCAAATCCATCAAAACATCTTTGAACTGTAAATTAAACAAGAAATGTTGCAGGTAGGGGTACGGCTGGGAACCTCATTATAACCAGCTGCCACTGATTTTAATTTCCTGGCAGTGCAGGCGGTATGAAGACGGGATTTATTTACGTAAATAAATACTGCCACGTCTACTTACCCTTACCGACGTGTAGGGCAGGCGGTAAGGAACAACAGTTGTAAGCTGTAGAGTTATAACTCTAATGACTACATCATACTATATTTCGAAGCTGTAAGGTAAAATATACAGACTACCTGAATCATTGGCGTTTATTTATATATTTTTTCACTGGCGGCGTTTCCAGTTTGTATGGAACACAAGAAACACTAATCTCATTTTAAATGTATAACCTGTTTAATTGATTAGTCACAGCAGGAATCTTTATGTTGATAATTCAAAAACCATCTTGTTACCTTAAATTTTATTTAATGTTATACTTTCATTAATTTTACTTAATGCAACACCTTCACCATCATAGTATTCGCATGTGCTTTACTTGAGCCTGTGCATAGTGCGTGTTATTTAAGTAAGAGATAAAACAGCCAAGTTCTTAAGCCTTTGCACAATGTCACCTCATTTTTTCAAAAAAAAAACCGTCGTCCTAAAAAGCAACACTTGGCATACTTCGGCGCCCGCTCAGTTTCGCGGCAAACATTTGGCCAAGTGCTGAGCCGGCATAACAAGTGTTCTAAGAACACTGTGAACCCTCATATACTCTGTAATACTATGAGCTAGATGTAAGCGGTAACCTCATGGATTATGCAACTGTGGTCTTAACACCGCTGCGTTTAAGACGAAACGGTTTTAAATAAACAACTCTGTGTTAACTACGTGGAACTTTGTGTTTATTAAAATGTTAATTTGAAGCTTTCGCTTCGACGCAGATTACCTTCGTATTGTAGTTGAAAATTGTGTTTTAAATCTTGAGTATTGAACAAGTTGTATGAAGATTAGATTTCACGGGAAGTGAAAATGCCCTTTTCTATAATAACCTGAACAGTCTTAATTTTCTGTTTAATATTGAGAATTAGCTGCATGTATTTCACGTTTTATATTGGAAGATGAATATTGAATAACAATAAAAATCACTGCATAGGCACCAAATTTTGAAACAAACCGATAATTAACAAAGTCACAAGCTATTTTATATCTAATCTACCCCTCAACAACTCAACGTTAATAATATTTTGTTCTGAATATGATAAATCATAATTATTATTTTTTTATTTTACCTACTGACTATCGTAGCCCGCAACTAAAAGGAAACTTGATTTAATGCGATGGATCACCGCTTAATTCGGGAAGATAGGAAATCACAGAGCAACAATCAGATGGAACAAAACGAAAGCGACTGCAACGCTCGCTCGGGACCTCGGGGCAAGGCGTCCTATTATGGGAGAAATAGCATCAACTTGAAACAAATGTTAACCAATTTTGGGTTGGAAAGTTTAGCAACGTTTAGAATACATTTGTACTCACAACAGCGTTTAAGAATGTCACACTTCTATAACATCACAAAACGAATGCTAGTCAATTTGATATTAAATTGCGGTGATTAATCTTATATTCAAGTTTCAAGTAGAGGGGTGTTTTAAAAAAATGGAATTGCTTTCATTTATAAATGCTTTTTTTACCACGGAGCTGCAGTTTTTGTTTAATGTTCTGAAAACTTATCTTAATAACCCTATTTTTTGTATACGTTGTCAATTATACTTAGTTTAATTTAAATCAAACAGCGACCATAGACCGCTTACAAGGCGCAGAATCGCTCCATCGTAATTCGACGTCCAACTTGGTCCGTAATCAGGCGGCGGAACTTCGCTCTGAACAAAATAAGTACCTACGTACACAAGATTAATTGTACCCCCGCGGACAACACTGCACCGGAAGCGCATCCATGTCGGCCACTCGCCGCCATTTTGTACTTCCGCTCCAAGATAAGATGGGGTCAGAAACTCCGATCCGGTATCGTGCGATTATCTCGTTTGAGGACAGTGTTTTGTCGAAAGTGATTGAACGATCACGTTCTTGCTAGGTTTACGAGGATAGATGTTTAGGACCTCGTTGTTTGTAAAAATGGTATATCGTTTAAGTGTAAGCGAACGGCAACGCAAGTCATTTCGTGCTTAGTAGTCCCTTCAAGTGCAGTAAATACGAGAATGAAATTAAAATAACTGCTTAGGTGTGGTATTATCTTTTTTCGTTCATTTATAATGTTTAAACATGCATGTATAAGAAACAAATACAAAGTGCGATTAGTACTATTTGGACAGAACACGTACTGACTACCTCCGTAGTCATTTAAATGTAAGTACTACGTACTGGGTACGAATGGTGCACCCACTCACCTCACAGCAACGTCTGCTTAATATTAATGGCACATATTGTTCTGCATTATCTCAAGAGCATAATTCGCTAAGTGTGCAAGCTAAATCAACAGCTGACAAGCTATCCGGCGCAATAACATTGCTTGTGCTACATTCACCCGACCTTTGATGTCAACAAATATCTGGCTAATTATTCATGTTACAGTAATGCATCGCAAAACATTATACTGCTAGGATGTAATGACACCATTGACCTAAAACATTAAAGAAGAGGTCATAGTCGTACTTGTAAACTAGTATTTGACTCAGTTATGGCTTTTTAGTCTATTACAGACGATGCAATCAGTGTCAAGAAGGGAGACACCACCGTGTGTATGGTATTAATAACTAAGGTAGACTGGATATCCAAAAGGATGTGCTAAATATTTAACATTTTTTTTTTTTTATATATATATTACCACGTGGATTGGAGTTGTTAAGGCGCCGTAGGTTCAGCGAAGTTAAGCGAAAAGAGTTTTTGAAACAATATAATGCGTCTGTTTATAATAATATGGTTTAAAAAAAATACGAATAGTAATCTTGAGGCTTTTCTGCAGGGAAATCAGTGTTTAGAAACATGACTAAGCAATTTCCGCTCGATAGAAAAATATCACGAACATATGTCTAAAAGGGTCTAAAATACACTTAAAATATTTCTTACTAATTATGCACAAAAGCTAAAAATATTAAAATGGCTTCTAAAAATCGGCAATATCATGTTTGAGAGAAATCAGTGTTTACTTTTTTATTTATTCAAACGGTAAAAAAAATAAAATTAAAAAATATGATTTCCGTGCTTCCGAGCACGCACTTCCATCTCGCTCACGCTTATGCTCAGTGAGAGGGAGAGAAGACCATGAACCTACGGCGCCTTAATTTTGTATGCGTCAAGAGGAACGAGATAAAACTAAGTGCCTAGTTTCGTATACGTTTGCCTGACGCTAATCAAAATGCTCGCTTACTTTTAGCTCTAAAAGAAACGCAAGAAGATCGCTAAAACAAGATAAAGGCCTGGTGACAACTTGTGTAACTCGACAACTCTGCCTCAGAAGTTCCTGGAAATGACAGCCCCAGGCCCTCGCTCCGCCCACAGCCCGCCGGCTCCGCAAACCACTTTGCACCATCCGATACTATCTCTTACAATGCATTTTCCTTACAAAATAAGTTTGCTCGCCACTCTTCGATAGATATCGAGAAGTCCCAAACTTTTAAATCCGTCCGATTCGAAAGTTTTCCCTACAAAGTCGTTGCGATTTGATAAATTATTTTATAGAGAAACTTGCCGTGGTGCCCCACAGTGCATCCACGGACTTGAATTAATTTTTATTAGGCTATAAGTTAGTTCGCAATCGTGACTGTAACAAATTGATCGAAAGTTGGTTCAAATTCTTTAAAATGGCGGAAAGTATCGGGATTGTTGGAGATTGACTGAGAAATTACGTACGTACACTTCTTATACGTTATTCCCTCGCCATAAAATTCTAATTACATTGTTAGTTTAAGTTGAAAAAAAAACACATACTGATAATGTTATGGTTTTATGATTACAGTTACAACATCATTTTCCGATGGGGTTGGCCGGGCGAAGGTATTTGCAGATAGCGCCAGCATAGGTTGAACCCATGTTGAACCCATGTTGAACCTGTCAGTCCTACCAGAACTGTCAAATTCTTGAATTTTTTTCGGAATTTCCTTGTTTATAATCAAGCCGTTTAAGCCAAATCCCATAGAAAAAGGCTAGTGAATGGGGGGAACCTATGATGGCGCCATCTAGTCAAACATTTGACAGTAGCCAACCCCATTACCATATGTCAATACTTCACGATAAATGATAGTTCCTGGATGGAGATAGGTTAAGTAGCGCGCGGTTTTCACAAAATTCCCCTTCATATTTCAATATGTTTCAACGTTGCACCTCAAAGCCAGGATAGTGCTCCTTAATCTCTGTCAAGTGATATCGCTGGTCGTAAATCACGACGATGGCGAGACAGATTGAACTTAAATGACAAACACATACGCTATTATAATCTCTTCTTCATTAAAACCTTTATAGACGCTGAGCAGTTGCTGTGAAGGTTTAATTTGTAGTTGCACGATTATCTGGATGAGTTATGAAGCACATTACAGGGTAAAACATTCAATTCTAGTTTATCCTGATTTACCGAGCATAAAACAAGAAACATATTTTGTAACTACGATAACATTAACTCATCGTTAGAATTAACTTAATTTCAAAACAGATAAATTGAATTGCATGTATGAATATAAATATTTTGAAAGGGTTTGCAATATATTCTCTGTAATATTAAGATAGTTTTAGATTTTACGATATCAAAGTCCTTACTAAACGAACAATAATTGCATTTTAAAGGCAACTTTTTAATTTAGGGTTTAGATACTTGCAGTTGTGCCTTCTATAAATCACACACTCATTGTTATACAATAACCAGAATACATAAACGATAGATATAAAGGTAGGCAAGATTAATCGAGCAGCGCGCCCGTTGGCGCCGGAAACGCATCCATATCTGTCCACTACCGCCCATTCTGCCTTTCCGCTCGCCTGTAAATATGTATACGGGTGTGCCAAGCTCTTAAGGTATTCTTCGATGCAACTTCACGGTACACGGCAAACAATTTCAGTTGCACTAACTCTCAGTAAGGCGACTTCCTGACTTGACGGGGCGGGTATCGGTATGCAGTATTTTTTAATTTGACGTAGGTATACTGTCAGTATTACATTATCGCAGTAGTAATATCATTTGAGGAAGTGGGGCGGTTCGCTTGCAGTACTGCAGTAATATTATACATACCGCCGGCATTCAAATGAGTCCATCCTAATTGTAAAGAATCGGTACTGACTCAACAGAGAGTTGACAGTGTCAGCTTACTGATATCGTACCGCCTCCGCAGCGACAAATCAGGAAGTCGCCTAAGCCATTATAGAACTTTCTATGGAAATAGTATAACATGTAGATACTTGCATTAATGTATTCATCGTTTAAGAACGTAGGCTATTAATTAATACGACCTGTGCTTGTTTTCTTAGAGAAACATTTTAACCCTAACATTTGTGCTTGAGTAATTCCCCTAGGAACCGCTTTCCGTATATTATGGAGATGTCTAGAAGTGCGTTATGTAAACAAATAATTTACTTTAAAAACAAAGTTTTAACCGACTTCAACTTAGTACGCCGCCAAGCCACGAGAACATTTCCTATTTTTTTTACAATTTACCACATGAACTGATTTCCGATAGCAAATGCGTTGATTACTATAGAAAAAAACCGAATCGCTGTATGTGAGCCGATAATATTTGAGGACTTCCTTCGATTCCCCAAGGTCATCACCAATGGCACTTCATTAGTTCCTATTTCGACGGAATCTTATCAGAACCTATGACGTACTTTTGCACTTTTAAGTACATAATTGAGGAATTCGATAAGTCATCTGTGGTCTACATCATCAATTCCTCGCCACCAAATTTATGATTCCGGATGTTAATACACGAGTTATAACAGAAAATACCAAAATCACTACACGCTTGCCTAATAAAATTGAGGAGTCCCCTCAATTCCTCATGGATCCCATCATCTAACTGAATTTTGAAAAAAATGGGACCCACCTGAAAGTATCTACATACGAACAAAAAAAATATTTTCGAATCGGCTCATCAGTGACGGAGTTCTGAGGTAACAAACATTGAAAATAATAATAAAAAATAAAAATAAAAATACAGCCGAATTGAGTCCTCCTCCTTTTTTTTGAATTCGGTTAAAAACTATTATCTATGTACATAAAATCTAAGAGTCTTGCATATTTTTGCAAAACTTCGTACCTTAATTATATTAACAATGTATTTAATTAATATTAACAGAAAAGCACTAAGAAGAGACTCACATCTGCCACTGTCGGCAGAATAATAATTATATACATTAAACACAATAAAACGCCAAACAAACAAACCAATATAAGACAACGCATCTCGCTCTCAAATTTGGTTTTCCTACTTCATATTTTAAACAAATTTTCGTTCAACTGTAGGTTCCTTCTAGTGAATTTTTCTATTTTCACGCGTACTTATAGAGGAAAGTGGGGTAAGCGCAGTGGTGCACAGGAAATTAAATCGGTGCCACCTAACTTGAAACTTACATAATCTTGTTCCCCACTGCTTCTACGAAAACAGATTTATGTAGAAAATTTTCCGTACCGCTTCCTTTGTTTTCTACAACGGGAAAAACCGGCTGTAAACTGCGGCGCTACTAATTCTGGGATCTGTATTCTATACATTTTGGAATTTATATGGGCTTAAGAAACGTGAGTAATGAGAAATATTACATAGATTTGTTCTGTGCTGTTGTCGTGAAGTAGGTATATAGAGCGAACAAGGAGTACACATTAGAGACGGTTTTTGTCACCTGGTATGTGAAACTGTCTTTGGTATCGTGAAATTAAAGTATTCCTGAAAAAAAGTCAAAACCATTTATTCAAAGTAAATTCTTAGAGAACTCTTTTTGAAAGTCAGAGGTTAAACAATAAAACACTACTATACGTATATTCAAAGGTGTATATGCAGTCCCCAATCCGCACTGGGCCAGCGTGGGGACTACTGCCCGTTCCCTCTCATACAAGAGAGGAGGCCTGTGCCCAGCAGTGGGACGTATATAGGCTGATGATGTGATGTGATACGTATATTTACAGTCTGCTTAGGTATAGCGATGACCTTTGACCATTTATGTCTTTATCGAGAATAGGCTCTTAAGTTTATAATATGCTCTTTTTCCAGCGTTTGCTTTACTTTACTGCCTTAAATCACTAGTTTAGGAACATGTAATAAATGTTCTATGATATAATAACAATGCACTATCTTAACATAATATGAAATAAATTATTATTATCATTTTTATTTTATTAAATAAATTTTCTGACATGGTCAAAATTTGGTAAGGTAGTTTATTGTAGCAGCGTGTAGAGAGGCCGACAAAAGACTTTAGAACTCTAGTGAATCTAGTTGAAATTGCTAATAACTTATTTTATTCTTAGTATTTTGTATCATAATATATGAATAAGCTACGGTAGCCTAGCGGATCAGGCAAACGGCGGTCGTGAGTTCGAATCCCGGCTCATACCAATGAATTTTTCGGAACTTATTGTACGGAATATCATTTGACATTTACCGTTAGCTTTTCGGTGTAGGAAAAACATCGTGAGGAAACCTGCATACATTCACGAAGAAATTCCCCAACTCGCACTGGGCCAGCGTGGGGACTACTGCCCGTTCCCTCTCATCCATGAGAGGAGGCCTGTGCCCAGCAGTGGGACGTATAAAAGCTGATTTATTATTATTATTATTTGTATGTTTTTACCATATCTCGGGACCATGGGGTCCCGGACTTTTGGGAGTCATGCGTGGGGCCGAAGCCAACAGCGCAGAGGCCCTTTAAAACAAAAATAATCTAAAGCGGAAAGGGATACACATGGCGGATACCATCTCCGAGCGCACAAAATAATACACCCGATGATGTTCCCCGCCAGGTGCAAAGACTATTGCAGTGCAACACTGTGCTGCGATGGAAACTAAGGTCATGGGTTATTGGGTTGAATGGTGGGTGGTCTGGAAAATGGGTTATGGGAGGAGACTAGCGGACACCTGCCGTGACAATTAGTCTCAAAATTGTGAAAAGGTTATTATTATTTTGAATCATGAATGTCACAACCTCTTCGAAATAACGCTTGATTTTCTCTTACGTACATAATATTTTCGTAAATATATTTACTTGGCACGGTCATAATTCCAATTTTTTAACACCTCTCTGAGAGAGTCGCGTCCTTTCAAACTGTATGTGGCGCGAATTGCTCGTTGTCGTAGGACAAAAATCGACCGGACAGCTGCTCTGCCATTTAGTAACACGCCATAACATATAACACTGTGAAAGTAGATAAAATAGACAAGTCTTGCAGTGGTTACGTCAGTAAGTAGGCTAATCTTTTTTCCAGCGTATGCAGCTGAACTTAGTTTTTTTGAGAGAGCTATAATATGAGGTCTCCATTGAAGTCTAGTCTACTGTTGTTTATTATTTGTAAAAATGCATTATTGATTTTCAGTCCTTTTATACGATTGATAACCTTTGGTAATTTGAAGTGTATACACTCTGTTTTATTCACATTTAACACGAGGTTGTTGGCAGTTAACCATTCGTGAACCCATTGAAGGACATTATTTATGTCGGTTACGTCCTGGGCTAATTTATTGATTTTAAAAATGAATGAATCTGCAAAAAGAATTATTAAAAACAGGTGTTCCGCCATAAAAGGAAGGTCGTTAACGTAAACCAAAAAAGGAGAGGACCTAATATCTAGCCTTGAGGCACGCCGATTCTAACCTGAGACCCCGCCGACCGAGACTCATTCACGAGAAACATTTGAACTCTGCCTGATAAGTTTGATTATATCAAGTCCAGAGGTTTTCCTTTAATTACGTTGGTTTTTAACTTGGTCAGCAAGGTCAGATGATACACAATCGAATGCCTTCGATAAGTCACAAAAAATGGCGATTCTTTTCCTCCCATGCTTCGAAAACATTCCAGATCAGAGTAATTTACGCGTCAGTGGTACACCGACCTCTGGTAAAGCCATTGCTGAGAATGAAACAATTTGTTCATATTGAAATGATAGAAGTTGTGTCCTTACTACTTTCTCAAATATTTTGCTTGGCACCGGCAAAACAGAGACCAGTAAAGGGTTGTCGGCCGAGTACAGCAGACAGCATAAGTGCATGGTCATTCCAGAAACAGTATTGCTTGCCGCCGAATCCTACGCCATCTGACGTGTATTATAGTTATGGATGTTAATTTACACCTCAGAGGATTAGCTAGATTTCACTAGATGGCGTTGTAAGCAATTTTTTGTCAAAAAATAATTTACTTTTTTCTTGTCTGTGAAAACTGTATGACTGATTATTTTTACATTATATTTATCAAGTCAACTCCACCGCGTTGCCAATTTTTTGTTTGTCACTACTCACTTTTTGTGGATTTATTATCTTTTTCTTATGTTTGTCTTCTGCGCCACGAGGAAATATCCAAACATTGAATAAATTACAAAAACACTGATTCCCACCATAACTTGGCTGGGCGCAGATTTGAACTCGAAACCTTCGAGTAATGGTATCTTAGGACGTCTTAAACCTGTCTAGTTACCATTGGGCCACTATGACAGTCGTAAAGTTGGTTGAAATTCGTCATCAGTTTCATTTTGTATGCAAATATTCGTCGCATCACAACTACGAATTATTGAGGAGGGTAGACTGTATTGTAACATATAACTACCATCCAATTTCTTATTGCATTTACTTTTTGTTCGTAGGTCGGCCATTTACGATTCGATTTCCTTCTATACAAACGTAACAATGAGTACTCGATTGACCTAGTTAAAAGATCACAATTAATTGGTAAAATATAATGTAAACGTAAGTAGTGTTTATATATGTTTTGTAATAATAAATATATTTAGGTATACCTTAGTGCATACTTGTATCTTACATTTTTCTTATTGTGTATTTACGAATACAGTTGTTACAGCGAACAACGGTTATTTGATGGGCACGAGAGGAACGATGGTCTCATTGATACCGCGCATTATGAAGCTGTGAAGATGACCTACATTCCAAACAAGCGAATGCCCAGTTCGTGGTCTCTAACAGAAGCCCAGAAAACAAGGTTGTGATTTGGCCTATGATATTTAACTGTCTAAGTGAAGAGTGAAAAAGTGAAGTTTATTAAATCCAGTCAACACGGCCATTTAAGTTTATGGTATAATAAATCCAGTCAACACGGCCATTCAAGTTTATGGTGTAAAATTTAATACGCGTCGTGATAAAGGTCGCGTTTACCTACTAAAGAAAAAGTGAAGATGCTGTCGGCCAAACAGTGCGGATTACGTTAAGATTTATATATATATATTATAAACCGGGTTATCCTAAATAAATTACATATATATATATTGTTGCAGTAGGTAGGTAATTATGCCGTTTGCATTCTTTTTTGTATTCCTTTACTATTTAAAATGTGATATTATTGAACTTCTCAAACAAGTCTAAGTAACGGTGAAAGCCCAAATAAAATTATTATGATTATTTTCAAATCAATAACGCAATAATTCATGGTTTGAACGCTCACATATGGTATAGATAGTTATATTCGCGTTCTGCTGATTTGAATGTTAGATAACCCGGTTGTAAGTGTATATTGTTAATATTATATTTATTGGGGTGAAGCTTCAATCTTTTTCCAATTACGGAAATGAAACTTAAGCTATTACCTCAATAAAAATGTAACAAAGTTGCTGGGTGACTATTACTAGGTAGTATTATAAAATTGCTTTAACAGAACTGTAGCGAAGAAAATAAACATATTTCAACATAAAAAGCTGTTTTGATTAAGTATTTAATTTATGAATATTTCATTTTCTTTATGACTAATATTTGTATATAAAGAACTTTCATCTGTAGAAATACAAAAAATATACAAAATTGAAAAACATAAACCATAAACGCTGAGCCATGACCACATTTCTTGATCCATTGAGCTATCTCAACATTCTAGATACCTGTGGAAATATAGCATTCAGATACCCGTGGTATCGCACTTAAATACAGCTATTATAAATTAGCATTTAGTAGCCTTGTTGATGATTATAATAATAGGAGAACATTTCTGGTGATAACAGGGGTCCATTTATAGGTATTTAATGTGCCTAATAATAGCATGCTTATTTTCCGCGGTATGTATGCGGTAACGCCATCTAGTTTAATTATTGCGCACCACGGGCAACTATGTGAGCAGCAGACGTCAAACGATGCAAGCGAAACTGGGCCGTAAGGTGTCCATGCATTATTGCAGCCGATACATACATATAGAGGGCCGAGCGTAGCGAGTCCAGATTGTTATGAGCAGAGGTCGGCGGGGGTGAGCTATTTTTACGTCATTAATGTCATATAGTTGTGTCTTGTAGATATTACTATGGCTTATCTAAATATCTGTGTGTATCTATAAAGAAATGTTAAAAGAAGACTAAATTGAAATGATTAAATATTAAATGAAAATGCATAACAAAACGAGCTTAAATTCTAGTTGAAACTGTTTTCCCACTGAAGCGGAAAGCTGTGCAAAATAGATTAATCACATTCCGTAGATTCTTACAAATTTCATTTGTTTTTATGGCTACGTATAGCTCGTAGTAGAAAGGCAGCCTAAATAAAATAATTTCATTTGTTAATAATTACACATGGCGCATTTACCTTTGAATGACAAGGTATGTCCATGTTATGCAAAAACTGAAAACAGCTCACCCCCGCCGACCTCTGGTTATGAGGCTGGCAACTCCTTTTCACGCCGAGGTATGTATAGTGCTTTTCTCGAACATGCAATTTAATAAATTTAAAAAACTCCAAGAAATCAAGCTTAAATTTCTAGAGAAACTAAAAGTAAACCAGCCAAAAAATATAACACTCATATAATATAAATTATAATTTCGTAGATGTTTTCTTCGGAACTCATATTAATTTACAAAAGCAACACCGTACAAAATAAATCCAATAAAAGAGAATTACAGAATGAAAAATTATCAATTTTTACTTATTAAAAATACCTAATCAGTTTGAGTAGACATTTTACCGCTAATATTTAGATAAAATTATTGGAATTTGTTATGTTCATGTCGATTTTATATAAATAAAACTGCAAAATATAGCAAACAGCTTTGTTGTTTATTTTTTAATAATCGTAGAGGCAGAATGAACCAAAAAGAAAAAGAAGAAGTGGAAATGGATTTTGTTTTTCTCTCGTACAATTTTGTTTTTCTGGCAGTTGTGGTAATAAACATTATTTTTTTAATTATTTTGAAAGAACATATTGCTTATTCCTTTTTTTAATTAACGCCCTGATGTTGTGTCAAAAATAAATGTGGAATAGAAAATGTTTGCATTTGCCTCTAATTTTGCATTCATTATTGACTCTCCGCACCTTGATACTACGAAACTTGATATTTAACGTCAATATTTCATTTCATGTTTGAAAAAAAAATATTGAAGGATATTTGACTCAAAGAGAGATGTTCATTTTTTTTTTTGTTGAACTTATTCTTTTCTAGGGGAATTCTTAAAAGAATGCACATAACATAGATGGTTCGTTAAGTAGAAATATTTTGTATCAAATTTTACGAACGACTTTGGTAGGTGGCTTGGTAATTGGACAGAAATTAAATATTCTTAGTAATACTCGTATCTAAGTACCGACGTGGCGTATGTAGTCGCGTCTAATCGTCGCAAAGAATTTTATTTTTGATGCAAATTTTCGAAAGCACACAATGTCACAAAACCAAAAACTACCTCCAGAAAAATATGAAAGGCTGTTTTAACTCATTCCTTACTATATCCAAGAAATTAGATTTTAATGGTAATAAGTTAAGGTTTTATATTTTATTTTAAATTACAACTCCTCAAAAAAGTGCTGAAACATTTTAAAATATGTCTCAATTTGGTATAAATGTGGAACGTAAAACCAAATCCCAGCGCCGTGCCATTAAGGACCATAACTTTATATCGTACGGTTTATAATGTCACATCAAAATCTCATTACTGCTGTTCCTGTAATGCTGCAATGTTATACTTATATTTAGAGTACGTTTCCGTGTATATAATATAAGGATGTACCTATGTGTGCTGTGCTCGTATACTGCCGACTTGGCCGCTTTTTACCGCTTTATGCGGAGACCACAGGGTGAACGTGAAACGGGATACAGTAAGCTTTATAAAAGTGGCATTAATTCTGCGGTAATACGAGGGTCGTGTGTATCGTAAGATACCCTTTTTAGAGGCTAGGGCTTCCAGCGAGCCATGATAACGATAACATGAATGACGCCTGCTTACATTCTTGGGGAAAATTGTCAGTGACAAGGTCCAGCAATAACCGTTTTGCGCTTTTGACAAGCTGATACTATACCTAGTATTAAAACTGGGCTTAGGTTGGGTACCTCCCGCGTACCGCGTACGCGCGTGAGTACATTTCACGATCTTCTAAAGAGACAGCTTTTTTAGGTTGTGCATCGACACTGTAGATTTAATATTTTATAAAGTTACAGTTGATTTCAACTGTTAGTTATGCTATTTATTACGTTATTTGATCTGCGCACAACGTAAAGTTACTTGAAAGTCAAGGCCGGCATTCTAAAAAAGTCCTTTTAAACATTTTTCTTCCGCTAGTTCCGAACAAGGAGAAGGCAACATAAAACAGCATTAAGTATCGACAGTCCTAAGCTAGGCCGGGGCGATCGGCTGGGGATAAATTATGCTTATATCTGCCCGATAGTTTCACTTCCAACTATATTTCTTCCCCGCTTCCTATGGCTTATTTATGAACATATACGATTCATAATAAGAATGTTTACTCTTCTTTTTGAATAAAACCAGATATCTTTGTAAACATTCTCATAAATAAAATCTAGCTCATATGTAGCAGACAGAAAATAAAAATTACGTTTGTAAGTTAACTTTGCTGGAGACTCATTTTAGTGAAGTGATACTAGTTTTAGACACAGAATAAAATAAGACTAACAGAACCTCAATCTATGACCTAAACTCTTGATTTTACTCGTGCGTGACTGAAATATCGATGTGAAGTGTAATTTTCCCAGGTTTCCCAATGACGCATTGCGCACAACTGCAGGTATTCGAATCTAATTCCACGATTAAACTACCGAGCTCTAAACACAGGCTAAGCACAGATCTTGGAAGTTATTATGCGGAATGGAAACTGAAGGCTTACCAAATGCAGTGTCTAAACTCGGTCCGGCACCGCTGGAGCTGTGTGGTTCACAACTACCACTACCTGTCTTCCTCTGTTCTCCTCACTATTCACCCCTATTATAACTTGACCTAGACGTTCGTAATAACTACGCGTAATCGGAAGTTATTCTTATACCGGATCGCTTCAAGCGAGTTTTCCGTAAGCGTTGTGAATACCAGACACCGGTCTGCCGCCGGCACCGCTCGCCTGAGACGTTTCACTTCGAAGCGTCGACGCGGTTTTCTAAGACTGTCTCTTGTTCTATTTGCTAAACTATTTTTTTCTCGAACATGCAATGAAATATTGACGTTATGCTCCTTATAATAGGCTGCAAACTATCATGTTTCGAGTGCGGTGAGACGAGAGGTCCGTAATGGAAATCCATAGAAACTGTAAGGCCCGCGAAGTCGCCTTATCAGATTCTTCTGGACCTGATTAAAAGACGATCACAAAAGTCGGTAGGTACATACTCCTTATCTGTCGTCAGAAAAATAGGTTGATATCGAGCCGCGCAAATTATTCTTCCATTTTTTTGAACTCTGCTAAAAACTACAAGACGAGACGTTAGCCGAACTTGCAAGCGATGTATCACAAATTTCCGCAATAGTGCCACCAACTATGTACCAACTATGAACCTGGCCGATATTGTTGGCAGTTTTGAACTAAATGCTATTCTAGTTGCTAGTTGTTTTGTTTGACTGAACCACTATAGTGAGTTTGATTATGACAATCACACTTCAATGTTATGATTTACAATGACATCATAGCTAAGATTCGTACATACCATTAATTTATACCTAACACTAAGCCCTTACTGATAAAAGTGATAAAGCATTCCTATGTAAAAAAAAAAAACAAATTTATAATCATTCCTCCATTTTAACAAAAAAGTATTCGTTAGACGTTTATCAATAAGGAAATTTCAAATGAAATTTAAAATTGATGAACACAAAGGAAACGGTGTTTATGATAGGTAAATTGTAAGTGGTAATCAATAATCAATTATGATAGTTACTTAGTCAGTCGCTCTCAGTACCCGCTTACTACGTAGTAGGCACTCTGTTTAAAATCTTAAATAGATGCAAGATACTACAGACTATCTTAGATTCAATAATTGTTTTACAAAGTCTTTTTTATTCACTAGATTAACACAGATGAGCTAAATAGAACATTGTTTTGTGAAAGAAAAAATGTGATGGACCTTCAGCTGAAAAGTGGAATATTTTTCACACAATCTTAACTTGTCAGTCTGACTCAGCCGGCTCTGTTGTTAGTTTTATTTCAGTTATGCTCTGCCGTGTTATTTTACGGTTTAGTAAATATTGACGTGCTACGTAAAAAATATGATAGTTTGTTATTGTTATGTGGCTTTGTTATATAAAATCCTTGCGATGAATGTTATTTCACAGGTTAGTGAAAATGGATGTTCAACGAAATAAAATAACAATCTTTTATTTTATTATGTAGCTCTTTGTTGTATAAAATCCTTGCGATGCGTGTACAGATGTGAAGGTAGTACCAATACATTCCAAATAATGGTTTTAAATACAATTTCCTCAATATTTAGCAATGTTCAATGAAATACGTATAGTAAAAATAAACGGAAGTACCTAAAAACTTCATAGTATCGACACAATAAAATATTATGTTATAGGATAGCCGCACAGAAGATATCCTCGGCCATCTTTTGATATAACGTCCTATTAAATGGGTTCTCGTCGCCATATTGTATTTTACAAGTTCGCTAATGGTGGACTTTCGGAGATAGTTTGCCAGACTTTATGTCCAATGGAACGCCATTGATACATTTGTTTGTTGTTTATTTGTCATCCTTATTATCATGTCGTGTAAACGACCAAAATAGAGATAAGGCAAATTCGTAGTAAGATAACCGGAACTGGCCATGAGAGATTTCTAAAATTAAGTGGTCACTGAGAACAAAAGATTAGATGTAATTTAAGATTTAAGTACGGTACAGTCATCAGCAATAGTAACTGACAGTACTAGCTGTTCAAAAATATCTGACACAAGTCTATTGGCAGAACCGTTATGTCTCAGTTCCTGAACTAAATCATAAATAGGAACATACCAAATCAACTGGTACGAGTAGGTGTATTGAACGATGATGAATGATTACATGTGATATAATTGTGCGACAAAGTTAAGAGGTTATACTGCTGTAAAGTTGGAATAAACCTTGGTAAGACTACTGCTGCTTTAGTGAAGTAAATTATTTGAACAGTAATAATATTGAAAGCTCATGCCCATGTAAAAATATTTATTACAAAAAAATCTTTATTACATATAGATTAAAAAGTGATGTTTAACGCGGCGTCCAAATTGCATCTCTGCAAAAGCAAGGCGAAATAAATAGTAAACAGACGAATATAACAAAAAACTGCGTCCAAAATCGGGTAAAAAAAGAAGGTGATAACGTACGCGTGTCGTTCAGTTTGGAATAGCCACGGCCATTAAAGCTAACGAGCCGGGACGAGGACAAAATGTCCTGCCGTGCCAACAATGGCTACCTTTACCTTACACTGTACCTGAATATACTCGACATATTATCGCATATTGTGTTTGTAGACACGTCCGCCTTTATGCTTTGCTGACTTTGGAGCGTCGCAGTTTGTTTTTAACCCACCATTTTAGATACCAGTACAAAATGTAAGTACTTAATGTGAACCCTTTCAATATTTTGATGATAATTAAATGAGTGTTCGGTTCGACGCGCCAGCATCGCAGACGCTCGTGATTTAAAATCGCGGATCGATCTGAAACATGTTGAGCGAAATCCGACCGTAAAAACATGAGTTTAATTATAATCTAAAATGGCGGAAATTCCCGGGAGTTTTCTATATAAATTCACTTTGAATATTCTTAATTTCGCACATAATCAAAACAATACTCTAGAAAAATATTTGCCTTGAGTTAGGCCGGATACAACCAAACAGGAGTCAACGTCACCCGAAACTACATGTCTCCCGTTACACAGTGGAGTCTGTTCAATTATTTTGGAACTAAGAATGTTCTCGACGTGACAGTTGTCTCACGTCTATCGCCCAAATTGAAATTGACTCGACCCTGCCTGCCTTTGTGACTGAACCCTCTATTCTTATTATTACGTAGTTTTGTGCACTAAACACAATATGTATGAAAATGGTTTTAAAAGTGCGTTTCGTTTCGTGAAGCCCGATTTACATACCTTAATTTGTTGAGAATAAATGAACACATTATTTTTAACTCAAAATGGTCATCATCATCATATCAGCCGAAATGCGTACACTGCTGGACATAGGCATCCCCCAAAGAGTGCCCAAGTGACCGGCCATACGCCACCCGCACCCAGCGGATTCCTGCGACGTTTACCAGGTCATCAGTCCGCACCTTGTCGGGAGTCTACCCACGCTGTGTCTTCCGATACGTGGTCGCCACTCGAGAACACAACCTCTCCGCCCCAAAGGCCATCGGTTCTACGTGCAATGTAGCCCACTGCCACCTAAGTTTAGCTATTCAGAAGGCTATATTGGTTACCTTGGTTCTGCTGCGGATAGCCTCATTTGTGATGCGAACACGCAGACAAACTCCTAGCACAGCCCTCTCTATTACCCTTTGGGTGACTTTGAGCCTTCTTATGAGACCCAGTTTCATTGCCATTCAAAAAGGATTCCTCACTAAACGTGAGGCCACCAAAAATATAATCAATTTTGTGGTGGTATTATAAAGATAGGGTTTGTCCCTTAGCTGCGCTTTGAACATGTATTTTGGGCCTCACTTTCTTGTATATTTAAAATCACTATTATTACTAAGATAAAGCAAGAAAACAAGTAGGGACTACTACAAATGTGACTCTAAAGGAAGAAATTTACTTTTTAACGTTGTAGTCTTCAATTTGTCGTTAGCAGCTTTCCACTTGTGGTCGCGGCGGAGTCTGCTCGTAATGAAGACGGATACACGCCCGTTTCGCGTTCGCGGATTTTTTTCATTGTTTTCCTCGCTCCGGTAACAAGATTTTTAACGATGAAATATTTCGGTTGCTCCTGAGCTGATTGCACGTGGTACGAATGTGATTTAGCTGGGGGCGCTTTGTTTCACCTATTTTTTTAAGTCCTATTATTGGAAGTCCGAAAATGTTCTTCATAAAATTTTACGCCATAATAATCGTTAGTCCTAATAATTCTTATTCCTAACCGTCGTAAGTCATAACTACTCGAGGTCATAATGACAATAATCATAAATTTCTCAAATCCTAACATTGATTTTCATAAGTTTTTTCATCATAACACTCACTTGTCCGTTTTATTTAAATTCATAATGACACTAGTCATACATTTTTTAATCCTAAATTTGTTTTTCATAATAATTCTGATCATAAATAAACGTAGCCTAAGGCAGGTTCGTGTAGGTATGACGACGAGCGAAGCGAGGAGGAGTGTTAGTTGTACCGCGACCCTTGTCGCCTTGGCGCCAGAACCGATTTTTTTTTATTTACTTAGCGAAAGCGTTTATTCATTAGGAAAAACAAAATTAGGAGTTGAAATATGTTCTTGTTATATTAGGAATAACAAAATTATGATGCATGTTCGTTATGAAGAAAATTGTTATGATTAACAAAATTATGACTTAAAGCAAGTTCTTAGTAAAGAAATTAGGAAGAAAAATTTTAGGACAACTGAGCATTATGACTTCCAATGATACTTACAGGAATTTAGAAATAAAAAAGTTAGGACGAAAAAAATTAGGACTAGCGATGATTATGACTACAATACGTTAGTACAAAAAAAAATAGGATCACGAATTTTATGGCAGCCAATATGGACCCGATTTAGCTGCTTACTGAAGGGGACTTAATCAAAACACTAACTTACTCAGCTGCATTTCTCATGGATGCTAATTAGTATTACTGTTAAACTGTTATTAAACTTTTACGAAAACTTTCTAGTCTGTACTTCATTCTGAGCATTATGGAAACGATAAATTATGTTGTATAAGGTACGTATTTACATATATAAAATCTAAATCACAGTGTTTTCAAATGGTGCCAAATATTTAATTTAGAAACCACTTGAATCAATACCTATCAATCTTCTCTCAATCTTCCAATTTTTACATCGCTCTATATTGTGAAATTAAAAGCTCCCGTTTTTTTGGTATTTTCCATCATAGACTCATATTAAACAGCCATAGAAACCTTTCGGGGTTTTCCAAGGTTACCTTTACCTTTTTTGCCATCTGCGTAAAAGCTTTTCAAAGGGATTTTTTCCTCGGGAAAATTGAGAACGTTTACAATATGCCGGGATAATGATGATTCCTCGTGATTGGAACCGTATTGGGTATCGGATCGAACGCAATTAGACACGAGTTGTAATTTGTTACTTCAGCACAAAGTAAATAGGTATTTTAAATGAACGAGAATTTATAGCGCATAATTAACTCATATTAAATTCGTTGTAGTTTTGGATGCATGTATTGTTGGCTATACTTTTGCACCTACCTTCAAAACCATGCGAGTGATCCGTTCAACACTTATGTAGGTATTAATAAGTCCCATTAGTTATAATAGGTAATTATACAGGTAAGTCGTGAAAGAATAATTGACCCGATATTCATTTAAAGTAATTTTGTGAAAGTTACAACATTCGGTATCGCTATTATTTTTTCAATGTATGTATATTTATCTTTATAGCGTAGTCGCGCCCTTGAGGGACCCGACGAAGAAGGTTCATTTTACATAATATTAATTAGCTATTCCTTAATGACTTAACCCGATAGTAAAACGAATAAGATGATGATCTAAATGGGAATACTATCATGACCTATATAAAACCCCTCCAATTGCACCAAATCCCGCTCTAGCGAAAATACAACGTATTGACGTTACACGTAAATATCACTTACGGCGAGAACCGAACTAAAAAGGCGAAACATCGGATGTCGTTCTCGTAAAGCGAGTTATCTTGGTCGTTTCAGAGAAAAAAATCTCATCGGTCGCTACTCGAGACCCATAAAAAGTCGCAAGTATGAATAAGAAGTTGTAAAGATGGTCGCGATAGACTTGATGCGTGTTCTTCGAGTTCGGGCGATAAAAACGAGTTTAAGGCTCGATCGGATGTCGACAACGACCTGAGCAGCTACCACGAACTTCGAAAGTCGAAGTTCATAATACATGCATCCCTGTCACTCGAGTTAGGGAGTGCGATAGAGATGGAAATACCCGAACTTCGACATTCGAAGTTCGTGGTAGCGCCGCTGGTGGTTAACAATCCCGTCGTTCAATTAAGGATAATTAGGCAGCACGATAATTAGATTTGGAAAGTTGGTTCACGATTCCAGTATTCATTTTGTTTATTGCACAATTTTTGAGGACAAAGTCATACGCTATGGAAAACACATGTCTGAAGGCGAACAAATTAGGGCGTGGAATCATGGTGATAACGATGACTGAACGATTTGTTGACGCTACATCGTGTATGTAACGAATACTATACTATACCACATTCTCGAACACTTTTGTCTATGCGCTAAAGTAAGAAGCAGCGCATGAACCAAGATGATTGAATATGACTTCAATAAATCAAAAACGGATTGGGCTTAGAACTAAAATTTTAAAGAGAAATCTGGAGGTAGTTGACAATATCGTGGGATAATGTCTCTAATTATTAAAAATATTGTGAGTGAAAAAGGGCAAAGTTTCAAACAATGTTCGATTCAATGCTTAATGAAGTTATAGATTCCTTGGCTCTGAGATTACGCTATCGCTCGGCACAGAAACTTGGCCCAAGTTTTACGGAGGCTTTATCGGATACTCCCGCTGACAGATTATGTCGTCCTTCTGCTGCGAGCTACTTAAACATGCCCTGTCATTACTTGGTATCCTTTGTAATATTATCATAAAGATAAATTAATAAATATTAGGGGACAATATTGCACCATCGAACAAGTCCCATTTAGCTTTGAAACATAAAACATGAAAAAGATGGCAGCAAACACGATACCCACCTGATAAAACCACACCGAACTACCTAACGTCCCGTCTAAGAGACCTGTTAAGTGAAAATCGACATTAAAATATTCAAAGATATCCAAAAGGTTTAAACACCACTGCAGCGTCCGACTACTCCCTGTGGAAGTTGGGCCGTGAATTCAAGTGAAAAAGCTAATGCATTCGCCGAACATTTGAAAACGGTGACGAACCCAGACCAGAGATCCACGCGAATGGAAGAAGTAAATGACTTTTTGCAACAAATAGACCAGTTGGATCGTCCAATACAGACATTCTCTAAACAAGAAGTAATAAAAAAGCTAGTTACTCAATATGAGGCTAGTGTTTAAATATTCTTCTTTATTCTTATATTATAAATGAGAAAGTAGATATAGGATAATGTATCTTGAAAATCATCCCTTTAAGGGATGAAAAGGGGAGTTTTCATGGGTGGTGTGATAATTGATGATGCGACTGTGGCAAGTCTAATAGTGTACTCATACTCATTATTTATTGGTAATTAAAAAAAACCAGCTATAGGTTACTAAAATAGACATATTATTTTAGGTTTAAAAACTATTCAAAACTATAGAACGACTGCTCAAAAAGCAATGCTTCAAAGCATGGCTTATTTTTGCTGTTAGATTTTTAGTATAAAGGCATAGCATTAATCCTTTAAGGCGCCGTAGGTTCATGGTCTTCTCTCCCTCTCACTGAGCTTAAGCGGGAGCGAGATGGAAGTGCGTGCTCGGAAGCGCGGAAATCATGTTTTTAATTTTATGTTTTTTGGCGTTTAAATAAATAAAAAAGTAAACACTGATTTCTCTCAAACATGATATTGCCGATTTTTAGAAGCCATTTTAATATTTTTAGCTTTTGTGCATAAATTGTAAGAAATATTTTAAGTGACCCTTTTAGACCTATGTTCGTGATTTTTTTCTATCGAGCGAAAATTGCTAAATCATGTTTCTAAACACTGATTTCCCTGCAGAAAAGCCTCAAGATTACTATCCGTATTTTTTTAAAACCATATTATTATAAACAGACGCATTATATTGTTTCAAAAACTCTGTTCGCTTAACTTCGCTGAACCTACGGGGCCTTAAGGCGTATAACAAACGAAGTCGTACGCAAAACCTACTTTCTTATGTCTCACTCTGGTGAGTCTGACAGACAATCGTTATGGTATGATCATATAAGATTATTAACTTTACAGGGTGATTATCAAATTTTTTTTTTCTCAAACCAAAGTCTCCCAGACTGAAATATTTTTTCATTATATAAAATCTTATACTTGTATATACCTACTCGCGAAACGCAATTTACTTACACATTTATAATATTGCACACGATGAAATATTCGAGAGCGTATAAAAGTCATTAATTTAACTCTAGAATATTCTATATTAAAAGCATTGTCATCTAACAAAGGAATATAATAGATGAAATATTAAATGGTAAAGTTAAGTGCTGGTTTCTCCCTAATCGTGCTCAGAGGGGACGTTAAAAAAACTAATTACGACGATGTCATTAAAATGTATGGTGCGATCCGAGGCAGATGAGCATTGACCTCTATGAAATAGGACAGGCAGTGTAATTAGACTGTCATATAAAACAGTGAATGGGTACTTGCTGTCAGTAAGATAGTAATCTATACATATAAATGCCTATGTCCTGACTGACTCACTCATCAACGCACAGCCGAAACTACTAAAACTTTGTAGAAATATTACTTATAAAGATACAAAAAAAAGTGATTTCAGCGTTTTAGATAATCTGCCCCTAAGGGGGTTAAGTGGGGGTGCAATGTTTGTATAGGGGAAACATTATTTTTTGAACTAGTGACTTGAAACTCTGTAGAAAGATTACTTATTAGAATACAAAAAAAGTTGTTTCTGCATTTAAGAAAATTTTACCCTTAAGAGGGTTGAATAGGGGTGCAAAGAGGGAACTTTATTTTTTCAGCTAGAAACTTGAAACTTTGTAGAAAGATTATTTATTAGAATACAAAAAAACGACAGGCAGCGTTTTAGAAAATTCTACCTCGAAGGGGGTTAAATAGGGGTGCAAAGTTTGGATGCGGGAAACTTTTCCTATTGAGCTAGAAACTTGAAACTTTGTAGAAAGATTACTTATTAAGGTTACGAGAAATTGAAAGAGCATTCAAAGCTCAAAAAAAATGCACACTCGTAAGGGCATTAAGTAGTATCTCAGCTAGAGAGTCATGTAAGCCTGTTTTTAAAAGGCTCAATATCCTCCCCTTGCCATGCATGTACATTATAATAAATAGATTTGCATGCCTACTTTATAAGGTATTGACATTATATGGACATTATTTACCATTTACCATACCAACTTGATACGTACATAATTTTAAGCAAATAAATAAATTTCATTTCATTTCATAAGATACAAAAAAGTAATTTCAGCGTTTTAGAAAATTCTACCCCTAAGGGGGTTAAATAGGGGTGCAATGTTTGTATGGGGGAAACATTATTTTTTGAACTAGAAACTTGAAACTTTGTAGAAAGTTAACTTATTAAAATACAAAAAAAGTAATTTCAGCTTTTAAGAAAATTCTATCCCAATGGGGGTTAAGAAAGGTTGGAGGTTTTGTACGGGGAACACTGGATTTTTAAAGAGATATACTCTTCATTAACCTTTTCACACTTCTTCTTCATTAATCACTTTCTCGATTTCCAGTGCTGAGTTTAAGATTGTTTTAACAGCCTTACGATATTTAACTTTTTTTAAAATCTCACTCATAATAACTAAGATCCTCATTTTCTTGCTCCAAATCCATGCGTCGCTCTATATCTTGCAGAGTATTTTTTTGCCAAAAATTAAAGCATCAGGGGGCCTAGACAAGGTTACAATCGCTAACGCTTCGTAGCGAACGAAACGCAACTGTCACTGTCACACTAATATGGAAGAGTGATAGAGAGATACAAAGCGATTCTATGGCGAAGCGCAAGCGAATGTCACTTTGTCTAGGCCCCCTGGTAACTGACGGAATAAGTATTAAGCATTCTGCAAACAATTCCCGTAATCTGATTGGAAAATCTTTAAAAATTCTTTAACAATCGCATATCAGTGTCTGCCACTGTTTGAAATGTAATATGTCTAGACCATTTTAACTGAGAATAAAATTCACTTACCTATTCTATATCTTTGTCATCATCAAAAATCTACGCGGACGAAGTCGCGGGCGGCCGCTAGTCCTGTATAATAAGCCTTTGACAACAATGTTTTTTACCAGTGATTTTTAGGAGCTGGAAAGGGTAGAGACAACATTTCAATAAGTAAATCTATCTAAGTATACACATAAAGGTAAAAGGGGGTTGAAAGTTTGTATGGGGATGGAGTAAAAGTTTAATTGAGAGACTTGAAACTTTGTGTATGGACTCCTTATTACAATACAAGAAAAGTATTTTAGGGTTTTGGAAAACCCCACCCCTAAACTGGTTAAATAGGGTGCAAAGTTTATACGGGTGAAATTTGGAATAGAGATAGCTTGAGTCCCGGGGAAGACCATAGAATAGTTGTCATCCCGGAAATCAATCCCGAAGGGGTTGTAATGGGAGGTGACAGTTTGTATGGAGCTACGATATAAACGGGTCCCACGCGGACGGAGTCGCGGGCACAAGCTAATTTATTATAAAAATTAATACATTGACCCGAAAAAGGCTTTTATACTTTACGAACACAAAACTTATTAAAATTATGATATCAGAACTTTACAGTTGCTTTACAGAACGAATCTATGTTCTTAATGACATAAACAATATGAGTTCTTTCACAGATTCTCTTTCGGATGTCAGCTGCTTTACCCAAAACTAGAATACCGTATGAGATAGCACTATGAAAATAAAAACTAGCCGAGCTGTTTCAACATTGGTCAGTTGTCTAATTTTTCTAATAGCATATATGTCTGAACTTTTGATTTTTGTCTAATGTTTATACCCAAGAATATTGTTTTATCTACTATTTCTAAACACTCATCATTTACAAATATACTGGTTTCCACCGGTCTAACATTGGGCAAAGAAAATCTAACACATTTAGTTTTCTGGGCATTTAATAGCAGATTGTTAACGGTAAATCAATCGAATACTTTGACCAGTGTACCATTAACTTTGCTATAGTCTGTTGATTTTCGGTCACCCTTAAAGATTAATGATGAAGACGATGAATATTACTATGTCACAGAGATTGCTTACTATAGACGGCAAGTCATTTATACCAACCAAAAATATACATGGTCCTAAGATTTATAATGCCTGACCTGACCTCTGAATCAAAATTTAGGTATCAGTTTAGTAATTGACGAAGAAAAGACTTTCACGCGCGGCTTCGGTTGGCACCACATGCAAAGCCCGCCATCCCTCAGGAGCCATTCACTTCAGTCAACGCTGTAGCACCACCGTATTGTGCCCGGTTTACAATTTCATAAATCTACCTAAATGTTAATTAGAAAACCGAATTCTCTGAAATTTCGTAGGGAATTTAATTCAACGCTATTTTGTTTTGGAGTTGTGATAGTGGAGAGTTGTGCATCGAGGTTTGAAGGGTTGCTGGTGTTAATAGTTTAAAACAACGATGTTTGCTTTAGTTTTGGGCAGCTAATTGTGGCCATTTTCAGTTGCGGCGTTCACCAGTTTGGTAAAGCATTTTATGAGCTAATTTCTTATGACTTCGATGTTTAATTTTCTCTCAAACTAATGCATATGCACTAGCATGATACGCTCTGCATAGCACCCTAATAAAATATAACGAGAAGGTAGTTGCTTGGAAACTTCGTTGTACTCGTAGTCCAGTAATGTTAGAATCGGTACCGATTACCGATCCATTCCTATAATGAATTAGGATCGTAATAAATACTTATCTGTGTGTTTTATCATCATCGCTTGCTTGCGTTTCTCCCATTTATCCAAAGCAGCTTGTCTTTTTCTTTCATATCTCTCTATCGCCTGTCACCTCGTCACTCACATCCTTACATGGTTGTTATTCTGTATTCTATACTGTCTTACCTCACCGGTCTCGTCTAACTAAACTAGACCTTTGACTACGCTTAGTTGCTAGGAATCACGGTGTCATAATATATTATTGGGTGACATGTGAGATAAGGTAAAACAAGTTACAGAATATCGGGGCTGTTCAATTGTTCATATTGTCTCCCACGCAGCTTATCCATGTCTCCCTTGGCCTGCCTCTTCTCTTTTGCAGCCCTCCACATTCATACCTAATACCTTCTAGCCACATGACTATCATCCCTCCGCATAATAGGTACATACCTACCACCATAGGCGTGTGTTGTATTTATATTGGAAAATCAATGTGCCTATTCGTTTTATGTCCATAGCTCTGTCGATGTGTACATTACTATAATACACAGTCAGTATTTAATTATAACTGATTTACAAGAATGTAAACTAACATTTCATTCCACGTATCAAAAAGCATTTTAATTGGTCAAGATAATTCATTTTGCTATCATTTATTTGTTTCATTTATATTCATTCGTTTCAAATAAACAGAAATTTTAATTGAATATTTTGAAGTATTGCATAGTATTCTGATGTACCAATTATGTAGATGTGACAAAGCATTTTGTTTACAGAATATTATTAAAGTGAGTGAAATCATTATTTCCGTGAATTTCGAACGTTATTTGATTTGGAACTTTACGCGCTTCATGTTTGAAATATTAAGATCGAATCCTCGACCGAATTCCTTAAATTTGTCTTCTCGCAATATCAAAGGCTACAGATATTATGATCAGGAGCCCAGGCCTTCGAAGAGCTATCAATGTGTCAAGGAGGAATAAACTCGCGAATCTGTCGTCATAAAAAGGGCCTTTTTAGTAATCTTTGATTTTATCGCACGTGCCGTCGAAGCGTTTTTTACTTGTCGTCTTATTCGCGGAGTTTTTATCCTTCACAAATAGGAAACGTTCCGTTTTATGAATATTGTTTTACGCATAACTGGGCCCGTTCATAGCTGAACGCCCGGTGCCTTTATACCTATTATATTGGTCTTTAGAGAAAAATCCAAGGTGAATTTTTACCTGGGCATCCTAAGTCGACATACCTATCTTTTGAAGTAGGTATAATTTGCGTTGTGAAATTACTCTGTTTCACCTTTTTTACGACACATAACAATCCCTTACCCAGAAATCTACAACATCTATTATATACTACCTTACACCAAACATGTAGGAATTATAATGTGAATATAATAATACTTAAAATCGATGTACTTATGTATAAAATAGTTATTAAAAAAATGTAAAAAGTACTAGACCATCTTAGAGACAAATGACAAAGAGTTACCTTTGTCATTTGTCTCTAACATGGTCTAAGTTTCAACTTTCAAAGATAAAACGCCTAGATATCCAAGGTTTCGAGTGCTAACAATACCTATTAACTAGGTATACAAAAATAAAAATAACATTCCAAATTATATAACCAAATTCTGAAACAAATAATTCAATTGTCATCCCAATTCTAATACCCTAATTCACTTGTCATTAAGTTATTAGAAAAAGTTGTCGAGTGAATGAAATCCCAATTTCATTACTCAAGCAGAAACTAAAAAGTTTGATATGTATAGACTAATGAGAGTGGTGATTGACTTATCTGCGCTCTATCGTCCAAATGCGACGTCCGAATAGTCGCATAAATTCAAATAAGAACCCATTAATCCGATAATAGGCAGTGTAGTGTATGTGTTAATAAGCGTGAACGCTAGCTAGGTTTGAAAACCTACTTGGAAACTTTAGGCTGCTGAATCCGTTACAAAGTTTTTAACTGTGATTAATCTCGGTGAAACATATCAGGGGGCCTAGACAAGGTTACAATCGACAAGCGCTAACGCCAATTGATAGAAAAGTAATAAAATGTATGGGAATGACAGATGTTAACCATATGTGTTTCGTCGGCATCTTTCATTCCCATACATTTTATTATTTTCTATTAGCGTTAGCGCTTGTCGATTGTAACCTTGTCTACGGCCCCATGTATGTTTAATATAATATTAAAGGAAGAGTAAAAAAACCTGTTTAAAAGATTTTCATTAAATAATTGTTATTGTTAGTTGATAATGTCTGTATATTTATATTTCGCAACGCAGCAGGCAGCAAAACAATAGTACGCTGAATGGAATAGGTACTTTGAAATGAGGAAAGTCACTTCCTGCAAGAAAATTATAAGGTATATCATAGGCAAGTTGTAACGATTGGTTCAGCTAATACCTATAAAAATACTATTTCACTCCCTAGATTAAATCTACAACTTTTAAAAACAATAGACAGTGGTAGTAAATGCAAAAGTAGTTTTGGATTTCCACGGCTAATTTAAATTGAAAAGCGGCATCAATGGCATCACGTATATTTTCTATATAATATTACAGGAGTTTTATGAAAATAAGACGCTGCTCGTGCCCCACTTTCTCACCTTAATTAACTAAGCGTGTCGTAAGTGCGTCCTTCATTATTCTCCGCTTGAATTCAAGTTCACACCGAGCCTAATAAAATATTAAATTTTAATTCCAACCTAACAGAATACGTCATTTGTTACGCCTGTAATTGTATTGAATAAATAAATTATGACGACCGCAATAATATGATGGAGTTGGCGGAATTACTATTCAAGAACTGTCTTCAAGCGTTATCTAGAATGTATGACAAATTACTTAGCCATATGATTATTTAACACTGACGATAAAATATTATCTACTAGGATAACAGAGTAAATAGCACGGCACAGTCTCATTTCAGAAGATAAATTTTGTCTACAGTCGTTATAAATCTTATGACTCAACGTTGTAATCCGTTTGTAATACCTTTCTAACGTAACCATGTTTTTGTTGGAATTCCTCAGATACTCAATTATATTTTGAAATATCACGTAACCAATATATTCATATGGAATATCTTAGACTGTCATTTTGTAGATATGACATCACTTATGCAATATAAGATGATTTATTTGTCCTGATTACAATAATTGCCGCGGACGACTCCGGTTCACATTTTTCGCCAGCATCAATTAAATAAATAACCGATAATCTTAGTTTTAGGTGCTACACTGCCAAAATCATATTGTTTTACTGAAAGAACTGAGTCCGCTTGCTTCAGATTTCGTGTTTATTTTTTGTGTTATCTTTGTTCTAGTTTTTCTTTAACCAGTTTTTTTGTTCCAGGCGTCGACGACACACACAAGTTTTTGGGCAACGAAACACACACAGACTACTTCAGATTATTATTAAGAGACGGCAACTATCTGCTCGTCGGTGGGAGGTGAGTTTTTTACTTTATCCGCATTTCCAATTATGAGGAATTATCCATGTGCAACAATACTTTATAAAATAACACATCTACACTAATATTTAATATTATAAAGAGGAAAGATTTGATTGTTTGTTTGTATTGAATAGGCCGAAACTACTGGACCGATTTGAAAAATTATTTTACCATTAGAAGCCGACATTATCCCTGATGAACATAGGCTACTTTTTATCGCGGGAATATGCTTCATTCCTACAGGAAAACGGAAAACTAACCGTGCGAAGCCGGGCCGGGCAGCTAGTGTATAATAAAATAAGTACTTCCATAAAGTCATACATAAGCATATTTATATTGTAGAATGTATTTAATATGTACAGTAACAGATATATCCTGTAGCCGCCCAGCGTGGAAAAACGAACATCAAAACTAGAGTATTAAACTGGAATATATTTGAATTTTCAAAAACTGACCAGTCCTTTTAACCCATTCAGGGCCAAGAATCGGGAACGGGATCGGCTACGAGCGTAGCGCGTCGCACGCTCGTAGCCGATCCCGTAGTTTTCCTCGTATGTAGAGGAAAGCGACTACGGCGGTCTGACGCATATGTGTCGTCATTGACCCTGAATGGGTAAGGCCTTTTTGCTACTACAGGATACTACAACTATATCTATTACTTCATACTTATATCTATGCTCTTTTAAAAAAATCTGTTTAGCCCGATTGTTACCTGGTAGCGAAAACCATTTGGCATTAAACTCGCCGATTGGACATTTCTGTGTGTTGTGCGAAAAAGTTTGAATAAATAAGAAGTTTAAAAAACCAGTAAACTGGCGGTGTAACTGTTATTCCTCGCTACACTCTATTAAATGACGTTAGATACTGTGTAGATAAACCCGCTTAAGGGGCTACCCGAGGTTTCCATCGATTTTTGACGAGTTTTGAACCGTATCTCCTACTTTTGCACTACAGATAGAAGTATAAATCAAACGGTTATCAGTTTTTCAATCTTTTATCTCCATTTTGGTCTACCGGATTTTGAAACAAATGAATACTTAATTTTGTATGATCTTTTTAAACATTGTCTAAAATAACACTTATTTTGTATCTCTATTGACGTGAAAGATCTAATACATACGAAATCGACATATTTGGTTTCGTCTATGACGTCCCTAAAAATTGGTCCAGGGTTTTCATTTTAAGGGTGAATTGCAAAAAAATTGTACATTCCAAAATTGGAAAATGTCCTCATACTTCAAAATTCTATAAAAAAATAAGTATTCAAGTAACATGTATTTCAGATATGATTTCACGTGGTCTTGTTCATAGTTTAATAGGATTTGCACAGTTTTATATTATAACTATGATAAAAATATTTTTAAATGCATTAAAAGAAAAAAAATGATTTCTGCTCCCATACAAAATATACCTGTCTTTTGTGTAACACACAGTAAACAAAAAATCATAACTTTGATTTAAACAGCTCTGGCCAAGAAATTTGCTTGTTGTCTGTTTAATACCACGTAAAACATCAAGGGAGTTGTTTTTCAGGTCTCTAGAACAAATATTTTATATCAATATCTTAAATCAAAGTTCGGGGAAGGATTTCGTTCTTTTGTGTGACGTCAGCTGTGTAACGCGATATTTCGCATTTTGACGTAGCAATGAACGCATCCGCAACGTTTTTAAGACTGGCAACTCAAAGCGAACTGCCAAAGGAATCGCACGCGCGGTAGCCATTTTAGTTTTTGTGCAGTGATACTAAACAGTGCTTCGGAGGATTTTTTCGCAAATTTCAAGATATATTGTGTTATGCTTAAAACTGGTAAGTGAATTGTCTTCTACTTAAATGTTTACTTAGTTGAATGACGAAAATAGTGGGTAAACAGTTAAGCATTTGGGAGTACTTGAATTCCATTAATTATTTCTTCTACACGTGTTAGAACAGTGTACGGCATTGATTTTGGCTTCGTTTGTGTAACATTGTGTAACGTTTCACACAAAAACCAACATTAGGGTTCGTTCATCTTGGTAGATTAGTACAATATTTTATAATTTGAAAACATTAAAATTAACCTTTTTTTGAATTAATTTATTATAATATTTAGAATATATAATAAAGTACTGTCTAAGCTACACAAAAGAAACCCAATCGTCCCAACTTTAGTATCTAACTCAGGATAGTGTTTTGTTTTCTGTAATATCTAAATTATAAATATTTTTGAATGTTTGTCGGTAGCGGAATACGCACAGCAGTGTAGATTATGTTTCAATTTACGGCCACGCACGATAATGACGGGCGACTCGTGCAGCGAGTGTTCATGGCGTGAAATACAGACAATGATTTGCACAATACAAATGTAGCACTTTAGCGTAAAAAAAGACGATAGACATATTTTTACACTTATTGCTTCGTGATAAGGCGAAATATTTTGGTATAAGTACATATCTTTGACGTCGGCTGTAAATGTCGTACCTCATCAATAGGCCTCCCCTCCCCATTCTGACTCATCCTTACCTGCTACTAAACAAAATTGTGTGACTTTGCAATCACACAATGCTACATGTAGTTTTAGGTATGAAAAAAAACCATAAATGCAGTAAACTTGTGTGATTGTCAAGTTGCAGAAGCCAGCAAACAAAGGTTAATAAGAATGCCTGAGACTTGGTACCACGAAATATCTCACAACCTTTTACGACGAAAGAGTTTCGAGACATGGCCTCTTTTTTACGTGGGATACTATATATGATAATTTCTTGAAATTAATTAAAAAAAAACCGGTCAAGTGCGAGTCTGACTCGCGCACCGAGGGTTCCGTGCAAACTAACAATGAACTCAAGGTAAAGTAAAAGTCCCAATATATTTGTTAAATTACTTATTTTAACCCAACACAATAGAATTCAATTTCAAACGAGTAACTTTTACACCAAGACAATTGAATCGCGATCTTTTTTTGACCTGCTATTGAAAATAAATATACGCGTCCCAATCCCAACCCCAGTAATTCTAGAAAAATCTTAACAGCGCGAATGGATTCAGCGCCATCTATCGGCCCCATTTGGTACTAACGTGCAAGGGCAATCGGCTTAGTATATTTGTTGGTCTTTTAGCGATTATTGTTTATCATGTGAACTGATCTCGATTATTATTGTTTTATTTGATAGAGAGTACTTCTATTTATAGTTTTATAGAATAGAATTTCAAAACAAAAAAAAACTTATAAAGTTGATTAAATTGCAAATCTAACTAGGAAATTATTTTTAAAAATAAAACAAAAAATATGCTAGATACAGAAAAAAAATAACTTTTCCCGTAATATGTATGTTTATCTTAATCGCAAGTAATTATTTCAAATTTTTCGCTTGAATAACTTCGGAGAGGGGGAGGGGAATGGTATTTTTTTTTTACATTTTCCTTCATAGATCAAAATTTTCCGAGTGTAGAAAAAAAACTGCTTCAAAAAGTGCAACTCAAGCCTTTTCGAAAGATACCCCACTTGACCCTATAGTTGATTTTTTTTTGGCCCCTCATATTCGTAAGTTTTTATAGAAAAATTAAATGTATATTTAAATTTTTCATTTTCCATGCACGCGGATAACTCTCATTTATAACCATTCCAAGTTCCAAGTTGATAGCTTGAGTAGTTCGTGAGATATTTCACTTTGTGACAGACAGACAGACGGACGGAGTCGCACCATAAGGGTTCCTTTGTTACCATTTTTGGTACGGAACCCTAAAAATATGAAAGCGAAGCGAACCTTTGATTTCAAAACTGTGGTAGGTATTCATTTATTATTTCTTGAAATAAGGACTTTTTTCTTCTAATATGAAAGCGGCTTTATAAATTCCTTTGTGTAACTTTCTTGTTTTTTGTGTAACGTTTTTGTGAATATTCCATTGTGTTACGTACAATTTTTTTGCAATTCACCCTTAAACCAATTAACACAAAAGTTATGGCCAGAAACCGGTTTTTTGGCCTAAAATTGTTCAACTTTGATGCCAAATATCTCGAAAACAATGAACTTTGAAGTAAATATGTGATACTATATTGCTTAAAGCCGTTGTTGTTTTCATAATAAGCTATAAAAAACCTAAGAAAACTAAGAGATTCAGATCGAAGGTACGATCTCAGACGCCAATTATGGGAGCCCCTTAAATAATTTTCTTAGAGATTATATAAAAACGTAAAAATCAAGAAATCCAAATCAATTTTTTATTCTGCAAATAGGCCACCAAGGCACTTTTACATGTCGAACGGTAATTTACAATGAAATAATAATAATCTTACACAATAATAATTTACATTTTGCAGATTAAGGACCGATATAAACGGTTAACAAACTAAATGTCACTAAGTGAATGAAAACAAAACTGCAAAATATGACCCTTATTCGATATAAGGTCTGTATCAGCATTAACAAGAAGATATATACATACATACATACATATAATCACGCCTCTTTCCCAGAGGAGAAGGCAGAGATCAAGGATCTCCATTTGCTACGATCCTGACAAACCACTTTCGGTTCACAAGAAGATAATGATATTAATTCAGTATTCCAGAGTTGTATAAGTTCTCTGAGCGTCCAAATACAATTAGAGATTCTTAGAGATGTATATGGTCTCTAAGCGGCAAAACAAAAAAATAAAAAGGAACAATTAATGTAATCTGTACATCTCTGACAATATTACATCTTACAATAAAACGTTTTACAATAAAACGTGTCAAGATCAGAATGATGTCTCTCTTCAATATGATAATAAAAATAAGAACACTAATACTTAACTAGTTATGTACTATATGCCCTTGCAAGCATGAATAATATATCAACTCACTAAAAGATAAGTCGTTGAAAGAGATTTTAATAAATAAACTTAAGTATAAACTCCTTTCTAACTCAATTACTGAACTAATTGAAGGACGAAGTAAGTAGGTTCCAATAGTTTAAATTCAATTATTATTTTATGTAAACAGCCTCGCTTAGTTGTTTGAAAACTTATTATAAGTCAACCCTTTTGCAAGTCTCAATGGAAAGTTCCCGAATTTCATTCACAAGTGTCTTCAAAACTGCCGATTAAGATCTAGACCAATTATAAATACGGACTCTAGAT
Organism: Epinotia demarniana; assembly: GCA_945867215.1. Lineage (NCBI taxonomy): Eukaryota > Metazoa > Arthropoda > Insecta > Lepidoptera > Tortricidae > Epinotia > Epinotia demarniana. The sequence goes on along the minus strand of OX244276.1, from coordinate 10,544,113 downwards.
TCCAAATCATTTTACGTGCTAAAGCCTTTGACAAAGGGTCATTGTTGCTCTATTTGGTGGAATAAAGTTGAACATTCAAATAAGGTACATTGCATTTTCTACTCCACTCCAATTCGTAGCGAAGTTAGTCTACCCTTAAACCGCGGACTAAAAACGTGCTGTATCTCTCTGTAACCGCAGCTTTAACTTGAATGCATCGCGCTGTGCTATTCTGTCTCGTTATGCGGGGATAACACCATCTCGTTTGCATTTATAAAGAATTTCGGCTTGTGTTTGGAGGAGGCGAGAGACTTAAAAACACCCCTCGTGCTGCCGCCGGCCTACAGTCGCCATTTTATTACAGTTTTCGGGCGGGGGGCTTTCGTTGTCGATCTATCGAGAAATCTGAGATTTTACATTAGATACTATATCTTCATTGGAAGGAGAAACTTCTTGAATACATCATATTCTTAAACTCTAGTAACACATGCCCACGATCTTATATTTTGAAGCTTACATAGTATGGATTCCAAATATCCAACTTAGCGTTTTCAATTACCGTTTTCATAGATAGATATTAAATACATTGGAACTCACATTCTCTCTAAAGAGTTTTTTTTTTTAAATGTTCATCTTGAAAAAAGAGGTAGGGTAGACCGGGGACAATTGAAACAATTTGCCTTTAACCGCCTGTAACCGTTATATGTTTAGGAGTAGAAAGATGAACGCCCAAAATATTTCAAGGTTAGTTATCTGGTTCCTAAATTTAATGTATTTAGTTGGTCCATAATCCATAGTTTTGTGATAATAATGTCATAAAGAGAATGGGGCAGTATGGTTCAATTGACCTCACATGACTGTCAATTGAAACACTATGTGAGGTCAATTGAAACACTGTAATATCTTCGGCACAATGAAAGTACTTATATCTTTTTTAATCTTTTTCATGACTACCACGGCATACAATGAGCTCATCAAAAGTTCGCGAGCATATCATAAATATTTCTCAATTTATGAGCTGATCTGAACATCTCGATAAATCCGCGCGTGTAAAAAAAAGTATACGACTTTTAGTTTTCTTTGTTGCTGTTACCTTATACATTTAGCTTAACCAAAGTCGTTTTAATGCAATGATAATATGTAACGATATAGATATGCAGAAAATAAACGTAATCATGTTTCATACAAAAGTGCTTGTTTCAACTATAACATTGTTTCAATCATAACCATTCCGTGTACCTACCCGGTGACAAAAAGTGTTAACAAACGTCGGGATGTAAAATGAAAATATAGACGCAATAAATAATCAGTTTAAATTGTTTTACTAAACAAAATATTTGCGATATGCCAAATTATATTTAAAAAAATGTGTGATGTGAATGTGTGATTCTTTCTGATGTAGGTATATTTTATATAGGGATCAAACTGAGAACCTCCTTTTTTAGACGTCGGTTAAAAACAAATGTTCATAAAATCACGTATAAAAAAAACAATGAAAACCATTTCCATCATCTATAAATAAGGTCAAAAACTACACAAATAATAGTGAACATTAACATAACTTCCGCATATTCTCAAGTCGGTTACTTTTGGGGACGATTAAAACGCGAGGACGATTGAAACGTTTCAATCGTCCACAAGCAAGTTGTTTCTTCCGTCCCCACACGACGTTTTTAACTTCAAGTTCAAATATTACATATAAAAAAGACTCATCAAACAACGCTGATCAAAACCCATTATAAACATTCCTTTATTCCTAACTATAATATCAAAATAATTTGATCTGCCAAAATACAAAAGAAACAAAGTTATAAACAAATATACGACAGCACAAATACTCAGTTTTTAACGCGAAAAACTGATTTGGCTCGTTTACACTCCCATCGCGCACCGTCGCTCGACCGCTACTGGCCAAGAATGCGTGTTCTGAGTGTTGCTTCAGGCGCGTAGGTATTATAGTTTTCGAGAAATTTGACTTGTTTCAATCATGACGTGTTTCTATTGTCCCCGGTCTACCCTATAAATATGTATAGTATATTAGTTTTATTTTCCCTTTATTTTAAGTAAATATTGTACATCCGAAATGGGTAACCATTGGAACCTAAAACGTGCAATAGCATCTACTTATGTAACACGGTTTAAACAATAAAGTTTTTCCATTCTATTCTATATTATTTACGTTTAACAATGACATACATAGTATCGGTCGAAGTCAAACGTTAAATGAAACTCAAAAAAAAGAAAATAAGTAGATACGATTTTGCAAAATCGGATAACACAAGTTTTATCGATACACGATGTTACCTCACTATATAGGAGACACATCTGCCCCGCGTTATGGAAGCCCAAATACCGCTGTTTACTTACATTGCCACAAATTTCGATATTCATCTCGTATTTTCAGGTTTATTTTAACAAAAATCTGTCTTACTTAACACACAGATTTTATTATACAGTACGTAGTACTTGGCCATACCGATAAGTGGGGTGGAATCCAGGCTCGTTCAAAAGTTAAATCTATTTGAATGTTGTAAGATAATCATTATGATTCCTTAGATACGATTTACTACGATAGTCTTCTATCGATTATCGAAATCATGATAATGAAATCTAGATTATTATACGTGAAGCATATTCCATGATATGATGTTTATAATAAGAGCTCGAACTCGGTGCCGTTTGACGTTGCTGCATTTAATTAGGCTGACTTCAGTATACTTGAGATTACACTTTAATTATCATGTCATACAATGTGATGTTGAATAAAGTATTTCTACTTTATTATATTATTTGAATTGGCCGAATTGCATCAAAGTAATCCATTCAAAAAGCAACTGTACCGTCCGAGGTTGGAAAAAAAAGGTTCCAATTACAATGACAGTTTCATAAAAAGTCGGCCACAATAAATAATCGCAACCATAACACTGATTGTGATTAGGTACGTTAATTTTACGTCACCGGTACTTAAAGTGCGAGCTCTGTTGATCTATACTAATATTATAAAGAGGAAAAGTCTGTGAGGTTGTAGCTTTATATCCGATTTCAAAAAATGTTTCACCTGCGTAGAATGGATTTTGTGGATGTTTATAGGCTATATTTTATCCCGCGTGCTTGCCTGCTTTCTTTTCAATACGCGGGCGAAGCCGCGCGGGAAACAAGTTTTATTAAATTATTTTTTTGCAAGTACACGTCTAAAATAACAAGCAGTAAGTTGGGGCCTTACTCGTATTACGTTTTACTTTACAACAACGTGTGTACATAGTTGACTTCCTTCGCTACAGCCAGCACACTTGAAAACTGCACGAAACTGCACCAAAGTTGTTTACCTGAAAAATAAAACCCGATTCTCGCTTCAACCTTGCGATGAAAAATTCGCCGAGGTCGCCCTTGCATCTGCCGACAACGTCACCCAGCGATTCTGGACAATATTTCTCGCTACAATTTCTACATGGCAGACATATTGTTTCTTGAAATTATACTTTAAGTTTAAAGAAATAAGGGTGGTCGCAGGTGCTGCTGGAGCTATAGCAATGTCCCCGCGCCGCATAATTTGAAATATTCATCCGTCCGTGCTAAGTTTGCATTTCTTTCCAAATCAGATTTACATGACAATGGTCACGTCGAGCGATGGAAGTCTCATTGCAAGAGTTCGAGAGAGGTTTTATTAAGAGAAAAGGTTGCAATAAAACCAATGCCGACTCGACGCTCACATGACAGGCTTACAAAGGGTACGTCGATAAGAAGTATTAGGTACTTCTCTATTATCTATCTGGGCCGTTTACTACGTTGAAATTATTTCACTGTTTATGAAATAATGAAATCTTGTAGTAAATAAATGATGTGTGAAGTGAATTATCTGTTTCAAAAACAACAAAGTTACATGTACATACCTACGTTGATAACCTTTATATTGTACGTCAAGCACACTATACACTACTAAACGAAGCTATTTGACACAACAACCGGCAGAGATGCCCCTATCGTTGGAATGAGACAGCAATACACACGTTTCATTCCAACTATAGTTGCGATATGAAAAATTGCATTGTCTGTGTGTTCTTTACCGACATTTGTGTGCACGGAATCTGCCAAATAGCGATATCATTCATGTAATCTTTTTTTTTTATTCTTGAATTGTTAGAGAAATCTCAATCTCCAGAATCTGCAAGTTTCTCTAGTAAAAATGCTGCATTCCTCCGTATTCAAGTCTCGGTTAATTTGGCTCCGACTATACGGAAACGTTATTCCGCCCGCGTCCCGCCTAATGTTATTCTACTATAGAGGGTGTGAGCCTCTTTTGTGCCCTTTTAACTAAATTAACGTTGTCCCAACCAGACCAGAGGTGTTATAGCTGGCCACCTCAAAGAGACCTCCACAAAAGAGCCTTTCTTTTCTAACGAGGGGCCAGAAGCAATTGGATTTGTTGCGAGTATGTGATAGCTAGCCGGTCTCGCTTACTCCTATTTGTATGGTTTCGTTAATAAAAGGGAAACATTATTAAATAGATCGGTTGATACTGAAGTTGGGAGTGTTTTTCGCAGGTTTCGCTTGGAAACTTTTATGATTTTTATACAATATGCACGTTGCACGATGTTTACATGTTACGTTGCGGAATTTTCAAACATTATTTAGGCACATAAAATATGCTTGAGACATAAATTATAAATAAATACCCAATGTAAAAAAATACCCAAAAAACTTTTAAGCTCGTAATGATTTTGTTTATTTTCTGAACTACAAAGGTTTAATTGACTATGCTACGTGACAGAAAATATGGCAATAACGCTCATGATCGCGACACTGCTGTCGTACTATTATTAAATAACCTAGCGACGGGCATATTAATTTACACTTAGTTTACTACTAACAGCCATGTAAAACGAGCAAGACTAGAATACTAGGTTTTAGGTAGTTAATTCTCCAATAGTATAATTCAGGCCCTTAAAAACCGCAATATGGCGTCCAAGGCTTTGTCGGTCATAACACTAAAACCGCTTTCAGACAAACCTGAATAAACAATTTGTTGTTGGTTAATCTTGTTCACACGAAACTCTGTTTGAAATCAATTTCGGTATGAAAAGCAATTTTGCGAACAAAAACACGGTACGTATTTGGAGTTGGTGGAGTCTATGAGAGAAAGCCTATTTATTTTTGGCCTCGCACGATTTTACTTTAGTATTGAAATATTACATTGTCTGGGAAACTGCTGCTCTCTATATAGGAATGGTTTCATGAAAAATGATTTGAACCTATTCAAGTCGTCCGTGCGGTGTGGAGGACGAAAACAATTATTCGAAAGATACAATACCTTCTACTCGTATTATTGGGTAAAATTATGGCGTCAATTCAATCTAAAGTTAACATGCAAATCAATTCGGAACTAATATTTATCTTTAATAATACAAAAAGTGTTATAATTATAAATATCCTAAGTCTAACATATGTCCAGCAGTGGACGTCCTTCGGGTGATATGATGATGATGATGATACTATATTCTTATAAAATTAAGTGAACTGATTTGGAGTACGAACGAGTGGGGCAATCTTACACAAATAGATTTGGCCCAATAAGTGTTTGAGTACTAGCCGACGATATATTTAATAGATATACACATCATGAAAAACAACCATGAATCAGAAACGAATATTCAATATATTCATGGTTATCACACAAATATTTGACCATCGGCCTGATAGGGTTTGTCACTAGTCATTACCCTGTACCTATCAGGCTTAACCGATTTTCAAAAAGAATATGATACATATAATTAAAATTCGAGGTCACACCGACACTGCACATAGACCGAATACTTACTATACGTCAATGACATGTGTAACGTTATTCCAGCGCGGCTCTGTGTACCAGTTTGCTGATGACACATGCATTGTGTCGGCGCACAGAGACGTAGAAGTGGCACAGACCATAATGCAACAAGAATTTGATCTGATGTGTAAGTGGGCGCACGACGTTGGTTTATCTATTAACTACCAGCAAACGAAGCTAATGCATGTGCATTCTCCTTACCTAAAAACTAAATCTCACCCAACAATTGTAGCCCACGTACACCAATGTATGCACAAACAGCCCCCACGTTGTAATTGTAATCCACTTGAAACAATTAGTAGAACAACATACCTACCTGGGCCTCAAGGTTGATCACAGGTTCAACTGGGGTCCCCATGTGAACCATGTGTGTAACAGGCTAAGAACAATACTTTCAAAAATGTATGTACTCAAACATAAATTGCCGTATAACACCCTAAGATTATTGTACAGGTCTATGGCAGATTCTATAATAAGCTATGGTATTTCGACCTATGGAAAAACATATAAAACTTACCTTCAAAATATCTACAACCTACAAATAAGAATTTTCAAAACTATCGTTCCTCTGAAAATGAAATATAAATATAAGGATAACTATAGCCAACTATTTCAATACTGTAAAGTGATGAATGTATTCAATAAAATAAAGTACGCCATTATATGTGAACACAATGAGAAAATAGTATTACTAGAAAAAAATCGTAGGCCAGATAGTTTGAGACATATTTCTACCCTCCTGCGTTATTGTTTCCCCAAGCAATGTAATGAGTATGGCAGAAGAGTATGGGAGTGCATCCTTCCCCAACTATTACACGAATTACCATTAACAATTGCAGAAAAACTAGAAAATAAAAACAAAAATAGTAAACAAATAAACAGCCTCATAAAAAGATATTTCATGAAAGATATTTATCAAAGGAAAGGGACGGGTGCGCACCCAGACTCTGGTCATAATAGTAATGGTTAAGTATACAAAAATATAATAATTATAATTATACTAATGTAATGTAATGTAACATCGTAAATAATTAAGGCTTAAGCAACTCAGTCTCTCCAACCGAGACCACGTATAATCTTTAATATTAAGATTAAGGCGCCGTAGGTTCAGCGAAGTTAAGCGAACAGAGTTTTTGAAACAATATAATGCGTCTGTTTATAATAATATGGTTTCAAAAAAATACGAATAGTATTCTTGAGGCTTTTCTTCAGGGAAATCAGTGTTTAGAAACATGATTAAGCAATATTCGCTCGATAGAAAAAAATCACGAAAATAGGTCCCTTTTAGGGTCTAAAATACACTTAAAATATTTGTTTCAAATTATGCACACAAGCTAAAAATATAGAAATGGCTTTTAAAAATCGGCAATATCATGTTTGAGAGAACTCAGTGTTTACTTTTTTATTTATTTAAACGGCCAAAAAATTAAAATTAAAAAAACATGATTTCCGCGCTTCCGAGCACGCACTTCCATCTCGCTCACGATTATGCTCAGTGAGAGGGAGAGAAGACTATGAACCTACGGCGCCTTGGTCTAGGTTAAGTAGAATTAAGTAAATGATAAATAATTGATTTGAAATAAACAGTTTTTTTTTCTATAAACTTCTACATAATACGATACCGAAAGTTGAACTTTTTTCAAACCAACGCCCGCCAGATCTTAATAAAAACAAAGGGACAAGGAGATTTCTCGTGGCAAAAAAGGAATGAAGGTAATCGTCGCATCCATCACCGACTGCGGGCAACACCCAGAACTGCCCCCTGGGGAACTCCGGCCTCGTCGGCTGATGGAGACGCATGCGCCGGTCCCTCGGTTTTGACAATCAAATCCGCGGATTAATGCCCTTATTCCTAAACGTCTGTCAAACCTATTTCAGTTAAAATGCCATTGAAGTTCGTTTGTTTTTAAAAGTTACTTTGACAATTACATTTATCAGAAACAAATATAATAGTACTAGTAACATGCTGTGAGTAAGGGGGTAAATGTCTGGCATTTATGTAATTGATCTGATAGTAATGTATTGAGAAAAACGTCGATGACATTTTATAATAATACGTGTAGTGTACCATACAAGTTTGGCATTAACTCGAAATAGCACTGTATAGTGTCAATTTTGTGAAATGTTATGAACAAGTATTTCGTAGTACTATCTCACCGTATTAGGAACAATAAATTACATTGAAATGTAAAGCTGTTCTAAAAATATCCATTGATTCAGAATATTTATTAATTTTGATGAATTCTTGAGTCACTTAAATAGTACACCTACTTATGTTAAGAATTTACCAAATTACACAATAAAACACTATTTGAAAAACGCACAACTAAATATTAATTAGCACAATCTAAATATTAATTTGACATGCCTACCCGTGAACAGGGTTTCCTTTAAGTTAAGCCCAAGTCAATAAAGACATCGAAATTCTAAAATACGGTACGGAAACAGCTAATTTAGTATATTGTGCAAACAACGGTGAAGGGCTAAAGTTCCCTACAGGGGCAACTGGCTCCCTTCAATTAGAATTAACTAAATGCGAAGGGCGTATGCAACCTCCCGTCGATACGCAGAATAACGTAATTTAGCTATAGAACTAGCATTCATTAGCCCTGTAATGCGATGCTGACAAGCAGCATACTTCAACGTACAGCTAATCTGAAAATGGGCACCTGCTGAGTTAGAAAGGCAATATTGTTATAAAGTAAATACCAATAAACAATGACTAAAATTAATTTAAGAAGTAAAGTTAATACAATCTTATTCAACATTGCTAGCAAAGTTTACGTTAAGTAACATGTAAGTAAAACATCATTATTATTGCGTTCATACCCCGACGTTCTTTCGCTAAAACAATACACGAGTCGTAGACGCAATTTCAACCGATCCCCTGGAAACTTTGTACGTAGTGCCTATTTGTTTTGCCCTAAACAAATAAAGTAGTTTAGGGGAAAACAGATCAGTTAACTTGTTAAGTGTGTAAGGACGGCACCTCCGCGCGCTTGGATTTGTTGCGAATTGCCTGCTGTTTACGGCCAGACCGAAGCTCTTTAGCCTTCCACGCTGTTTATGGCTAAGATCAAACACATACGGATTAAATTCGTGTATGTTAACACCGTTACTATGCACTCACTTGGGTACCAATAAAATGTATAGATACGACAAGATGGCTACAGAGTAATCTTGTTCCTTAGGACAGCCTAAGGAATTTGAATCGAACAACTGTTTATATAAGTGACAGCGCCATCTAGTGGTCCACAAAATATAAATACAAAAAGTGTAAGTAAACGCATACCTACAGACTTACGAATATTCTATATGCGAAAGATTTTTTGTCTGTTTGTTACGCTAATTAAAATCCATTTTGTTTGGATTGGATACGCTAAAATCTATTTAGATGTACTAATTATTTCCGAGGATACTTTAAATGTGATTGCGATTTACTCACTCAAGGCTGACCACGTCCACAGGATGCATACACGGGACTTAAGTTACGGAGTGCAATCGTACGGCATACGCAATAATGGTACTTGTTTGTCCTCAAATGGGTTTATAGAGTTCTAAGCGGATGAAATCGGGGGACAGATCTTTTAGACTCACATATTAAAATCAAAAGGCCAGGCTAGACGAATTTCATATATTATTACATGCAAACACTCAATCAATCAAAAATTTCCAAATGGTTTCCAAAATATTCATCACATTTTCAATGCGTTATGAAAAGCGTTTCATGTGACGGCACTATTTTCTTAAGATTTTAGACATACTTAATATATTCTGTTTGGTTTACTTACGTGTTATAAGGCATAAACTATACACGCGTGTACTACTCGTACTGTAGCGTCGCTTACATAAAGTTAAAGGCTGGCGGGAGCGGGTGGTTATCTCGGATATTAGGGGTAATTCAGTAAGTGATTGACGTGTTTGTCGTTAAATATTGAGCCGATCTGAGCGGCGAATTACTAAATCCGACGCCTCAAATGACGATCGTGAGGACGTAATCTAATATAGATCCTCGACTGAACATAGAGAAATAATTATATTTTCATTGACGGGTTCGCGGGTTATTCAATTCGTGATACTTGTTTTGTTCGTGTTGAACTCGGACAAAGTGTTAATCACGGTATGAATCTTTAACAGAAATTGGCCACTGTCACGAAAAAAATGGCACTTATAATCCTAGTAAAAGCTCATGCATTTTTTTTCGCTTTTGGCTGTAATTTGGAAAGTAGCTTCAAAAGATGGATTTTACTTAGTCCGAATTTCATGATTACTGAAGAAAAGTTATGGATTTTTAAAGGATCATGCTTGCATGATGTTTTTGTAATACGGCATAGGAAATTACAGTTTAAATTTCCATCGATTAAAGAAAATGTTTTTAGTTAAAACATGACTTGGATGTTTTCTCTATTATTTTCATAACTGTTATGAGTTTGGGCTATGTTAATATTGTGCACGCATAAATAGTAGTGAAAAGTGTAAAAAGTCGTCATACTTTGCGTATAAATAGTAGGTATTTGTTGTTTGTAATAGTGCCGTCAACAAAAGAACTCCCATAAAATAGCGCACCCTATTGCAGATTGTGTACAATCTCGGAATCTTAGCCATGATTTAGGAATCGTTATCACAGCGGAGCTTTACTGGGGGGCATATCAGAATAGGGAAAACAGATAATTTAGCAGACTTTACCGAGTTTTATCTATTTTATTCTTCGGATTTTGGATCACTTGCAGTAGTCTCTACTGATTACCTCTCGCGAGTCTGTATTTATTTTATGTTGCTTTCCAAAACCTGAATCGGCAAAGAAAACTATATAGTAATCGAGAATGTTTAAATGTGTATAAGAAATCACGAGAATCTGTTGAGACATGTGAAGAGGAATAACAGCCGGACATACGAACCCATTTTTGCTCAAGCTGAAAAGGAGAACTTCGTGCTTTTTGCTCGCTCTTTCAAATACACATTTATATATCATTAAATTATTATACATTTAAGGAATAATTCGTTTTTTATCCTTCAAGCGCAACGGCGCCTCATTTTTTGTTTTTAAAAAATGTTGCAAAGCTTTTGGACGTTGTTTATGATATAACAGTATAGCTGCTAGTTTTAAAACGTTTTAATGTTATGTAGATTTATTGATTTGTAGCGTAACTGCTTAATTCAAAATTGATATGTAGATTATTTCTGTGTATATTCAGCGTATATACATTTCTATGTATTCATGTGTGTGTTTCATTTCATTATCATTTTCTATGTATATAACATTTATATATTCTGAATATACCTACCTAGATCTCTGGTTTGCAACGTGTGCTTAGCAAGGTTTAAAAAGGCAACGAAAGACATCTTTGCTTCTTTTTAGGCGTTCAACAAAATAGTATTTGACACTTTATTGCACATGTTGTGTATAGTGTCCCAATTTGGCAGAGAGACGCGCTGGATCAGCTGCGGCGGTAAGCGTACACCATAACGGCTGACATGTGTGGTTATACATACAGATTAGTGGCATATTGGCTCGGACTTAATTAATGCTCTTAACTATCCTAGTTACCTCGCGTCATTTAGTGTGAATCAGTTGCCAATCTCAAATAACTTAACGCTCGTTTTGTTATACTCGAGGACTGGGATTATGAGAGCATTTATTTTGTATATTAATGAAGATAAGTAGTTCTTTTAATCAATTAATTAACTCAGTTGATATACTTACTTCTAAAAGCTTTTATCTAATTAGGTAATACAATCTTATTAAAGCTACGTAATAAGATCCAGATAGTATCAGATTTACTAAATAAATTGCTCATACTTTATTTGTTGGCTATTTTATATTATCCTATACTATTAAACAGGCAATAGGTTTACACAGGAGCAAAATAGGGGTGTCTATTTTCACCCGAGCAGAGCTTGGTCACCCAGAGACTAACTGTTATAACTCTTTTTTGTTGGACGTTACCTTTATCCGTATTTGTAGCGACCGCATAAATAAATAATATCATTAGACACATTGTGTTCTCGTAATAATCCGAATAGGACCAAAAATACGCGACGTTCTTACCCGTTAACGTCTCAAAAAAATGACTGTTTTCATTCGGTGCCATTTCAACAAAAAAATGCAAACCATCCCATTCGTACACCATAAATCATGACGCCGACAGAGCGAGACAACAATCGAGCCCGGAGGCTTTGTGCGGTCGGCATTTTGAACGCTTTAATTAAAATGTTAAGAATTTTGTATTTTGTATGCGAGCGTCCGACCCACCAGTTTAATGAGACTTGAATTTTCTCCGTCTCCGTACTTCTCGTCTGCGGAATCGACGGATTTAAAGGGTTCCCGGGGCTCTTATACGCTGGTCGTCATAATACTGAAAGGAGGACTGTGACAAAGAGGGAATATCATATGAATTCAGGTTTTTACGAAGAAAATGTTATTTTAAAGTTGATCGGGCTCCGGAGTATGCAGCTACGAATGCGTTTACTACGGTATGATTTACATACTAGTCGGTAATATCGTTGTTGGCGCTCGTGACTGTTGCTTTTATTCATTTCAGTTCGTTAGGTAAACACGCATATTGTTTGTGTTTGCCCCCATTTTCATATGTTGCGAGATATCAATAAAAAGTAGTGACTTTGTTTAAACAAACCAGTGTATGTGGTGTGACATTAATGTTTAAAATTAAGTTCCCCTAAATTAGAATTGCGCACATTTTTTTCTAATTGGCTAAGTCACCAACAATAAGCAACCTTTACGATCTTGGTCAAAATACGGTTAAATAACCTTGGTACGCGAAACACTTCATCGTGAAAAACTTCTCCAACCAATCACAGCGGTGCCCCAAAGCGGAAAGTTAACCGTCGCGAAAAACATCCAAGCGCTTACGGAATAAACAAACACTGTCTCAAGGTAACATCATAAATTCGATGAAATAAACGATGAATGTTGTTGGGAAACAATTGCAATAAATCTCGTCGCATGTGAAGCACAATTTCTCAGTCGGAGGCCGGTGGCGGGCGCCCGAACTTTTCCAATATTGACGCCCCAGCCGTTCGCCATGTAAAAACGCTTCCAAGACGCCCGTATATCAACCAATCCACGTGAGTGCCCATTTGACAGTCAAATGCTGATGACAAACATCGAAAACTTGCTTCGATCCGACTTTATTGCGCCTGCTTAAGTCTGTCTATAGCGAGTTTATAAGTCGTTAAAGTCTTTAGTTTATTTTTAACCCGCAAAAAAGCGGGGGTTTGTAAGTTGCATGACTTTGTTTTAGCGGCGGGGTTTTGTGTTATCCGATCGTAAAAGTTTGTGTAGTTTCCCACCAGTCTGCGAAAACCTTATGCTTAAACCAAACGTTATTTGCAGACGGACATGGTGTTAGTCTCTTGACCAAAACTTTATTGGCGATGATACATTTACCTTGAAACTAATTTCATGAAATGACTTCCCTCGCTTTCGGCTAGATGGATATAATCGAACACGTAATATTTTACAGCTAATGACGTGTCGTGGCGATAGGAAGTTTGCTAACGACCGAGTGACCGGATGCGCCTAAGAACCCTGATGTCTTGGCTAGTCAAGACTCGAGTCCGCCGACCTAATTAACGTTGTCCGAGTCCATTACCGTATTACAGCAATAGCGGGCTCCCAGCCTTAGATATCGACAAATGTAACACGATCCAGAACTATGGACGGAGCGGTTTTGTTTACAATATGTTTGACAACCAGAATGAGATCTAGTGTCTTTTAACCTTCGGCAACCGGAAAGACAATTTTTGATAATCAGCGTCCATTTGGCTCACTAATAGTAAGTAAAGTAATAACAGAGATTGCTCTGTTATCTGATGTTTTCATTTTGCGATTTTCATACCTGGAATGAAAACGTAGCACACTTCGAATGGATAGTAATCGGAATACGTTTTATTCTACGCTCGTAACTGATCCTGTGGTTTTTCTCGTATGTAGCGGAAAGTGACTACGGCGTAGACGCCCAGCCCGCTAGGCGGGTTCCTGGCGGTGAAAGTGTTCTCACACACTGCTAAGCTACGCTCGTAATGCTATGCCATAGTCCGTAGCCTTCCTAGCAGTTTAATCTATATACGTAGTGAAACTCGCACGTACTCATGTGTATTTTGACTAACGCTGAATGGGTTAACTGTTTCAGTGTATTTAATGAAAGCAGCAACGACAATTATGTTAATCTATATCAGATACCTGCAGCTGCTCACATATAGCAGAGTTTGTTTGTGTCTGTGCAGTCGAAGGCACGTGCCCCAATGTCCTATTGATATTGTTCTAAACGGAACTCGTAAAGTTTTCCAATATCGCAGCGTGTCGAGTGCACGCAAACAAATTGCATCTGTCGGTTGAATTCGGCTTCGAATTTGAATTCTTTGAGCACAAAAGTATACTTCATATGTGTGCTGCTTAATACTTCAATGGGTTAATATTGAACTGGTAGGGTGTACGTGCAGTCAAGCAACGTACGTACTTTAAAATGTTGAATTTAAGATCGAGAATAGGTAGTATGAGCGTGTCTTGAAGGTATTTCTGTAGTTTTAAAGAACATAGCAATGGCACAAAGTACTAATATATATAAACAATAGGCCACTTATTAGTATATAGAGAAACGCCGACGATTTTAATGTTTTTCTGTGGCTTTCTTGCATGCGCGAGCTAATAAGTCAGACAAGGGTGCTAAAGACATGAAAATCTAGTTTAAGGGCCGATTTTACAATCTCTAGAAAAGTTATCCGTCAGTTTAAATTCTCACGATCTTTTTCTTGGGTCACGTGAAAGAAAAGGACAGAGCTAACATTTATCTGACAGATAGTTTTATCTGGGAATTGATAAATCGTCCCTTAATGTATCAAATTTACTTCCTAGGTCTACTTGCTATTTACAATGACTCTATCATTATTATCTATTAAACCCATGCGCCGCAGTGCTACACCGCCATGTAGCAATCCGTAGCGCGTAGCATATTGCATGGCTAGCACAAGAACGCGCGCTAGACAGCCCATTCTACGCCTAGCAACGCTACATCGGCTACGCCGTAGCGCGTAGCCGCGTTTTTCGACTCTGTAGCGGAAATCGCACGTAGGGGCGTGACGCCTAGGTGCGTCGTTGATCATCAATTGGCTATAGACTAGGATCAATTTTTTTCTGATTATAATACTTAGAAAGAAACCACCAAGAGACAACTCGTAAGCAGGCTTGTGCTAGTCGTGTTAAAATCATCTAGCACATAAAGAGGCAAAAGTGTCGAAAGAGTCAAGCTCGCCGTCAGTTTAATTAACTTAAACCAACATTTAATGACACGATCCCATAAATAATTCCTCCGAAAAGGTAAATAAAAATGCGTATGTAAAAGCATCCAGCGGTTCGCTTTCGCCAGAACAGATATATTTATAATAAACAGTAGCTTGACTTTGTTGTGTTAACATTTTATAACACGACCAAAATCCAAATTTAAGTCCTTGGAAAATGTATTTTAGTTTAGTTAGCTCAATGCATAATATACATATTGAGGCATCCGCGTACCGGTAGCTGTTAGAAATTATAATTAAATTTTTATATAGAAAACTCCCGTAAGAATTAGACATTCTAAAATATAATGTAAACGAGTCACTCACTCATTTAAGGTCGAAAATCGCTCGAGTGCTAAACGCGCCGACAACGCGTGTGCTCATATGACTAGGAAACGCGAATCGGTTCGAAACATTTCAAGCTATTTAGACCTTAAACGTGAATAACTGTTTATTTTAAATTTAGAATTATATCTTTCACATACATAATTGCGCTTAACATAACATTTATTAAATCGTAAGAAAACAGATGAATTTAAATCTTCAATAATTGACAAATAAAAAATGCTACTTGTGTTAGAAAATGTCACTATACGTAGATTTCACAAGTGATTTCTTACTAGGTTTCATTATTTATGTCTGCAATACGGACTGTGAAGACATGGGAACTGAGTGAAGTACAATTCTTCAATCAATTCAATTCAATCAATCAATTCTTTATGTCTTGCCTAAAGATCGATCTTTACGGATAATTTCGCCCGTTGCTTTCCTGTTACTTGGTTAAGGTGTGCCCTAAAGAGTGTATTGTAATGTTTTTGTCAGTGGTATAAATTCAAAGTACTGGTTTTAATATATACTGTGATAGTCGGCACGAGACACATCAATCAACGTGGATAGATCGTTGCAGCTCGAATGCGGATGTCCGCTGCGTTGTAATATCTGCAGTCTAGTGTTAAGCCTGAACACACATTATAAAAATCATTATAACTGTATGTTTTCGTCAGTTTTGTGCAGCACGACTACCTATATTTTGACCTACGCTTACGAATTTGTTTGTAGAATAAAACTCAATTTGCATAGATACCTACATATTAATTGACCGTAGAAAGGAATAATGGTTTTAGTCAATGTTATATTGCTGTGGCTATACGGACTTCATGATTTTAGAGAACGCTGGTCGGCTCTTTTTTATTTAGTCTTAATCTTCATTTTGGAGAAAACAATATTGGAGAACATATGAAAAGTTTAAAGTTTGTCATATTTTTTGATAACATGTTTCTGTTAAGCCCTTACAGGCTCTGAGTGTGACTACATATTATTCAAAACAATAAATTTTTAGTGTACATAGCGACAATAATATATATATGTATATATAAACGGAGACTTGTTAAGCTTAGAATATCTAATTCCTTGTATTATTCCGATGAGCAATAAGCCGTATGATTAATGGATAGAAAAGAACACGAAAGTACAATTTTTCTCATCAAAATTCAATCTAGTTTATTCAGCATTCAAGTTCAATGTTTCTCACAGAATTAATATTCTATTTCATTATAGTTTTAGGTCATGAATCATGCTGGATCGTTATTTAATTAGAAATTGTATTTTCGTCGGCTATTCGCAGTCAGATTTCGGAATGATGAATGTCACGGCCCAACTGTGACATTATACAATCCACTTTTGATTGGACACGCAACGTGCCAGCTATTGTCACGAAAAACCATTGTTGAAATTATTTTCCGTTGAGTTGGTTATGTTTATTTTATTGTTTCTTCTACGATTGCCAATTACGGACATTGATGCTTTCAGATAAAAGTTTAGAATTTAGACCAGATGAACGAGCATTCCTGCGGTTACGGTTTTTTAACATTCTAATAATATGTGTGTACATTCACTTGGTACCGCCATAATACTCGTAATAGTCGTCTAAATATTATATGATCCAGCACATGCTTATTCCTTATGTGCAAATGTTTATTTTATTTATCAGACATTCACTTAACAAGATACAAAAAATATTTTTTTGCAGAACCCTGAAAATAAGGGACGTAGCTTGTTCGCCGTCACAAATTAGATACGCCAATAATATATTCTTTCGACGACAATTCCTTTGTCTCCCCCTGTGTTTTCGTTGCGTTTTACTGCACCTTGTTAAGGGATGTTTTATGGACCCTTAGTAATCCGTAGCCTTAGATCGACATCCTGATTCGAAGATTGTGTTTAAAAGGTCGACAAACGAGAAAATAGTGGGTTTCAGATGGTGATTGCACCCGTATGCAATTTAGGGGCTGAATTCCTTGTCTTTCCCATATCTACATTTTGTCTAGAATTCATTGATTTCACTTGAGTGATTATTGATGAAAATTTTGGAGGAAAAAAAATAGGTACGTAAAGTTAATAGCACTTCGTCATCATATAAACCTATTATTCTTTAGTAACTATTGTAATATACAGGTTTCTTCTACTTTACTTTGCCGAGTATGTATTATGACTATTTTCCGCTTTAAATTGTCGATCAGAGAACAATAAACGATATCTCGTGGCATGCTCAACAACAGACAGTCGAATTAAAGCAATAATATTATTTATTATGTAAATCTCGTTTTAAAAGCGCCACCATATTTGATGTTTTCATTTCGTTTCGATCATTGCCGTGAAGCCGTCATGTTTATTGATGAGTGAGACTCTTGATTGGCACCAGCGCCGCTTTTATTCGGTAAAAAAATGAATTATCACAGACTTGACACAAAATTATATTGAATCTACTATAAAAACAATCTCGGTTCGAAACTATGTACGTTATCCGCGCGCGACAAAGAAAAGACACGGTCACAGGATAGACACGAAAATAATTGTAACTTCAGTCAGCACCATCAATCAAATAGCGAGCCGACGCGGAATGGACAAGAGAACACAAAAACATGGGCAAGTGTCCGAACAATAGATGGCGTTGACGATCCGTCGCACAGCGCCCCAAGATGGCCGCCTTTTGGCGGGAATCACTGAAGCGCGTAATTGACAAAGGATGTGTCTTTGTGTTGGCCCTTGGGCTGACCCGGTTTGCTGCCAAAATATATCGCAACAATATCTGAAAATATTCGCTTCGCGGCAAATTTTAAGTGTAACCTACATAGCTCGCTGTAGATTGGATGAGCCCATAACAACAAAGAGTAGGTAACGGCGTCCATCCCCCATCAGCATTGTATTTCTGGATCCATTTGTTTATTACACCCACGCCCTATAGTAACCTAGTTAAAGCCAGCTGTCGGAGCTCGAATAGTGAGTGCCATACACAGTCGGCTTGATTGCGTCATGCCACTTCGCTGCACAACAAAAAACGGTTAGCTCATAAAATATGAGCCCTGCTGCCCACAAATTGGCTGCCTACTCGTTATTGTCGGTAAATTAGAGACATTTCCCGTTTCCTTGCGAACAGCCCCTCTGGTCTGATGATAATGAAATGCATTATTCGCACACAAGACATCGAACGAATACAATCGTGGCCTAGCTTTGATAATTTTATGAGTGGAGGATTAAAATGAGAATTTTGACTGTTTGTGCACTTTATATATAACTGACTGTTATGATTTTGGCTATGATAGTTTAATGTCACTCTAATACCCAGCACCATTGCACTTTCACGCAATTTATTTCCATTTCTTCTTTCTTTCTTTCTTTTTTCAGTTCGCCTTTGTACTTTGATCTATTGTGTGACATGTATATTCCTTAACCTGTTATTGTGTACAATAAAGTGCTTACATACATACATACATACATTTCTGCTTAATTTTCTATGTTGTACCTAATCGGTAACCGCCGCTGTGGGACAAGCTACTAAAAGATTGGTGTTTTAAACCGCAAGCACCAATTCGGTCTGAACATTAAGCTTAATATGGGGTAATGGACTAACTAACAAACTAGGTTTTATTTAATCTAATCACTGCTTATTCAAAATAATTTTAGTTTCAACTATGTTAGCTAAGTATCTAAGCAATATACTTTATTTTGATTATAGTTAGGAACTTATAAACCAAAACACATTCGAAGGTGCAGAACTTCTATCTAGCAAAATGAATTCCCTCTACGAGTATAAACATTAAAATAATAATTGTAAGACTACGACTTCATTCAAAACTTGAGTCTGCTGAGATTTCTCAAAAATATTTTGTATGAAAATACCGGCTATTCTAAGACGTATAATTGAGAAAGTTTACCCCATAATTTCTTTAAATTATCAAATTTTGTGCCAAATACCTTAATTAAGGGGTAAGAAGACTTTTGCAATTATGTCAAGACGCAGGTATGCTTTGGCAAACTTCATAAATTGCTCTAACTTAAGTCACTATTCAGGTCAGGCCCACTTACTTAGGGGTACTTTGGACAACAATTGTTTATTCACTGTTACACAGAAATGTACACTTATGTGACAAAATTGCGCCAGAGGCGCTCTATGTTGTGAGTGACATATTTTTTGCAGTGCATATGTGACAATGTCACGATCTGTCAAAAACATGTAAAATTCAATCTTGTCAACATGTAAATGTTGATTGATATCGAAGTTAGTGACAGATTTTTGTAAAGTTTAATTTTACTATTTAGGTATGACAAACTTATGGTTCACAGTTACAACAGGATGCGACTCTAGCTTACTTGCTGAATAATACCTACACCGTCACTAGTCGGTACCCGCAATAACTGCATCAAAAGGACGCACCTCCCCCTCTTGAAACCTGATACAATTCTCACCTAATGCTGCACACAAACGAATGTAACTCGACTATATAGCGCAGTTCCAAACCCACTGAAAGCAACAATCGTTCCAGCAAACTTCACCTGAAATCTCCAAGTCCAAGTTGTTCGATTAAAACCACGAACAAACATTATGCTTATAACTTTGAGGCCACATGTTTCCATCTTAAAATGAGCTACCTCGTTCCCCGAAATAAACATAAACCTGGGATAACAAGGTGTTTCTGTTGTTTCGTGGGGGGTCAGCCGGGGCTGGTCGAGGTCTGGGCGAGCCTATTAGGTGGAGAGTGGCCACGGTAACAAGTCCGTAACGATTGTTTGAAGAAGCCTTTTTAGAACTCAAGAGACGCAGTAAAGAAAATCCTTTTGTACTTTTACTTGATTTTATTGTTTTAGGCCGCTGCTAAACAAACCGACGTACAGATATTTAATTTATTTTTAGAACTAACAATGAGGTTGATTTTATGTTTGAACGTGAATTCAGTGCACATTTTTCCGTTCCTGACCTATTTTTCTTTTGTTTCAGGAATGTGGTGTACAACCTCAGTTTGACAGATCTGACGGAACAGCGCCGGCTGGTCTGGTACTCGCCGGAAAATGACGTCAAAATGTGCGTCGTCAAAGGGAAAGATGAGGTCAGTAACCTAGAGATATTTATACTTAGTAATACACTCTACACCACAAGAGTAATTAGGCAAAATAATTCCTGTATCCATGACATTTCCCAGCCACGTTAAAATTACTATATGTAGAGTACGACGTAATAAAAGGTTGGTTCACCTTCCCACAAAACTAATGACATACGTTTGCAACGAGCTACGGTGGCGTAGAAGTGCTACGCTAGCTTTTGGGTTTTGAAATTAAACCTAAAATGGAGATCAAGTTAAATATTTCAACGTGCACTTGAATTATACGCTCTCGTGGCATATTGTTGTTCAACCGGTTCTTAAAAATGAATTGATCTAACATTCATTGAATATGAAAGGAAAATAATCAACCCGAATAGACGAATTCAACCTCAACGGTATTTTTACGACTCCTAGGAGATATTTCATGTAGGATGAAAATAACAACGCCGTTACTAATCACTGTCATTTACGACCGTTTATGCAACTCTCTAACTGCTGGACGAACGCCGAAATGCTAAGATTTGACGAGATAAATTCCACTGCGTGAAAATATTGACTAGATACCGTATTTGTATAAATCTTTACAAAAACAAATGCCTCCACAGGCGGTCGCAGGCCCGTATGGAAACTCCGCCGTGCGCCCTTTGCGCCGCCGCTCCAGCAGCTGATTGCTTAGCGCTCGTGGGACGGTCGGAAATTCATGCTTCAATTGCACACGACCGAGGCCCGTTTACTCGCTAGACGTGCGAAGACTTCCGTCGATCGCTAACCAGATTTGGCCGGTTTAAACCCGCCTCAACCACCGCGTAGTCCTAAGACTTCGATTATAGACGAAGTTCTGAGTTGTGAAACACAATCTTCAACAATTTGACCGACTCGAGGGAACTTCGAATTAGGTTCTAAACACAAACGTTCTAAAATTCAATCGTCGTTCGACGCAGGTTCTTGTTTCGAATTCCGCGCTCAGTATTCACAGAGTGTTCTGAATTCGAAAGTTGTAACACACTGGACGAGGAACATGGTCCGCCGAGTGGTTGGTGCAGGCGAGGAGTGAAATGGGAACAGTTTCAAGGATCGGAACACTCCAAGCAATACGAATATAGGTAACACGTATAGGACGGAACGAATCATTGTGAGATGCGTTCAGCTGATGGCTTGCGTAATGGACGCAGCTGTCGGTCGTTCAATACGAACATTGAATCACTATTAACGCTTTTGAGGTCTCGCCACTACAAGGAGGGAATTTCGTAGAAAATTCCATTGACACAGAATTGTGTTAGTTCTTGTACTCGTACCTAGACAAAACAATAGAACCAATATCGCTTTGAGGCACACCGTTTACTAAATTCGCTTCAGTAAATTTGCAGTATATTTCAAAACACATTGGATAAAATATGTATACTGTACGAAAACATAGAATAAAGTCTGTTTGTTGCGAGTGAGGACAAAACAATAGAGGTATTAAAAGCTAGGCAGAGAAGTCAATAAGTTTCTTAGCTAGAATAAGCCAACTGAACATCTATTGTTCACAAACACATGTTTGCAGCGGACTGCGTCAACCGACATAATCTCTATTATCTCAATTTAATATAGCATGGAGACATTCATTGTCAGGGATTACGGCTTCAAAGCCTTTAGATTCAACGGAATAATCTTAGGACATCTTGTATTGCCTTCCCGAGCACAAGGTGTACCGAGCCAAACATGTATAAAAACGTGTAGAAATGTATCGAATAAAATTCTCGCTGAGCAATTTCTAATACCATGTTATATATCCATAGTTTTCTATTCAGAGTATAATATCATAGCATATTTCGAAATATATAAATATACAGGGGACCGATTTTTGACTTTCGAGCGCTTGAAAATCAAATAAAAGTAAATACTTTTGTAGTGACAAAATGACCGGCACTTACTTTCTACCAATAGAATTGATAACGAATGGTCAACACCACTCGTTTTTAAATTTTCTATCGTTATTTCAAAATAGCATTTCATAATTTTTGACAGTTTTCGAGTTAACGAGTCGAGCGCTCGATTGTCAAAAATCGGTCCCCTGTTAACTATTTTCTGTCACCATATTTGGTCAAAGTTGCTTAACTTTAAAAGCAGAAAACTCCTAGCAGAATTCTAGTTTGTATGTAAAATCGACACTACGGAATGTAATTTGAATACGTTTAAAACTTCTAACGTTCGCATAATAGGTATTTAAACTAATTTTGATGCGGCTTCCCCCATTTTCTTCGTCTTTCAGCGAACTAATTTCCGTACTAGTTTAAATTGGTAGGTATCATCTAGTCCCATTTGGTTTAACTACACTAATTTACATAAATACAATGTGATTGTTGATACACAGAAGCAAAGCAAATGATAGTCTTACCGTAAATTACCAAGCTTTCCAATAAATGTAACAATTTGGTATATTAATGACTGTACGTATTTATTTATTTACTTCTCATAAGGGTGCCAACCTCTAATATCGGCCTGATCAGCAGAAACTAACGCGTTTTCAGCAATTACTAATTGAGGGCTTCAATGCTGAATCGCACTAATTCAATACATATACTAGTTATTAGTAATTTCAAGCAGAATTCTCTATCACTCTATTGTCACTGTGTCTGTCTGTCTGTCTCTCCTTGCCTTCTCCTTTTACGAGGTCGGCCTCCCTAATACATTCTCGCCATTTCTGGCGGTTTTTGGTGGTTTCTGGGTTTATTCCCAACGAATTTTTGTCAGCTGCCGTAATTCTAGTTCACGTAGTGGGCGGGCGGCTTCTTCCTCTGTTGCTCTCATATATGGCTATATTTTTTCTAATAATTCTAATTCTGGTGATATGCTCCTCATATCGTCGCATGACGTACCAGCGTAGACAGTTTCATCTTCGTTTATAGTGTATGCCACCACCTTAAAAGATCCTCGGATGTACTCTTTTCTCACTCTACATTGTCACTCTGTTGAATTATATAAATATATTTTTACTAAAAATAAGGTTTGAACGAACTGCCAGATGATGTGGTCTTAGCACTCAATGTCAACCAATTCAAGAACTAACTAGACAAGGACACTAGTACAAAAAAAGAAGAATTATATACTTAAAGTTGATTGGATACATGCATCATCAATTGTTTCAACTGCCTGCCTGATAAATAAGGAGTTTTAGTAAGAGGAACTCATTTACACATTTCCAATAAGGAAATAAAGACTTCATTTAACGAATATCGTAAAATCTGAAGACATTTAATAGTATAAAAATGGAGAGGAAAAAAGGAACCATGCAGCCAAAAGATAATTAAAAGGGCCCTTCAGGATCAGGATAGATCCGAAAACGCTTATTATGTATGCAAGAGCTGATATCCAAACCTTCAACATTATAATCAATATAATAATACCTATAAGGTAATCAATGAAACCAAATAATGCATTATCAAAACTCACATTGACAGACACACATTTGCACACACATATTTGCACACACTTACACACAAACACTTTTTACATGCAAGCATGTTTACGCAACATTATTCTATAATTAATTGTTTGATTTAATCAACTTATTTATTTCATACTATTTAATTTTATAAAAAAAAAGCTGTTTATTCATTTTTTTGTAAGTTTTATGTTTGCATTTTAGTTGACTGTATTTCCTTTGAAATTTTTTTTGTTGTCTTTGTTACTTTCCGTGTCCTCACCAAATGGACCCTGCGGAAGACCAGCGGTGGCTGCTAAGCTAGCAACATGCTGAGCTGGGTCCATTTCGAGGCAAAGAAAAATGTGTTGTTTATATTTTTGTCACGAATTAATGTTTTTGATTTTTGATTTGACTTATAATTAATGATTACATTCGAATTCTATCAATAATGATGTTCTAGCTCTAGAGAAAACGTGCAATACGAGGGACTCCATAATAATATAAATGCGCCAAAAACGCGTTCCAGAATTCGGCCCTGCCTCTGAATATACCAATGCGTAGCGTCATCGTATTTTGCAACTTCACACTATTCAGCCATTGATTGATGACGCCTATTTACGTCGACTAGCGCATGAATGGCAGCTCTGTCAAACACTCAGACAAGGTAGCTTCAGCCCGCTGAGTGCCCGATGTGGGTAACTTGCCATAAGATGAAGCGGAGACGTAACAGTTACTGTCTTTGAAAATTCTGACTACATCATTTTCAGATATACGTGTCACAGTGAAATGTTGAAAAACAAAATCGGAGATATCTTCAAACCCTGTACATATTTACATTTATCATGGAAATAAAAGATTCGTTTCTTTTCTGTCAAGTCCCGTCGGGTTATTATACGAGGCTCTTGTATAGCACTTACACGCATTTCACCAACATACTTACTCGTATTTTTAAACCGTTTCAACCACGCGCCGGTTACGACAATACTTAGCATGAAATAGGAACTTATTTGTCGCATGTAAAGTCAAATACAAAAACATGTACCGAAACCTTAACTCGCCGAGAAAAAAGTCCTTGGGATATATGAGTAAGTTGTACGCGTCATATTTTTACACTTGACTGTACACTGATACGTATATAAAAGTGACTCTCTTGGTGCCAGATTCCATCCAAAATCCAATCGCTCCTTGTGAGACCGAACCCCAAAATCCGCTCATCTGTCAGTCCCCACGTATGAGAGTTATCCGCCCTGGATTACGACGCAGACATAGATGTAGAAGGATGGAGGAAATGCAAATGCAATCAAATCATCTATACACGTGTCGGGCCTCGGGCGGCC
This sequence comes from Epinotia demarniana, assembly GCA_945867215.1. NCBI lineage: Eukaryota > Metazoa > Arthropoda > Insecta > Lepidoptera > Tortricidae > Epinotia > Epinotia demarniana. Next base: position 10,518,889 of record OX244276.1, on the reverse strand, counting down.
TATGACACGCTCTACCTAAGCTTAGCTTTGATTTACTAATGAATATCATTTAATTGAATGGTGTTGATGCTAATGTAAACGTAGATATACGTGCGTCATGGATTCCGTGTTTATATATTTCTGTAATCGCTGCATCTACATTCGTCTCTTTGATTTTCATTGCTGTATTATTTTGGTCGCATTCCATGTTTGTAACATCTAAAGAAACATGAGAGAAAAGCAACTGTAGTTATGCATACGGGATGAATACCGATATTCTTGAAAAACTAATGGAACAGTTTTAAATCCTTAAAATATTCGAGGAATAGGTACCTAACAAGTAAAAAAAATCAATAGCATAATACGTTACAAAAAAAAACTATTTATTCAGTTTCTGAACTCGTAATCACGAACTGGTTGTAGATGAAAGAAGAATTCTTCATTATTTGTGTTTCTTACGGGTTAAAATTTCATCACAAATTCTACAAGCTCTCATTGTTGTTTCCAGGAGAGTTGCCAGAATTACATTCGCGTGCTCGTGTCCTTGGGTACGGGGAGGCTTCTGGTCTGCGGCACCAACAGCTTCAGGCCCTTCTGCCGGGAGTACGGCGTCCAGCGAGACTCGTATCATATGGAGAAGGAGAAGTCCGGCCAGGCTGTCTGCCCGTACGATCCGGACCACAATTCCACGGCTGTCTGGGCTGGTGAGTGATCTAGCATTGTAAATAGTTTACTAACAACCATCAGCTATCCTATGTAGAGAAGGAAGGAAGCGGAACCCAGCTCCAAAACAGTGATGACGGAAACGGGAAAACATTGGAAGTTCTTTTCCCAGTTTGGCCAGCGGCAGCATACATTTGTAAATACCGTGATATAAATATTGATAAAATAAGGGAATCGCATTTACTTTTTATTTAAGTTACAAAACTACACTTAATTACATAAACTATCAGCGCGTCTGTAGGTATACCTACTATTTAAAGCTACGTTAAATGCGAAAACCATTGGAATATTTCGTGCACCATTCACAGTAGTTCCCACGTCCCTGTGTTAATGGGGGATGACGGCTCGTGTTGCACTAAGCGCTCATACCAATTAGGCATGTTCTCGACAATCCTACTAAGTAAAGCTCAGATAGACCCGCAGCGAATACGATCAAACCCGTTTGTGATCCCATTATTTGGAGAAGTTTCAGATTCTATCGAAATGAAAAAAACATTATAAAATCTAGTCAACACATTTAAGTTTCAGTAATGCCTATTAGTAGTTATATGTAGTTAAATAGGTACGGGTCGAATTTAACGCAAGTGATCCACAAACCATCAATATTCATAAGAAAATATCTGGCCTAAACTAAGCCCCTGAGAACCCTCAAGGACATGTGCGTCTAGGATATAATAAAATTCCATTGTTAGGAAATTAAGGAAAGGAAAATCTTTTTTCATATCAATTGAACCCACTTTCACAGTCTAGTGGCGCACAATAGGCCCTCATTGTTGCATTGTAAAGAACCCGACATTGAATAGGAATGTTCCTACACTTTCCAACGTGCCTACATTGTCATATGTTATAGCTGCAAATTTTCAGGGAACTGGCAATTTTTAAAACTGGAAGCTCACATAAAGCTCTGACGGACATGTGCAAGGATGGCCCAGATAGTTCCAACTAGGATTTCCTCATGTAATGCTGAAAGATTTATAGAATTCTCTTCGAGATCGCATTAATCGGAGAATTTTACTACTGATGTTCAAAAGTATCTTATAGTCCTGTTATTTGAACATTTCACAAAATATTGGCCTGAAATAAAATCGAATAGGATTAAAATTTCTGCCGAGCTACATTTCGCGGCAGCAATAAAATTGTATTGCGTATTTTCTGCAGATTGGTACTTTGTTTGGAACTTTTCCTTGTCGAGATAGACATTTTTGACATGCAACTTTAGTCCATTTATCTGTAATGATAAGAGCTGTATTAGCTATAGAAAACCAATTGAGTTTGGGTAGTAGCGAGCCACTTCGCCGCCATTTTGCGATTCGGTAGAGCATTGCGTGCCAAATGCTTGAGACTGCGAAGCGATCGGACCGTGTAATGGGTAAGCTGACTCAGCAAGTCGGATTTATCAAGCCCATAGAAAGAATATAGAGACCAACAAACCTGTGCCTATCAAAAACGTTATAAATAATTAGATTTTTTAACAGCCGATATTTCACAGCCGTCATCCCGGTACAATAAACTTCAATGACGACTGACATAAATTGTAGGTACTGCGATGACAGCTGACAAATATTGGATGCAAGGGCATTTTTACTATAGCAGTTTAGGATTCTGTGTGAGGAAATCACCAAGTTATATCTACAGTTCCAGTTCAGTTCGTATGTTATAAACATTAAAACGCCTATTTTCAATTCCTACATGTAAGTAATATAAATCCTAACGTTTCTCCAATACAAAATACTTCGGTACACAGGGAAAACACCATCAATTACCGTCGATCTGTCCTTTGTACAATCTTCCTTGCATTAACGATCCCCCAGTAAAATTCGCACCCATTTATCACGGGAAACTGTTTAGAAGCGACGTATCGAGTTTAATAATACTAAGTAATCGACCATTGATGAAATAAATAAATCTGCTTAATAGCTTCTCGTTCAACAACCGTGATGGTTAGATACTGGATGTTTACGAGTACATGCGTAGCGATCGAATTCAATTCATAGTTAAAACACCTCTTTATGGAACTAGATGGGACTTATAGACTGTCATTTGTGTCAATTCACGGTATTCGTACGAGGTCACAATTTGACTTTTTCTAATGATAGTGACATGTTCCATATGGTCACTTTTGGTAAGCGTGGCGAGGTCACTGGCGAACTACCAAATTGTCATATTCGAATTGAAATATGACGAATTTTGCAAATCGCACCGCAGCTGTCGGTAAAAGTACGTGTCCACGTTAGGCCCATGAAAATAACTTTACAGTCAATAAATCCGTTTACCGCAGTTTAGGGGTAGGGATTGTTGTCGAGAAAATACACTTTGTGCTTGCTCCATATAATCTAAAAGGAAAGACACGTTTGTGTAATGTGTGCCACTGTTCCTGTTGGCTGTTTCCTGTTTACTCCAATTAAATGTATTTTTCCTCACAAGCTGCATTGTCTTACGTTACTTGTAACAACGTTGTGACAAAATTCCATTTCTTAACGAGTTAACTCGGTATCTGAAATTAATAAAAAGTTCCGCAATACAAATGAAACAAACGGTTTGCCTGGAACCATTATAGCACGGCCGGTGCCATTACATTTTGGGCTTTTCAGTAAATTGCTTAACTTTTAACCGCACTACAAAAAAAGGTCCGCGTCGCCGCACTCGAGAACTTTATTATTTACACACTAAAGTTCCTCCTACCCGTGACTGCCTGGCGCACACACGTATATTTTTATTCCACACAGGGGCATGCCCACACACACATTCCAAGGCCGTCCATTACGTGGACACGGTTAGTTATCTCCTATTGATCTGGTCCAATTAAGCGAAGCGACTCCCCCGGGACATTCGAACTAGTGCCATGATCTGCAGTTGCTCATATGCGGCCAATGTAATTTAGTGATATGTCGCTGTAACACAAAACAACTTGAATATTGAGTGGGTGTAAGATCTTCACAATACAATATCTGTGCTTGTACGTATTGTGCCATTATAATTTCTGCTCGTTTGTTATGAAAACGAGTGTGATTTAAGATGCTATTCTGGTCGTTTGTATCTTTGTTGGCATGAACAGACTTTGGGCTCAATACAATTATGACGAAGCCAGTTACAATTGTTTTTGTTTTCGCTGGTCTATTCAGCATTGTTACCTGATACGTTTGTATGAAAGTATTTCTTTAAAACTCAGTAGTTTTTATATTACTTACCTAGATAGCGCATTTATGTTAAGAGGAATATTTATGGACTTGTAAAAAGTTGCATTCACACAAGCTAACAATCCACAATAATAGCATTATAAAATTAACACTATTAACGTAGTCAGAGTTGGTAGGTTCGAGCCATTTCCTATTACGTCATTGGCTAATTAACTCTGGCAGCATATTCAAGTCACGTAAATCCAATGACCTATTACGCACTAGTTCCTGGTAAGCTAGTGCTCGTGCGTATTGAATTATTGGTTTTCATAGGCGGGTTTAGTGGGATTAAATCTGACTGTAATGGCGTACTTAAACAACATGGGATGGAAATTATGGTTGCTAAGTGATTTACGTTTAACGGTCAATCTGCTGACAGTCTTCCTAGGTTCTAAAGTTGAGTCTGTTTTCTCTCAAGTTTTGTGTGTCTTGTGTAAATACTTTATGTAGACATAGGTAACGCACAGGCAAAACTACAGACACCTTAGGTAATATCAGTACTAAGGCGAACTTATTACTGTAAAGGATTTCTTCCCGTTAACCTTTGAGCAATACGTAAATAGGAACTAAAAGATATACAATCTAACACTTATACTAAGTCGCATTCATAAGTATTACGTATATGCTACGACAAAATATTCTAAATTATAACCTACTAACATAAAAAAGGAGGAAAATCCTGAAAGATTGTAGCTTTGTATTATGTAAATTTAAACGTTTTTTTTTTGTCAATAACAATTTATTTTCTAAAGTAGGTATATACAAGATGATAATTATAACATTAACTAAATTAAATTAAAGCTAAGTTAAATCTAAAAAAGGTACTCGAGGCATTGTACCGAGGATGCTGGCGGCATTTCCTCGCTGAATTGCAATGCTGATGCGTTGCGCGAGAAAGCCGCCAGCTCTTCGGTCACCAGTTACGTCAACCAAACGGACCAAGTGGACCGAGGGTCTCGACGCCAAAAGGTACAAAGTTGTACTCTCTGCCGAGGCCTCTATATTTAATGCGTTTCAGATTTTCGGCATTTTCCGCCGCTGCACCCGCTTTAGTAGTAGTCCGTTGGAGGTGGGACGGTCCATGGGGTCCCAGTGCGCAAAAGCTATTTGCGGAAATCGCGAAACGTTTGGTTGACGTAACTGGAAACGTAATTTGTAATCTCCAGAACCACTTACCAGATTTCAAAAATTATTTCACCTGCGTGTAGACTTTCTGTCATTACATTGCATTAAACCTAGGCAGGAAAATGTCTCGAACTCATTAGAGGGACACAATTTCCTTATTCAAGTTTACTTCTTAAATTAACCATGTTTCGTTTCCGTTAGAAAAATATATGTGTTTACGTATTTATTATTGTTTTACAGTATTATGTTAGTATGTGTACAGTCATGTATATTTAGAATCTTATAAATAATTGATCTTATATTCAGCATAAAAGATAGTTAGAAATATATCGTAGTTAAAACCGTTCCGTTCCAGCTCTCTGACGCATTATTACTCCTAAGGTCGTCGTCTTTATCACTACAAAATGACTACAGCAAATACTAATTTGTCACTTGAAATAAACGCAACCCTGTTGGTTTTTATATTCAGGTTTTTTTTACAATTTCAGATGGAGAGTTGTATTCCGGCACAGTGGCAGATTTCAGTGGCATGGAGCCAATTATTTACCGGGAACCTTTACAAACAGAGTCATACAATTCGTTGACATTAAATGGTAAGTGTATCTTTATATTCAATGTTAAAAAAAATTGATTATATGCAGACACATTTTTCCCAACAACTTTTGAGTTGTGTAGTTAGTGTAAAATACTGTTTAATGAAGACTACTTTCACTATTCTGACTGAGAATAACCCACCCAGCGCCCGATTTCATGTAACAATCAACCCTAAAATACTCAAGTGATTTGGGCCCTCGGTGTAATTTGGCGTGGTTGGAGGACAATGTTATTATCCTACCGCAGCGTTGAATATGTATGGGGAAACCTGCGCCAAACGCGGAAGGGAACATTAGTTAGGTACGTGCAAAATTACCTAAATGATAATCTGGACAGCCGATTGCAAATTTTACAGGACCGAGATTGGGGAATTAAATAGTCATGACGTAAATCGACTTTCCATCAAAAATAAAATAAATGGTTACCTGCTGAAGCACGTGAATTCGGGCTTGATTTGTTCGCTATATATAAGCGCTATGAATTTTTACCGAAAAATAAGTTTTTAAACGCTACTCATTTACCAATCCGAAGGAAACTATTTCACGGACACTTACAATCGCGAAAACAAGGTAACCACATTACACGCTTTCACATTCGGGAGCTGACCTATTTCAAACGGGTGTAATGTCGGACACACGTATAAAATCGACGACCGTCAAGTTTTTATCTATTCAAGACCTTTCAGAGACAGGTGCATTGCATAAACAGACCGCAACAAAAGACTCGTAAAATTGCTGGTAGGGGTGTATCTACATATAGATCCCTGTTTAACCTCCGATACAAAAAGAGGGGTGTTACAAGTTTAAGATGTGTATCTGTGTCTCTGTATGTGGCATCGACGGCATCGTAGCTGCCAAAAAATAAACACGAGTTTGTAAATAAATAAGCTAATTCCGATACCAGATTCTAAAATGCTACACCACTTACGCCCACTTTAACCCTTTACCAGGCAAAGGGTGATATGTATCCCACATAGTATTTCGTTTACCATAGTCCGGTTCCAACTCCAAATCTTCGAATCCGTGAAAATATGATTTCATAATCTTCATTCACAACACACAGCTAAATCCAATAATGTATTTTTGGGTACCGTTTGAATTCGCGTGAGTAATTTCAATGATTTGTAACAAAATCCGAACACTTTATTTCAGTGAAATAAAAGAGGACATATCTCTTGAGGACAGGACAATTTTTTGATATTTTGTAGATTATGAGCCTAGTAAGGTAATGTAATCCTATACTTTGCTAAATTTATATTCGTGCATTTTGTTACATGATCAGAATTCATCCCAGTGCCTTATTAGAATTTGTCTATGTGGGAACTATACTGCACATAGCCCGGTAAACTATGGTAAACGAAATACTATGTGGGAGACATATCACCCTGTGTCTAATCAAGAATTTAATGGCACCAAATTGATTACGCCAGTTCATTACCTTGTCAGGCAATGGCCACATATTTTTTCCGGTTTACAGGAACATATCCGACTTTTGTAAATACATTTTGTACAAGACGTTAAATACTGATGCAAATCTATATCAATAAATTATAAAGACACTCTTGTTCTTCGCGGCATGGTAAAGGGTTAAGTTGTGGTTTAATTCGAAATAGTAACTTATTCCAACTACTTTCATCGACCCGTCGTGTAGGTTTCCGCCCGTTTATCTGAGGCTGTTTACATACGGGACACTCGATTGCGTTCCAATGTGGCCGTCAAACATCCCGCCAACTTAATAGAATTTAGAATGGATTTTGACGGGCAGTCGCGACTGACATTTGACGCGTCAACAATGGCTAAATCGGATTAGGGAACGTATACGCACCCGTAGAAGAACAATGCCACATGCGTCTATACACACACGCTTCATAGTCCATTGCGTCCATGTTCACTCTGTCGTGCAATATTATTGACACTAGTCTGACTACGATCCCTTCGTATGTCTATTCCAGTTACACGCATGTATCACTTGCATGAAATTGGGGCGTCGGTAAATTGAATTAATTATTGTTTTGTTTTTGTTCACAGCTCCCGACTTTGTGAATTCATTAGTACATGGAAATTTCGTGTATTTCTTCTTCAGAGAAACAGCTGTTGAATATATCAACTGTGGGAAGGTAAGCTTATTTAACTATTGACACAATTAGACAATGCTAATTCATATGTATAAAACACCTATTACATAATAGGATATAGCCCTCCGGATCGCTAAACTTAAGTGGCAGTGGGCGGGGCACATAGCACGTAGAACCGATGGCCGTTGGGGCGGAAAGGTTCTCGAGTGGCGACCACGTACCGGAAGGCGCAGCGTGGGTAGGCCCCCGACAAGGTGGACTGATGACCTGGTAAAGCTTGCGGGAGTCCGCTGGATGCGGGTGGCGCGGGATCGGTCACTTTGGCACTCTTTGGGGGAGGCCTATGTCCAGCAGTGGACGTCTTTCGGCTGATATGATGATGATGATGATGATGACATAATAGGATTGTGAAATATGAAATCACACGAGTATTAGAGAAAATCAGCCAACATGAATTACCTAAGGGTGTAGCCACTAAATAAATTGATCAATTATCTTATTTTCTCGATAGAGATGTTTTAAGAGGGGGTATGTTCTGTCCCTTTAACGCAAAATGCACATTCAAATGAAACGATTGTCATTTACTATGACGGTCGCAGATTGTGATGTCACTATCTGCAAGCGTTTTCTTTCTCTAACAAGAAATAGTAAAATGGTTGTAGCTTCGTAATTCTTTAAGATATCTGAATGGGATTTTCGTCACTAGGTATACAATATATTTTTCTTCTTTATTTTTGAGTAATAATGATTTTCGAGTGTACACCCCTATTATAAAAAGACAAAGATGTAGCTTTTCTATTTCATTGTTATTCAATACTTTTAGGACTAGGTACACCAAGAGAAAGTTGATAGTTAAAGACATCCATCATTCACTTTCCAGTCGGTATTTTCTCGCGTGGCACGAGTCTGCCGCGACGACCGCGGCGGCCCGCACCGTTTCAAGCAGCGGTGGACATCATTCCTCAAGTCCAGACTCAACTGCTCCGTGGCAGGAGACTTCCCTTTCTACTTTAACGAGATTCGTAAGCATTTCTGGTTCAATTACTTATTTTTTATACAACGACGGCGGCAAACAATCTTACGGGCTGTGATGGTAAGCGGACACCGCAGCCTATAGTTAGACGCATGCAACTCCAAAGGAGTAACATGGGCGTTGCCTCCCTCTTAACACAACGCATCCTCGGGAGCTCTGGCGACCTTGCTCACCTCAAGGAACACAACACTACCACAGAGCAAGTAGTAGTGTTATTATGGCTGTGGTCGTCTGCAAGGCTACTTCCCCAGTTGGGCTGCTCCAAATTCGAGCAGGATGACATTTCGCTGTGCCCTTACCTCACCAATAAAAGAACTCACTAAGTAGTCTCACGTTTGCAGACGTTGCAGCTATTGACAATCAGTGCAGGTCTTTCTATCGGCGCACACAAATTTAGGCATGTCATATAGCCCAGAAACGTTAGCTCTTTTTCAAACTGTCATCAGTCAGCTTTATGTAATCATCCTTATTCTTACTCACACAAACTAGGCTACCGCGTCGGCAGAATAAAAACTTCAAGTGATTAAATTCAATTTCAGAATCAACAACAGAGTTAATAGAAGGCGTATATGGTGGCCTGAATGCACAGCTCATCTACGGCACATTCACGACGCCACCTAACAGTATATCGGGAAGTGCGGTCTGTGCTTTCAGCATGCAGGATATTGCTGACACCTTTGAGGGCACCTTCAAGGAACAGAACGCCATTAACTCGAACTGGCTGCCTGTTAATGGTGCAAAGGTATGATTCAGTTCAGTCGCATTTTATATCTTGAAAAAACTTCGGATACCAAACTGCTAATGTTAACATTTGTATTTCTCTTCCTTTAGGTGCCTGAGCCTAGACCAGGAACCTGTCAAAACGATTCGAGGCAGTTGCCAGACCAGACATTAGAATTCATCAAGACACATGCACTGATGGACGAAGCAGTACCTGCTTTCTTCGGCGAACCTATCGTCATAAGAACCAGTTTTCAGTAAGTATCCTTGAATATTTCATTATATACGAGGCTACAAGTCTAGTATAGCTATTAGTATAGCTACTAAGTATAGCTATTAATTAATGCCAAACGAATACTTTAACTTAACCATTTGTTTTGGCAGCTATCGGTTTACACAAATTGCTGTAGACCCTCAAGTGAAAACACCTGGAGGAAAATCGTACGACGTGCTGTTTATAGGAACAGGTAAGCATTTAGATACCAAGACCCTTCCAACAGCATTCTTCTAAATGGTGGAATTATCCTCAAAACTTATATATCAGGTCGCTATAGCATTTTATACTTTTTCACAGACAACGGCAAGATAATCAAAGCGATAAACGCTGCGTCGTACGACTCGAACAAGCGCGCAGTCCCAGTTGTCATTGAAGAGCTCCAGGCCTTCGCAGCGGGGTCTCCAGTGAGGGCACTAAGAGTAGCGCGAGCAGGGAGAGATGCAGCGAGACTTATCGCTGTATCAGACAGAGAGGTCTTGAGCTTGAGGCTGCATAGGTGCTCCAGTGACAAGATCAGCTCTTGCTCGTAAGTACTTTTAGGTTCTGATAGTTTAATGAGATCCTCGGAACAGCAACAAAAGTATTCATTACAACGTACAGAATGTGCGTAAACTTAGTACAAACTAGTCATAAATTGTTTTGTAATTTTCAGTGAATGTGTGGCACTGCAAGATCCCTATTGCGCTTGGGACAAGCAAGCGGGTCGATGTCGAGCCAACTCTCACGGTGTGAGCCGGTGGTTAGACGAGAATTCCTTTTACCAAAGCGTCAGTACCGGTAGTCACGCGGCCTGTCCACACAGTAAGGAAACATCCTATTTTGATACTCCAAATAGGTGCCTAAGACATAAAAAAACAAAGATTAATATATTATCAATTTCAGGTGGTAAAGATGCTGGTGCAGTAGGAGGACTGAGTTCGGGTCTCTACGATGATGCTAGAGGCGAAACTAAAGGCGAAGTCATCAATATTGTACAAGATAAAGAGGGCAAAGGAAACAATAATAATGAAGGTGAGGGAATAGATAATCTCTTTACAGTTTTGAACATTTATTTCCACCTCCTCATGGTCATAAATGCAGCGCGACCTGCAGACCTAATCTTGGGAGAAGAGCAGCTGTCATGAACACTTGTTTTAATCCACAATGCAACATTTATGATTTTTCAATTTGTGACGTCAGGTCCAGAGGTCCTCGCCGCAGACCCACCTCCCGCCGCCTACTCCGTGGAAACTTTGGCCTTAGCAGTCGCTGCGGGGGCATTAGCAGCTTTGGGGGCAGGGTTTGCCGCCGGCTACATCTGCGGCCGACGGTGCAAGAAGGACGAGGACGACAATATGCCGTACCCAGACACCGAGTACGAGTATTTCGAGCAAAGACAGAATATTAATAGGTAGGTGACCCGGATTTGATATGTAACATCATCCACCATTAATCGAACTTTAATTTCATGTGATTGATTGAAACATTGTCGTTTTAACACAATACCTAAGTACGTTCCGTCGACTCTATCCTCAAGATTGTGTCATGGAACAGAACGCAGTTTCTAATGTTTGTAAAATTGTTCTCTTTCACCACCCAATCAATTTATATAATGTATCTCTTACGGGTCATCAGCCAAAGGCCGGAATTCTCGTGGCACTTTCGAGCTGTCATAGGTACTTCTTATTTATCGACTTCCGGTATTCATATTATATCGATGTATTTGACTGTAAAAAGAAGTAAGTAATTTAAAACCAGATAATTTGGAAAAAATATGACTATTTATTTTATAGAGAAACTAATATTGAAACACTTGTTAGCACTAAAACAGACTTTGAACTGAAATTGATAAAACACTGAACTGAATGATTAAATGTGACAATGATAACTTTTCATTCATTTCCTTTGGGAGCATATATGTATATTTAGAGATAAGACCGCCTGTTGTTTACCTTTACTTTCAATCTTCTTTAATATGTTGTGTTATCCATACTAATATTATAAATGGGAGTGTATGTATGTGTGTGTATTTGTTTGTTTGTTTGGTTATCCGTCTTTCACGGCAAAACGGAGTGACGAATTGACGTGATTTTTTAAGTGGAGATAGTTGAAGGGATGGAGAGTGACATAGGATAGTTTTTACCCCCGAAATTCTAAGGGGGTAAAATAGGGGGGTAAAAGTTTGTATGGAGCTGCGATATAAACGAGTTCCACGCGGACGGAGTCGCGGGCAGAAGCTAGTATTATATAATGTATCGATATAATATGAATATCGGAAGTCGATAAATAAGAAGTCCCTATGACAGCTCGAAAGTGCCACGAGAATTCCGGCCTCTGGTCATCACTATTACTAATTCGGCAATGGATGCGTGACAAGCGTTTGTGTGACTGTGATTTTTTTGCAGGATCCAAGCAGAGCCGAAGTTACTCCAACAAGTTGAAGAAGTCACGTACGCGGAGCCGGTGTTAGCGCCGCAGCCGAAGCCAGCGTCGCCGCGGGCGACTCTTCGCAAGCACCCGCCGTACCACCCGCATCACGAGACTCTGTTCCAGTTCCAACCAGACGCCTACAGGCGCGACAACTTCGGGACCCTTCGCTCGCATCAGGTCAATGTCAGTTGTGTTCCTTTCCCTATCGCATGGCTTTATGTAGATAGTTGCACTTTTGATAAATTAATTATTCAAATTAAATTCAATTACCATCAGAACCGTTCAGATGGTTGTTTTTATAACTGAAGTACTCAAGTTAATCGTACTTACTGTTTTTTCAATATACAAAGATCAGAAATTTATGAACTGCTCATCTAAAATCAATCACCAATAGGCTTGCTTCAAATTTGCATGCGAACTCTAAGTGTTACTGATAGTGATAGCTATTTTATCACCATCATTACCATTCATGTTAACCATTACTTGTTTATTTTCACTGTGTAAGAATATTGGTAAATTAAAATACAATAAATCAAAGCAAGTCGTTGAAACTTCAGATTTTCAACTTCTTGGTAATCAATATTATAGAAAAATACTCATAATTAATTTGCAAATATTCTACTCGTGAAAGTGGTACCAACGGAGCAATCACATCCAATGCGGACAGATTCAGCCAATTCGGCCACCGTATTTACCACCTTCACTGCTCACTCATTCACTAACCTTTCATTCCATTCATTAACCCATCACGGCGTCACGTCAGTTAACGCAGGCATGTGACCGCAGGGCGACGGCTACCGGCGCGGGAACGACAACGGTTTCTCGACCACGCGCTCAGTGAAGAAGGTGTACCTCTGAGAAACAAGCGGGGCGGATTCGCGCGACCAAATGCATCATCATAAGCATAATACGCACCACCATCATACGTTGGGTAAGTTGATTTTTTTATACCACGATGGTGGCAAATAAGTCTTGATTGTAGGTAATATGCAACCATATATATGCTGGGTTTATATAAGGATACTGTATTTATATTGCATATAATCACGAGCTCGTAGAACCTTCCGATATTTTATTTTTCCAGTTTTAACGTGACTCCAATCGTCAAGAAAATAAAAATCGCTCCTACCTAGCAATTAATAACGCAAATACCTAAATTAATAATTCGCTAGGAGAGCTGGGTGAACTTTAGTGTTCATTCTACACCGGCAATAAAGCTAGGAGAATAATTCTACATTATCATATCAGAGTTGAATTAACTTATTTTATACTCATCGACTTCAATGTTTGAGTTAAGACTTCGTACACCGAAATAAAATCACATACAACCCTTGTCTACAACTAAAATGAATTCGACCAATCACGTGGCGCCTTTACTGAACTAAAATGTATTCGACCAATAGGACGCCGTCATGAGAACGTCAAAATTAAAAGACATCAACGCACAAAAAAGAAAAACCCGTTGGCTGTACTTCGTTTCAACAGGGCTTAGATTCTGAATAGATACCAAGTTTGTTTAATTAGTTCAGTTGACTCGTAAAAGAAATATTGTATACAATAGTTACATAATTAGCTTTTTTAGTCTCGTACCTTAATAAGGCCGCTCAGCAAGCTTCGTGGCCTAAACGTGGCACTCGACTGAAAAAGCATAGGTACATTATATAACGATTGCATAAAATACTATTGTGTTATTCCCGTATACCCTCACACGTATAATGGTTGCCCTGCAGTGTCGCAGCGCAGCAGCGGGTCCGGGTCGGGGTCGGGGTCGACACCCGGCGGCTCCAGCTCGTCGCCGTCGCCGCCGTCCTCGTCGCCGTCGCCGTCGGCCGAGCGGCCGCCCACGCCGCCGCCGCCCGCGCCGCAGCCCTGCGCCTACATCTACCGCAACTAGCGCGCCGCCCCGCGCCAAACACCCTTACCCTTACCCTTACCCTTACCCTTACCCTTACCCTTACCCTTACCCTTACCCTTACCCTTACCCCGCGCCGTACCCCGCGCCGAGAGCGCCGCCCGCCGAGTCGACCGAGACCGTTCCAAATACAAATTGTTACACGTGTTTTGTTATCGATGAAGTGATGCGCCGACGCGCCGATGTGCCGCTCCGGACTGTGACGAGCCGGACGCGTCGGTGGCGAACTTTTCTTCCAGAATAATATATACGTACCGGTGATTACCCATTCTAAAATGTTGACCGCGAGGTCGGAGCAAGTGTGACAAAAATAATGTATTTTTTTTAAGACGGGATTTTGGATTGTACCTTAAGATGAATAATGTAACAAATTGTAGATTCTCTAGTTATAGTTTACTAATAATTTAGGCGAAGATATAAGTTTTTGTTAATAATGTTGATGACTAGTTAATGTGAAATTGTGAGTGTCATTGCAGATTTCGACGTGTATCGATTGGAAAACGGAGTCAATAGCGTAATGGAAATGTGCAATGATTCCGCAGGTCGCTTTTTACATAACTACGTATTTGTAGAGTTACGTCAATAAGTATAGGGGAGGGAGCGTTGTCTCATTCTGGAGTTCTAGCGATACTACTAGAGTAAACGATGATTATTACGTATAGTTGAAACACAAAATATGATATAAATTATATTACCGTGTATAAACGATATGTAAAGTTCTGAAACTTATTCATTCATTAAAGTGCTTCTTATGGGTGTAATTAGATGATTATTGGATCGTTTTGATAATTAAATATTCGATAATGTTATAGATTTAGCGAGTATGTATACATAGGTACCTACATAGCGTTAAGGGGGCACTGTGCTGCCGCATGCCAATTTAGATTTTTGGTGCGTCATTTGTAAGTTACAGCCTGTAACTGTGATCATTCTGTACATACATTCTGTTACAATAACGACTTCTCCTCTGTAGTCTACGAATCGTATCTAAATTAAAATTTCCAGAAAAGTGGGCCAAATTATTAAAGATTCTTGAAAACTTCTTGCTGCTGAATTAAACCACTGTAACGAGTACTGAGGTACTATATATTATTTAGAAACGCTTGTAATTTTACGTTCCTAGATACCTTCGTTGGAACCCGCGAATAGTGTTCACATCATCTTCGCTCATTGTTGACAATTGAATGTATGTAAAAAAATGTCAATTCTATTTGTAATGACTTAGTGCCTAAGTATGTGGCAGGATTGTAATTAATATTACATGACTCGGATTTCCTTTGAACTGATGTTAGTATGAGAGTTAGATGCCATTAGAGTAGCGGTTACAATAGAAGTTGACGCGTGTGGAGACCGCAGTGTTACGTAGATATTTTTATACGCCATAAATTATTATAAAGGCATTCTCAAGATGGCCTTGTTCTTACCTACTCATGAATATCCACATTTGGTCTTACCTACTTTACATTTATTACATCTACGTGTTCCACTTGGCGCTTGCAACGACAGTTAATTACCATCTCTAAATAGATTTTAGAGATATCGTTACGAGAAACAAGTAGAGTACACTTTTTTATTATACCAAAGATGCCATGAGTTGTATTATACGTATACGTAGAATAGTGATTTGTTTATACTAATGTAACCAGCATTACAATCAATTAATAATAATGTTAATTTAAATATTTCGTAAATGTACTGCCGATTAGTGTCAACTATAAATGCATATATATATTATTATTTTAAGTTTAGTTTACCAAAGTCAACGCACAGTTAGGTTTATTTTTAATTCAGCATGTGTTAAGTAATAGATGCTTTACACTGCCAGTGTTGTTTGTGTATTTTTACGGACTTTAGAAATGATAACTGGTTGCGAAATAAGTTAATGGTATAAGTTATGGATTTGATTTGAGCGTAAAATCAGTCACGCTATTTCGTCAGCGCTACATATTATGTGTTTTTTGCGCCTCTTGTTTCCGTGAAGAGCACTGGAGTTAAACTTTTGTCTTTGAAGTGTATTCACATGGAGCGCTCCCTAAAGTAGTTTTTCCTTGAAGCAAAATTGACGCGATGGAAACTTGTACCAAAATTGACGCGATTGCAACTTTCGGGAACTTGATCGATATTTTTCACCTGTGTATGATTTATGACTCACTTTCATCGCAGCAAATGGTACTTTGGATTGTACCTGGTTTTACCGACAAATGTTCCATCAAATATAGGTAGGTATCTTTCACAGAATTTTCATTTCATCGAAAACCATTTTTTTCAGAATCAGTAGTTTTTTCAGGAATGTTATAAACAAACCTAACATGACCTGATTAACCTGATTGGTTCTACAGATAAACTTTTTAGCTTGTATCTAAAAAGTTAACGGTTTCCGAGTAACAGAAATTCGATGAAAGAAAAATTCGACGAAAGCATGCAGTCGGTGAAACGCTTGTCGGTGAAATAAGGGGACAGGACACCGTTACTTTGGCTATCATTTTGACAGTCCGTATCCCGAAAGTTATACGTAAGCGAGGCTAGTACATGTATATATAGCGAGTTCTGTAATTTTAAATTAGTTTTCGTCTAGTAAATAAAATAAGCGTTAGTATTTAAGTGCAAGAAATTTGAAGGCGCGTTGTTAAGAATTGTTTATGTATAACTTAAAAAATATTGATGAAATGTACAATAACCATTTCTACGTTTAAATTACTGAAACACCTTTTTATACTCGTAACATTAATTGTAATCAATAAACATGCCTAGAATGTCTTTTGTAATAAGCGTAAATTATTGATTTATAATATATTGAGAATTATATTAGAGCGTATGATATCGTAGGATATAATAGGCAGCTTAATTCTGTTTGAGACTCGACGCCTTAGTGTTAGAAATTGAAGACTTTTATTAAAATAAAGGACTAACTGTAATTACAGATGATTGAATTGAAAGGATATCCACTACTTTCATTAAAGTATAATGTTAAGGTATAGTGCGTTACGTCACGTCACATTACTCGACTATCCATCACATAGCTACCTAAGCGTAGTTTGTAAATACATTATGCTGGCAAGTTGAGTTCAATATACCGGACGGAGACGATTTCAATGCGTGTAATGTTAATGTATACTTTAACTCCGTGACATTTTTAAAGAACTTGGTATTCATTTTATGTATTATTAAAACTGTTTCTATTACAATACAAGCTTGAATTGTTACCATAAAGCAGCTATAGGTATTTGGGGTAAACATTAGTATCTAATTAATCGCACCTGACCTTTTTTATTGTTTTTCCACGGAGCAATTTATTACAAAACATATTTACAAAGTTCTTGAAAAAATGACACGGTACCTACTTTCGATTTTCTAATATTTCTATCCCATATCCACTCTTTCGAACCATAGACTAATTAGACCGCTTTCGTCTAAATTATTCTTCGTTTTTTGTCGATAAATCAAGGACCACGATAATACAAATTGATGCTAGAGCAGTTAATGGGAAGTGCCTATTTAATTCACTTAAAACTATGTTATTGTGTAGTTTTTATGGCGTACCTACTACTCTCGACAACCCGGCCTCGTACGCTTCCTTAGCGTGCCTTTAGTACCTAGTTACCGGCCATTAGTATGATACACATGACTGAAACAGGAACGACCATGCTAAAAATGAATTAAAACAACTCAGGCCACTGAAAAAAAGAATCGTTCGTTTATCTCTACCGTACTTGCACATTCGACAGACAGAGAGATACACGAAAGAACGAAGTTGGCGCTTCGGGGATACCTTATGCTATTAAATCCGTATCCGCTGCGCAAATTTTTTTTTGTTTTCGTTTGAAAACTTCAAAAACATTGGTACAGCGTTGGTACAGCGGATCCAGCTTTAGTTTGGCGGGATTTTTCCGGAAACTCGGTCGTTCCGTTTCACTTAACTGTACAGACTAGATTCTAGTTCCGTTTCTATTTAATAAAATAGTTTGGAAGTACACGTTATACTTACTACCTAATTCAACATTCAATAATAAGTTACCTTCTCATCAACTTTTATAAGAAATCTCAAATTGTTAACTGCATTAATTTGCTTTTTAGACACTCCATAGGTATAAGTAGGAGTTTTGTAATATAATGATAATGCAAAAACGCAAATGCAGTGATATTAAGAAATGTTACACCGTTTTCGCTGCCCGTATTTATAGAGTGCAATTTTTTTATAACTAGAAACAAATAGATTGAGAAATTATGACTTGTAAAATATAAATGAGTAAGGTTCTTGGGATTAAAGACTTGGGTTTTTATATTTTACAAGCATCATTTCGAATGTTATGATCATTTTCTCATTAAAATATTATTAATATGCTAAATATTTTAGCAAAGAATAAAATGTATTCCTTTTCTTTAGTAAATAAAATATTGAAACTTGTATGTGTCACATTATTACAATAACTATGTACCTACCCTAGTTAGCGTCCTGCCGAACTAAAGTAGCGACCACACCGGTGCGTTACGCTGCGTGTACGCGTTGACGTGTCGTATGCGTCACGTATTCTTCATAGATTTTGCTACGTTTACGGTGCGTTAGCGTATTGTGGTCGCTCCTTGAATCGGTAAATGTAGATTTTTAGCGGATTTTTATTTTAGACCGGATTTTACCTTTAGTTAAAATGGAAGTATAGCTAACAGCGCGCGACTGACATTAGTTACTTTTTATATGAAAGGAGGTGGCTAAACTACTGCCCTAAGCATTTAGGGAGAAAACGTTTTCCACTAATAAGAACTGAGAATAAAGATGTCGCTTTTTTGAAAAAAAAATGGGTGCCTAGGAAAACCCATAAACCTAGTCTTTTATTTGTGTCAATAACGTACAAAAAATCTTTAAAATTGGAAAATATAGAGAAGTGGAAAAACGTTTTCTCTTTTTGTATGGTACCTACATAGTATTCCAAAGGTGGCAAATGCCGATTCATCCCATCACTAGTAATGTAAAACTACCCTTTTTTATCCTATCCTAAATCCACATATTCGCATACCTGAATTGGGGGTAGGAAATCAAAAACTGTGACAATCTCTCTACTACTGCGCGCTTCGGGTCGAGCACACGCTCCCTTCGAAATAAAATACCGCGAGTGGACAAAACCAAGACAATCAGCGCGATTCTATCGCCAATCATACGCCCTGGGGCAGAACAAGTAAAAGGAGTGAGCGTCGCGTCCAATTCCATCAAGCACGCGCGGGGCAAATATTCAGGAACCAGGTTTGCCTCCAATTTCCCTTTTTCCAACTTTTTCTTCGATCCCATATTTTGGTCCTTCGAACCGGATATCTGTATAATCTTGATCTAAACATAATAGTTTTTCAAATTAAAATCAACATTCCATATTTCATATTAATAATTCGAAAGTCATTTTGTCTGCCACAGACAAGCAGCACTTTTTGCGTTGGTGATTTGTTCTTAACAAACTGTCACTTCATTCAATTGTCAAGGTTGGCCACACTAACAAAATTAATACACTGTGTTTGGCCAATTTTCAAGCATCTGAATAAATTATATAGGAAAATACATCTCTCGAGTTTGACACTTGCATAGTTATCTAATCTGTATCGATTTGTTTACATCCACACTTAACCTAATTTAGTTTTTATTTTATTTTTTTGGCGGGAACGTTGAAAGTGATAGGCGCGCTTGATAAAATATTTTATTGTAAATTAATTTTAGGTGTTAATTTGTACATATTTAGTCTTAATTTTAATTTTAATTCATAGTTGATTTGGTTATCGGTTTGGTGCGCTTCCCCAGTCATGGGGAAGCGTACGGGAAAGCGTTCTCGGTTGGAGGGCTTGGAGCCGGAGCCAGATCTTCAATCTGAAAGTAGTTCTGATGCGGATACAGGTGCGCCCTCGGAGCGCATACCTGCAAAAAAGAAGACTAAAGAAGATGACAAAGAGAAGTATACTCCTTTCAGGGCCAAAAGTTATTACAGGTTGTACGACGAAAATTCAGCTAAGAAAGAATTTATTGTTTTTCTGAATCACAGAGAGGATGACCACAAATTTTCTGACAAAGATAGACTTGCTTTGTCCAATGCAATCCGAAAGCATCGCGTGTCGGGCGTGATGCATCTAAGAACAATTAATGCATACAAAGTTGGGATTATGTTCGATCTCCCAAATCACGCCAATGTCTTCCTAAAAAATGAAAAATTATTAAATGAAATTCACATGAATGCTTCAATCCCAGCATCTGAGACCGAGGTTACGGGTGTTCTCACTTCAGTGCCGATTGATTATTCGAACCAGAAGATTTTCCAATTAATAGCTTCCAGTAAAAAGGTGATAAGCGTAAGACGGTTTATGCGGCGGGTAAAAGACACGCTGGGTATCGTCTCAATGGTTCCAACTCAGACGGTTGCCGTGACTTTTGCCTCTGTACAGTTGCCTGAATATGTAACACTTGACCATTGGAGGCACGAAGTAGGGATCTATATTCCTCCAGTAAAGCAATGCCTTCGTTGCATGAAATTTGGTCATATAGCAAAGTATTGTAAAAATAATGAAGTATGTTCAATTTGTGCTGAACCTCATAATTTCAAAAATTGTAATAAGGTTAAAACACAATGCGCAAACTGTGGTGGGGCTATATCTGCTGCATGTCCAATTAAAAAACAGAAAATTGAGGAAAATAAGTTAAAATCACGTAGTGCTAAATATTCCGATTTGTTTTGTGACGTTGCATTTCCGCAGCTCGGCTCAAAATATATTGACACCCATCTAAGTAATCTGACCAAATCTGACAGATTTATGAATCTACTTGTGGAAGCTATAGTTAAAATTTGTGCTGATAAAGAAACGCCAATAAATTCTAACAATATAAAAGAAACACTTAAAAACACTTTCAGGAAACAACCTTAATTTTTTTTCTTTATGGACATATTGAACATAGTGCAGTGGAATGCTCAGAGTATAATAAGCAATAGGCTAATCTTTACTAGATTCTTATATGAAAATAACATTCACATAGCAATAATTTCTGAAACCTGGTTAAAACAACATCAAAAATTTTCAATTAAAGGATACAATGTCATTAGAAATGACTGTGGTAATAAACATAATGGTGTAGCAATACTTATTCATAACAATATAGTATATTCTAATATTAAAACTTATTTTGACAATGCTCTACAAAATATCTGTGTACAAATAATTATAAACAACAAGCAGTTGAGTGTAGTAAGTTTTTATAGTCCATCAAATTCTGATCCCCCATTTAATAAAAGTAAATTTGATGCTTTGATAAAATCTATTCCGCAGCCAATGCTTTTTGGAGGCGATCTAAATGCTCATCATATGTCATGGGGCTGTGTTGATACATTGCCTCGAGGTAGAGATGTCTTAGATATTATTGATGGCAATGACTTGGTTCTTTTAAATAATGGTCAAACTACTACAACTGGTTCTTCTTCTTGGCGTCCTAATGCTCTGGATTTAACTTTCGTTTCTCCATCATTGGCACTTTCATGTGATTGGTCTGTTATGGATTGTCCTCTTGGCAGCAGTTATCATTTGCCTGTAATGATAAAAATGATAGTTGGTAATGAAAATAGCTCAAAAAGTAATCCAATATGTAATAATGTACATTTGCCCATTCACCCAAATTACAAACAGGTGAATTGGAAAATGTACAGGCAATCAGTTGATTTTTGTTTGGCTAATATTGATTTTGAAAATATGTCTTCGATAGATGCGCTCAATCTGTTTTGTAATATTTTGCGATCTACTGCTGTAGAGTCCATCCCTAGACATAGGTCTTTGAATAGTTCTAATCCGTGTACACCAAAATCTTTGAAATTTCCCCGGCTGCCTTGGTGGAATCAAAAGTGTTCAGAAGCTGTACTTAATTCAAAACATGCTTATATAAAATTTAAAAGTGAACCTAGTGAAGAGAATTATATAGAATTTAAAAGACTTCGAGCCCTTAAAAAGCTTGTTCTTAAGACTGAACGGCGTAATAGTTGGATAAATCTGTGTAACTCATTTAACCGGTGCACTCCTTTGACATTAATATGGAATTACATGCGGAAATTTAATAAAACATTCATTTCAAAACACGCTAGTAATAATAGTTGGATATCAGATTTTCTTAAGAAATACACTCCTGATTTTGTGCTTAATGAGTCTTTAAATTATGTTCACACAGAAAATGATAATGATAAGTATCTTACTGAACCGTTTTCTTTGCAAGAGCTTAAATCTGCCCTATTTTCAAGAAGAGATACATCCTTTGGTCTTGATGGAATACCATATATTTTACTGAAAAATTTAAGTTCACAAAATCTAAAGACCTTTTTAAACATATTAAATCAGCTGTGGGAAGAAAACTTAATTCCTGATGATTGGAAAACAGATTGCTTGGTCCCAATTTTAAAGCCTGATAAAGATAAATTGTTACCCGACTCATATCGACCTATAGCACTCACATCTTGTGTAGGAAAGGTTTTTGAACAGCTTCTAAAGCAACGGTTGGAATTTTTTGTCGAACAAAATGGTCTGTTACCCTGCAATCAGTTTGGTTTTCGTAAAGGTCGGTCTTCTCGTGAGAGTATTTGTCAGTTGCAACTTGATGCACTTAACAGCATATATAATAATCAGTATCTTCTTTCGGTATTCTTTGACATTGCAGGTGCATTTAACAGTGTCAATATTTCCGTTTTATGTAGAGAGCTGTCAATGATAGGGTTACCTGGCAAAATAATAAATTTCTTACAAATGTTTTTAACAAACAGGAAGGTTTTTGTTAAATTTAACAATCACTTATATGGCCCAAGATTATCTTCTTTAGGGGTTTGTCAAGGAGGTATCTTATCCCCTTTAATTTTTATTTTGTACATTAGGAGACTAAATCTTATTCTAGGAACAAAGGTTAAAAATCTGCAGTATGCAGATGATTTGGTTGTTTATGTGTCAGGATCTGATTTAAATCAATTAGCTTTGACTATTAATGAGGCATTAATCAACTTACATAAATACTTTGCTTATCTGAACTTAGATGTAAATTCGACTAAAACCAAAGTTTTTATTTTTGGTCGCAAAAGCATGTGTTTGCCCACAGTTTTGTACAATGACATATCACTGCCTATTTCATATGATCTAATAAAGTTTTTAGGTGTTATATTTACTTCAAAACTTTCCTGGATAAAATATGCTGACAGTATTATAACCAAAGCTAACAAAGCATACAATGTGTTAAAATCGCTGTGCGCCACTTCATGGGGTGCAGACCCCAAAATTTTGTTAATCTTGTATAAGTCTCTAGTTCGAAGTCATTTTGAATATGGTTTTCTATGTTTTGCTGGAGATGATAAAATTTGTAAATTCATTAGATAAAATACAAAACAAATGTATGCGGACAATACTGGGTGCATTTAAAACTAGTCCTATCGCTGCTATGCAAATTGAATCGAATCTTCCTCCTATTCATATTAGATTTCGTTATTTAAAAGAAAGATTTATTTTAAAGTTATACAGCTTGCCTAAGAACGATCTTCTTCACAACTTGATTTCTTTCCAATCATCGCCTTTTCAAAGGCGCATGTATGTTCTTCAGGATTTTACTTCTTTCTTTCACTCTTTGCAGGAGTTAAATATACATCTTGATAATGACCTTCTTCCCTGTTACACAGGCTCTTTTAAGAGTAAATATCCCGATATAAAAATTGTAATAGATTCAAAGCTAACTTCCAAAGAGGAGGCTTATTTATTGTTGTCAGAATGGTCTAATTGTAAATTTATTTATACGGATGGTGCCAAAAATAATAATGCTGTTTCCTTTGCAATTTATCAACCTGAAATTAATAAAGGTATTGGGTTTAATATCAATAAAAATGCAAGTATCTTTACTGCTGAAGCAACTGCCATCTTATTTGCTTTGAAACATGTTAAAGAACATAATCAATATAGTAAAGAATGGGTCATAGTAAGCGATAGTATGAGTGTATTAATAAGTTTATCGAGTAACAAAATGAATGCTAGCACTTGCTATCTAATTTTTTCCATTAAAGAATTATGGTTAGAACTATCTTTAATTGGTATTAAAATAGATTTTGTATGGGTTCCGTCTCATAAAGGAGTTTCTGGTAATGAAAACGCCGACTACCTAGCTAGAACTATTGCTAATGCATCTGACTTGTCCCTGGTTCCCGACAGCAGGGACTTAGCTGTGACCTTGCCATATTCTGATATTATAAGTAATCTAAAACAGCGTATGACTGTTCTTTGGGGAAGACATTGGTATCATTTTACAGAAGTTGAGAATAAGGCTCATTTGTATGCTTTGTTAGATAACCAAGTTAATAGTAAGCCTTGGTTTTGTAAGTTTAAAACTTACATGCATCGTAGGTTTTACACCATAATTACTCGTATGCGCATTGGTCATTGTCGTTTAAATTTTCATCTCCATCGTAAAAACTTTGTCTCTTCCCCTTATTGCGATCATTGTCAAAAGCAAGAGGTTCAGTCTATAGATCACATTCTGTTTAGTTGCTCATCCTTTGGCATTCAGCGCCTAGTGCTGATGGATGAGTTGCTTGAGATTTATGGAGCTTCTAATCGAATCCCGCTCTCAGTAACTGATTTGTTGAAGGAGTCGTCTACTTATTTACCTTTGTTTAATTTTGTACATAATACTGTGTGTATGCTGTAAATATGATGCTAAATTTAAAACTTGCTTAAAATTGTATATATTTTTATTGAAGCATTGTACCTATATTTTGTTGGTCAAATGACTTTTTGGAATGTCTGGATGAGGTGTAAGCTTTTTTGAAGAGCTGAATATTGGATTTGACGTTTTTATTGGAACATACTCAAGACTTTATTACTGGATTTGACTTCATGAATTGGATTGGAATAACTGAAGACTTATTTTTTGGATTTGACACATATGTTGATAATACTGATGACTTAATATCTAGATTTGTTCATATGAATTGGAAATAACTGAAGACATATTTATTGGACTAGAGATTTCTGATTTGAAACTACTGAAGACGTTATTACTGGATTCGATCAAATGAAATTATACTTACTGAAGACTAGGCAGTATGGCCCATGGTCTTAGCCTGTCCGAATGGACGAATTTAAAAAAAAAAAAAAAAAAAAACCTAATTTAGTTTTTTTTTTGGCGGGAACGTTGAAAGTGATAGGCGCGCTTGATAAAATATTTTATTGTAAATTAATTTTAGGTGTTAATTTGTACATATTTAGTCTTAATTTTAATTTTAATTCATAGTTGATTTGGTTATCGGTTTGGTGCGCTTCCCCAGTCATGGGGAAGCGTACGGGAAAGCGTTCTCGGTTGGAGGGCTTGGAGCCGGAGCCAGATCTTCAATCTGAAAGTAGTTCTCATGCGGATACAGGTGCGCCCTCGGAGCGCATACCTGCAAAAAAGAAGACTAAAGAAGATGACAAAGAGAAGTATACTCCTTTCAGGGCCAAAAGTTATTACAGGTTGTACGACGAAAATTCAGCTAAGAAAGAATTTATTGTTTTTCTGAATCACAGAGAGGATGACCACAAATTTTCTGACAAAGATAGACTTGCTTTGTCCAATGCAATCCGAAAGCATCGCGTGTCGGGCGTGATGCATCTAAGAACAATTAATGCATACAAAGTTGGGATTATGTTCGATCTCCCAAATCACGCCAATGTCTTCCTAAAAAATTAAAAATTATTAAATGAAATTCACATGAATGCTTCAATCCCAGCATCTGAGACCGAGGTTACGGGTGTTCTCACTTCAGTGCCGATTGATTATTCGAACCAGAAGATTTTCCAATTAATAGCTTCCAGTAAAAAGGTGATAAGCGTAAGACGGTTTATGCGGCGGGTAAAAGACACGCTGGGTATCGTCTCAATGGTTGCAACTCAGACGGTTGCCGTGACTTTTGCCTCTGTACAGTTGCCTGAATATGTAACACTTGACCATTGGAGGCATGAAGTAGGGATCTATATTCCTCCAGTAAAGCAATGCCTTCGTTGCATGAAATTTGGTCATATAGCAAAGTATTGTAAAAATAATGAAGTATGTTCAATTTGTGCTGAACCTCATAATTTCAAAAATTGTAATAAGGTTAAAACACAATGCGCAAACTGTGGTGGGGATCACGTGGCTATATCTGCTGCATGTCCAATTAAAAAACAGAAAATTGAGGAAAATAAGTTAAAATCACGTAGTGCTAAATATTCCGATTTGTTTTGTGACGTTGCATTTCCGCAGCTCGGCTCAAAATATATTGACACCCATCTAAGTAATCTGACCAAATCTGACAGATTTATGAATCTACTTGTGGAAGCTATAGTTAAAATTTGTGCTGATAAAGAAACGCCAATAAATTCTAACAATATAAAAGAAACACTTAAAAACACTTTCAGGAAACAACCTTAATTTTTTTCTTTATGGACATATTGAACATAGTGCAGTGGAATGCTCAGAGTATAATAAGCAATAGGCTAATCTTTACTAGATTCTTATATGAAAATAACATTCACATAGCAATAATTTCTGAAACCTGGTTAAAACAACATCAAAAATTTTCAATTAAAGGATACAATGTCATTAGAAATGACTGTGGTAATAAACATAATGGTGTAGCAATACTTATTCATAACAATATAGTATATTCTAATATTAAAACTTATTTTGACAATGCTCTACAAAATATCTGTGTACAAATAATTATAAACAACAAGCAGTTGAGTGTAGTAAGTTTTTATAGTCCATCAAATTCTGATCCCCCATTTAATAAAAGTAAATTTGATGCTTTGATAAAATCTATTCCGCAGCCAATGCTTTTTGGAGGCGATCTAAATGCTCATCATATGTCATGGGGCTGTGTTGATACATTGCCTCGAGGTAGAGATGTCTTAGATATTATTGATGGCAATGACTTGGTTCTTTTAAATAATGGTCAAACTACTACAACTGGTTCTTCTTCTTGGCGTCCTAATGCTCTGGATTTAACTTTCGTTTCTCCATCATTGGCACTTTCATGTGATTGGTCTGTTATGGATTGTCCTCTTGGCAGCAGTTATCATTTGCCTGTAATGATAAAAATGATAGTTGGTAATGAAAATAGCTCACAAAGTAATCCAATATGTAATAATGTACATTTGCCCATTCACCCAAATTACAAACAGGTGAATTGGAAAATGTACAGGCAATCAGTTGATTTTTGTTTGACTAATATTGATTTTGAAAATATGTCTTCGATAGATGCGCTCAATCTGTTTTGTAATATTTTGCGATCTACTGCTGTAGAGTCCATCCCTAGACATAGGTCTTTGAATAGTTCTAATCCGTGTACACCAAAATCTTTGAAATTTCCCCGGCTGCCTTGGTGGAATCAAAAGTGTTCAGAAGCTGTACTTAATTCAAAACATGCTTATATAAAATTTAAAAGTGAACCTAGTGAAGAGAATTATATAGAATTTAAAAGACTTCGAGCCCTTAAAAAGCTTGTTCTTAAGACTGAACGGCGTAATAGTTGGATAAATCTGTGTAACTCATTTAACCGGTGCACTCCTTTGACATTAATATGGAATTACATGCGGAAATTTAATAAAACATTCATTTCAAAACACGCTAGTAATAATAGTTGGATATCAGATTTTCTTAAGAAATACACTCCTGATTTTGTGCTTAATGAGTCTTTAAATTATGTTCACACAGAAAATGATAATGATAAGTATCTTACTGAACCGTTTTCTTTGCAAGAGCTTAAATCTGCCCTATTTTCAAGAAGAGATACATCCTTTGGTCTTGATGGAATACCATATATTTTACTGAAAAATTTAAGTTCACAAAATCTAAAGACCTTTTTAAACATATTAAATCAGCTGTGGGAAGAAAACTTAATTCCTGATGATTGGAAAACAGATTGCTTGGTCCCAATTTTAAAGCCTGATAAAGATAAATTGTTACCCGACTCATATCGACCTATAGCACTCACATCTTGTGTAGGAAAGGTTTTTGAACAGCTTCTAAAGCAACGGTTGGAATTTTTTGTCGAACAAAATGGTCTGTTACCCTGCAATCAGTTTGGTTTTCGTAAAGGTCGGTCTTCTCGTGAGAGTATTTGTCAGTTGCAACTTGATGCACTTAACAGCATATATAATAATCAGTATCTTCTTTCGGTATTCTTTGACATTGCAGGTGCATTTAACAGTGTCAACCTTGTAGTCATAATCAGAGGTCCGTGCCTCCACACAATCTCCAACCTAATGCAAGGAGCGCTCAACACCATAAATAAATGGTGCAAAGAAAATGACCTGTCCATCAATGCGAGCAAAACAGTACTAGTGCCCTTCACAAAGAAAAGGAAACTAGACAAGCTCGCCAAGCTAAAACTGAATGGACAGGAAATAACATACTCAAATGAGGTCAAGTACCTAGGAGTTACTTTTGACCAAAGGCTAACTTGGAACGCTCATTTGAATAACATAATACAAAAGGCAAAAATGGCCATGTGGACTTGCTGTCGAATGGCAGGAGCAAGATGGGGTATAAGGCCCAAAATTGCTATGTGGCTTTACACAGCGGTAGTGAGGCCTGTAATTACATACGCCTCTGCAGTCTGGTGTAACAAAACCAACCAAAAGACAGCCATCACAAAGTTAAGCAGTCTACAGCGTACAGCCTGCTTAACAGCAACAGGAGCTTTATGCTCAACACCGGGGGCAGCCTTGGATGCACTGCTCAATCTAACGCCACTCCACCTGCAAGTGCAAAAGGAGGCGAAGCAGTGCATCTATAGGATATGCGCACTAACAAGGCCAAAATGGCGCTCGCAAGCGCTTATCAAACTTGAGGCCCTTGTTTTTGATAACAAAAAACTAAACATGCCCACTGACGACACTTACGTGGAATGCAAATTCACCAAACTGTATACAGTGGAAATACCTCCGAGAGACAAATGGATAAACGACCAAATGGACTTCAAGGAGGGAAGCCACATTTGGTATACAGATGGATCAAAAAAAGGTGACGATGTTGGATGCGGTATCTACGGTGAGAGGCCAAAGCTCAAAGCTAGCGTCAGCATGGGGAAAGAGGCCTCAATCTATCAGGCTGAACTCTTCGCAATAAATAAATGCGTGGAGATCAATCTGGAAAGAAACCTAAGAAACCAACACATCTACATCAATTCGGACAGCCAAGCTGTTCTGCTGGCACTAGAATTCCTAGAATCCTACTCGAAACTAGTCCAGAACTGTAAAAACAATTTAAATGCCCTGGCCAATACCAACAAAGTCATACTTAGATGGGTACCAGGACATTCCGACATAGTAGGAAACGAAAAAGCTGATGAACTTGCAAGGAAGGGCGCAGACACAACCCTGGTCGGCCCAGAACCGTTCTGTGGTATCACAAAACGGAAAGCATATTCTCTTCTAAACAATACTGAACAATCAGAGGCAATAAAGCTGTGGAAGTTCACCAAAGGACAAAAACAGGCTAAAGCCTTAATCAAAGGGTTTGATGATAAACTGTCTAAAGAGCTATTACAACTCAAAAGGCACAAAACCTGCGCAGTGACGAGAATCCTGACAGGTCACTGCAAACTAAACAAACACCTGTTTCAGATGGGTATGAAACAGGATGCAACTTGCAGGTTCTGTCAGGAGACAGAGGAAACAGCAGCGCACATTCTCTGCTCCTGCGGAACACTCATGCAAAAAAGAAGTATCTATCTAGGGCGACACGTCGTGCACCCAGAAGAGGTACAACATATCACCGCCCAAAGAATCTGGAATTTCCTAGAGGCAACGGGTCTTAACGGTGAAATCTAATAACAAAAGGGCTGCCACAATAGATCACCTGCTGGTCGAAGCGGCAAACAAAAGGCCCATAAACCAACAATAATAATAATAATAAATAACAGTGTCAATATTTCCGTTTTATGTAGAGAGCTGTCAATGATAGGGTTACCTGGCAAAATAATAAATTTCTTAAAAATGTTTTTAACAAACAGGAAGGTTTTTGTTAAATTTAACAATCACTTATATGGCCCAAGATTATCTTCTTTAGGGGTTTGTCAAGGAGGTATCTTATCCCCTTTAATTTTTATTTTGTACATTAGGAGACTAAATCTTATTCTAGGAACAAAGGTTAAAAATCTGCAGTATGCAGATGATTTGGTTGTTTATGTGTCAGGATCTGATTTAAATCAATTAGCTTTGACTATTAATGAGGCATTAATCAACTTACATAAATACTTTGCTTATCTGAACTTAGATGTAAATTCGACTAAAACCAAAGTTTTTATTTTTGGTCGCAAAAGCATGTGTTTGCCCACAGTTTTGTACAATGACATATCACTGCCTATTTCATATGATCTAATAAAGTTTTTAGGTGTTATATTTACTTCAAAACTTTCCTGGATAAAATATGCTGACAGTATTATAACCAAAGCTAACAAAGCATACAATGTGTTAAAATCGCTGTGCGCCACTTCATGGGGTGCAGACCCCAAAATTTTGTTAATCTTGTATAAGTCTCTAGTTCGAAGTCATTTTGAATATGGTTTTCTATGTTTTGCTGGAGATGATAAAATTGTAAATTCATTAGATAAAATACAAAACAAATGTATGCGGACAATACTGGGTGCATTTAAAACTAGTCCTATCGCTGCTATGCAAATTGAATCGAATCTTCCTCCTATTCATATTAGATTTCGTTATTTAAAAGAAAGATTTATTTTAAAGTTATACAGCTTGCCTAAGAACGATCTTCTTCACAACTTGATTTCTTTCCAATCATCGCCTTTTCAAAGGCGCATGTATGTTCTTCAGGATTTTACTTCTTTCTTTCACTCTTTGCAGGAGTTAAATATACATCTTGATAATGACCTTCTTCCCTGTTACACAGGCTCTTTTAAGAGTAAATATCCCGATATAAAAATTTTAATAGATTCAAAGCTAACTTCCAAAGAGGAGGCTTATTTATTGTTGTCAGAATGGTCTAATTGTAAATTTATTTATACGGATGGTGCCAAAAATAATAATGCTGTTTCCTTTGCAATTTATCAACCTGAAATTAATAAAGGTATTGGGTTTAATATCAATAAAAATGCAAGTATCTTTACTGCTGAAGCAACTGCCATCTTATTTGCTTTGAAACATGTTAAAGAACATAATCAATATAGTAGAGAATGGGTCATAGTAAGCGATAGTATGAGTGTATTAATAAGTTTATCGAGTAACAAAATGAATGCTAGCACTTGCTATCTAATTTTTTCCATTAAAGAATTATGGTTAGAACTATCTTTAATTGGTATTAAAATAGATTTTGTATGGGTTCCGTCTCATAAAGGAGTTTCTGGTAATGAAAACGCCGACTACCTAGCTAGAACTATTGCTAATGCATCTGACTTGTCCCTGGTTCCCGACAGCAGGGACTTAGCTGTGACCTTGCCATATTCTGATATTATAAGTAATCTAAAACAGCGTATGACTGTTCTTTGGGGAAGACATTGGTATCATTTTACAGAAGTTGAGAATAAGGCTCATTTGTATGCTTTGTTAGATAACCAAGTTAATAGTAAGCCTTGGTTTTGTAAGTTTAAAACTTACATGCATCGTAGGTTTTACACCATAATTACTCGTATGCGCATTGGTCATTGTCGTTTAAATTTTCATCTCCATCGTAAAAACTTTGTCTCTTCCCCTTATTGCGATCATTGTCAAAAGCAAGAGGTTCAGTCTATAGATCACATTCTGTTTAGTTGCTCATCCTTTGGCATTCAGCGCCTAGTGCTGATGGATGAGTTGCTTGAGATTTATGGAGCTTCTAATCGAATCCCGCTCTCAGTAACTGATTTGTTGAAGGAGTCGTCTACTTATTTCCCTTTGTTTAATTTTGTACATAATACTGTGTGTATGCTGTAAATATGATGCTAAATTTAAAACTTGCTTAAAATTGTATATATTTTTATTGAAGCATTGTACCTATATTTTGTTGGTCAAATGACTTTTTGGAATGTCTGGATGAGGTGAGCTTTTTTGAAGAGCTGAATATTGGATTTGACGTTTTTATTGGAACATACTCAAGACTTAATTACTGGATTTGACTTCATGAATTGGATTGGAATAACTGAAGACTTATTTTTTGGATTTGACACATATGTTGATAATACTGATGACTTAATATCTAGATTTGTTCATATGAATTGGAAATAACTGAAGACATATTTATTGGACTAGAGACTTCTGATTTGAAACTACTGAAGACGTTATTACTGGATTCGATCAAATGAAATTATACTTACTGAAGACTAGGCAGTATGGCCCATGGTCTTAGCCTGTCCGAATGGACGAATTTAAAAAAAAAAAAAAAATTAACCTAATTTATCGTGTTAATTGCAACCAATATAAAATGGAATCTCAAGTTTCAGTCGTGAAATTTAACATTTCGCATAGTTTCGTTAGTCAATTGTATGACATGGCGTCCAGTTTAATGAATGCAAATCCGAAACCGGAACAATTGAGGGCTTTTAAAGTGCGTTATGCCGACGCGGATCGTATGCGAGATCAAATGGATGAGGCTTTCTCCGTAATTATGACTTTAATTGAGGATAAGGATAAATCGGATATTGAAACAAAATATAGTGCATTTTACGAGAAGTTTTACTCTATAAAAACTATGTATGAAGACTTGTTTGCTCGTTCTACAACACAAACTCAAATCGGCAAATCAAATGGTATGGAAAGCACTCGTTTCCATCTACCTAAATTCGAGTTGGTCAAATTCAAGGGTACACACACAGAATGGCCCAATTTCATAGCTATTTACAATAGTTTGATACACAACAATGCAGAGTTGAGTGTTGTACAAAAGTTTCATTACTTGTTAACAGTACTCGAATATGAGCCTTTGAGTTTGGTGCGGCATCTTCCCATATCAAATGAGAATTACATGATCGCTTATTCTTTACTGCAGGAACGATATGAAAATAAGAGATTGATTGCGTCAAAACACTTAGAGCTCTTACTTTCTGCTAGTTGTCATACATTAATACACAAAAACTTGCGGAAGTTTGTAAACACACTAAAAGAGAATACACAAGCTCTCAAAGCCCTCGGGTTTGATACGGTTTCATGGAGTTTCTTACTATTCCATCTTGTGTCAAGAAAAATGCCCACAGAGCTGCGTACAAAATTTGAATTTACTCTTAAAGTAAATGAATTACCCGACTTTGAGAACTTGTTGGATTTTCTTGAAAATCATTTGAGAGTTTTAGAATCTTCCCAAAATGTCCTTGCAAAAGGAACCTCAAGCGATGTTCCTACTACCTTACATGTGGCTCAACAGCCAGCCTGTATCTGCTGTGGTGGAAGTCATCCTATTTACCATTGTCAAAAATTTAATTCTATTGATGACAAAAAATCATACGTTAAGAGCAAGAATTTATGTTATAATTGCTTGCGTCCCCATCATGTCTCAAAGTGTATGTCTAAATCACATTGTCAGATCTGCGGGGGCAAGCATCATACTAAACTGCATATAGCTGAAGCGACAAGCAGTACCACAAGGGCCATTGTCTCGCCTAAAGCTGATATGCAAACTTATAACGAAAACATACCAACTGGTAGCACAAATCAAAGTTTAAACAACATAATGAATACACACATGTTGTCATCACAGCCATCTTATGATGCTGATGGCAAACCGATCTTACTTAATGTAGAGCCTATATCTACGGGACTGCTAGGTACTGCTCTTGTCGGAGTCCAGGATGCAAGTGGTCATGTTCATGTGGTTCGCTCATTGATTGATCCCGGTGCTCAGATTTCTCTCATGACTGAGTGCTTGGCTCAGCAGCTGCGGCTTCAGCGCCGCCGATCCTGTGATGTGGTTGGAGTAGGTGAGCAACGGCAGGCCACTTGTGGAAAAGTGGATTGCCACATTACCTCGCTTCGGGACTCACAGCATCATGGCCTATCTACAGAGGCTATTGTGATAAAACGTATCACTGGCTATCAACCAGCCGCTCAAGTAAATTCTTTAGTAACAAACAGTTGTAGGGATTTAGCTTTGGCTGATAGTACATTTCACATTCCCGGACGGATTGATTTATTGATAGGAGTTGACCTGTTTGATGAAATATTCACAGGAGACAAACGCAAGCTCGGAGAAGGATTGCCTACTGCACATTCAACAATATTTGGTTGGGTTGTGATGGGACATTCGCCTGTTACTTCTAGAGGGTATCAAAACGCCCACTTAGTTTCAAGCAACTCTCGGCTAGAACTAGCTTTAAATCGATTTTGGTCTGATGAAGAGGCTCCAACGACGCCTATTTTAGATCCTGAAGATATTGCCTGTGAGAAACATTTTGTTGATACCCACAGCCGCGATACTAGTGGAAAATTCATTGTTCGCTTGCCTTTCAAGGTAGAGCACAAACAACTGGGTGAAACTCGCCCCGCTGCTTTAAAGCGATTTCACAATTTAGAGCGGAAGCTTATGAAAGAGCCACGCCTACGCGAACTCTATGTAGAGTTCATGCGCGATTATAAGGAATCTGGCCATATGCAACTTAGGTCATCTGACACTGTAGGTGAGAGGTGCTACATTCCTCATCACGGAGTCCTGAAAGAAAGCAGCACCACGAGATTGCGCGCAGTTTATGACGCCTCCCTAGCCAGCTCTACCGGGGTTTCGCTCAACCAAAACTTGATGTCAGGTCCTAAGCTGCAACAAAATGTCCAAGATGTAATCTTAAGATTTAGGCTACACCCTGTCCTATTCACATGCGACATCAAACAAATGTACCGCAATGTGCGCTTGCATCCGGAAGACTGGCGCTATCAAACAATTTTCTGGCGCGAGTCCCCAGATGAGCCGTTGCAAGAATTTGAACTCACTACCGTTACATACGGAGTTTCCAGCTCCGCGTTCCAGGCTATTAGGGTCGTTCACGAGTTAGCGAACTTAAATTCCGAACTCTACCCCGAAGCCTCGCGCGTCCTGCGGGAGGACACGTTTGTCGACGACATCGTGAGTGGATCGGACACCATAGAGAGCGCTAAGGTTTTACAACATCAACTCGTTGACGTGCTGGGTCAAGGTTGCTTCCATCTGAGAAAATGGTCTAGCAACAAAGCTGAGATCTTGAACGAGTTTCCATCAGACCATCGTGAGACTCCATATCGCTTCGAGGAGTCAGGTGATAATATTTTCAAAATACTCGGTATCGAGTGGAATCCTTCCAATGATGATTTTTTGTACCGCGTGTCCGAGATGTCACGTACAACAACTAAGCGAGGAATCCTGTCGGATATAGCCCGACTGTACGACCCATGCGGTTTCATAACTCCAGTCACGTTCGCCGCTAAATCGTTCATGCAGAATCTGTGGCTCCTTGATCTAAGCTGGGACGAACCGATTCCTGCTGACTCTCAATTGTATTGGTCAAAATTCATCGATGATTTCCAAGCTCTACATCGAGTCCGCATCCGTAGGTACGTACTCGCTGACCAGCCGCATGAATGTCACATTCATGGCTTCAGCGATGCTTCCGAGCGCGGCTACGCTGCCTGTGTATATCTCCTTGTCATGACTGAGACCGAATCAAGCGTGCATTTGATCATGTCGAGGTCGCGGGTAGCCCCGGTTAAACAGAAGCTGACAATTCCCAGGATGGAACTCTGCGGTGCTGTACTTTTGGCACGACTGCTTGAGCACGTCCTGAGGATTTTAACGGCTAAAATAAAAATTGACTGTACCACAGCTTGGTGCGACTCCAGCATCGTTCTGAGCTGGGTGCAAATGGCGCCGCATAGATTGCAGACGTACGAAGGCAATCGTGTATCCCAGATACAGGGTATGATCCCAGATGTTCCATGGATGCACGTACCTTCGGCTCTTAACCCTGCGGATTCAGCAAGCAGAGGATTGCTCCCTTCAGAGCTGTTGAATCACAATCTGTGGTGGGGTCCTGAATGGTTAAAAGATTTTGCTCCGGTTGCAGCGCATTCTGCCCGAACCGTCGCGCAACTTCAAGATTATTCTCCAGCTTCTACGCTTACTGCGCAAGCTGTCGAGCAACCTTATAATGAGCCTCCGGCTGCCGGCAACGCCTGCCGCTCCGTCGAGGAACCCTGGCTTATCGCGCGTTACAGTTCGTTTTCAAAGCTCCAAACTACCGTCGGTTGGTGTTTGCGCTTTATAAATAACGTGTGACAGCCTACACAGAAAACCAAAGGCTATTTAACTGTCAGCGAGTTAAATACCGCCCTGCTGGTTATCGTAAAGCTCGCTCAATCCGCAGCTTTCTACGACACCATCAAAGCGTTGCGTGAAAAGCGCGCACCCAAGACTAGGATACTCCGCCTCAATCCTTTTATCGACGATAATGGTCTACTTAGAGTGGGAGGACGCCTCATGAACTCAAGGCTAAGTTACGCCCACAAGCATCCTTTGCTCCTTCCTCACTCGCAGCATCTGACTCATCTTTTGATTGACCATTATCATCTGCTTCACGGCCATGCAGGCGCCGATACGCTATTAACTGTTATTCACCGCCGGTTCTGGATATTATCAGCACGCAAAGTTGTCCGGCACAGGATTTTCAAGTGCCAGCGGTGTTACAGGCTTAAGGCAAAACCGTTAACCCCGTTCATGGGAAATCTTCCTGCTAGCCGAGTTACGCAGTCTAAACCCTTTCAGAAGGTCGGCGTTGATTTTGCTGGTCCGTTCACAGTCAGAGCATCGCATATGCGTACGCCCAGGACTTACAAGGCGTATCTCTGCGTCTTAATCTGTTTTGCTTCCAAGGCAGTACACCTCGAGGTCGTCTCTGCACTATCAACTGACGCTTTCCTGGCGTGTTTGGATCGTTTCGTTTCGAGACGTGGTTTGCCGTCGGACATATTTTCGGACTGTGGCACAAATGTTGTAGGCGCTCGTAACCATCTGAAACAAATTTATCAACACTTCGATGAAACTCAGCTCCAGCAGAAACTTGCACCACAGCAGATCACATGGCACTTCAATCCTCCCTCTGGCCCGCATCTCGGCGGCTTATGGGAGAGCGCAGTGAAGTCCGCCAAAACGTTGCTTACACGCATCATTGGTGAGCGCGTTCTGACCTTCGAAGAACTAGCTACCGTCTTCACCAAGGTCGAGGCCATTATTAACTCGAGGCCGCTATGTCCGCTTAGCAGCGACCCCAACAACTTTGACGTTCTTACCCCAGCACATTTTTTGATAGGTCGACCGCTTCTTTGCGTTCCCGAGCACAACGTTGAGCAAGCTGGTAGTCGTCTGAGTCGTTGGCAGCTGCTGCAGCAAATAACACAGCATCTGTGGAAACGGTGGCATAGCGAATACCTACACACCTTGCAGCAGCGACACAAATGGCTCACTCCCACACCCAACTTACAAGTCGGAGAGTTGGTGCTTCTAATCGAACCCAACACTACTCCTCTGCATTGGCGCAGGGCCCGTGTGTCAAAAATATGCCCCGGATCAGACGGGATCGTTAGAGTTGTCGAAATTAAAACCTCTACTGGCACATTCATGCGCCCAGTGGTCAAATTGTGCCCGCTGCTTAACGCAAATTAAACCCTTAGTTATATAACTACTAAACAATCAAACCAGGTCATACAATTAGTTAAGATCTGTGCAAAAGATTTCAGATATTTTCAAGAGCACGTCTGCTCTTTGGGAGGCGGTATGGCAAATGCCGATTCATCCCATCACTAGTAATGTAAAACTACCCTTTTTTATCCTATCCTAAATCCACATATTCGCATACCTGAATTGGGGGTAGGAAATCAAAAACTGTGACAATCTCTCTACTACTGCGCGCTTCGGGTCGAGCACACGCTCCCTTCGAAATAAAATACCGCGAGTGGACAAAACCAAGACAATCAGCGCGATTCTATCGCCAATCATAAGCCCTGGGGCAGAAGAAGTAAAAGGAGTGAGCGTCGCGTCCAATTCCATCAAGCACGCGCGGGGCAAATATTCAGGAACCAGGTTTGCCTCCAATTTCCCTTTTTCCTACTTTTTCTTCGATCCCAAAAGGTATACTTTCCTAGTAAGACTCATAAGGAGACGCTACACGGGCCGATATTGTCAGGACTGTAGGCAGGCCGCCATAGTGGTTATATTCTCTTTGATTTACACGACAACGAAGGCCACGAGCGACGGCGAGCGTTGCGAAATACGAACTGCCGAAGAAGGTCAGTGGGGTGGAGCTTATGATCCAGTACAGCACGTCTATCATGGGACGGCCGCGACATAGTCTCGATTTTTCTCCCCCTATACCTCTTGTTCTAAGTGTTCTAATAAGAGAAAGACGGATAGTGCGAGAAAAATCGAGAGATGTCGCGCGCCGTCGCGTGGTGCTGTTTGATCTTGGTTTTGTCGGACGCCGTGCAGCTTGCTACTGTCCAGACGACCCGACACGAGGGCGGACTGCATAAGCAGCATTCAGACGAGCCGACGAAGGTCACAGGGAATCTAGTGCGGAGTGCTTCCGGCACTTATCGAGACGGGCTGAAAACACGCTTATAGCTTTGCAGGACGGCAATGCAGGAACGTGTAGTGCGCGTTACTTGGCAGATAAGGGCGTACGCAATAGAATATACTTCTAACGTGAATCGGAACATATTAGTCCGTGTGTGATATAGCAACACTGTTTAACAATGTCAATGTCAATATCTGTCAAGGAAAAGGGCGGGAAACTTCGTACATGGCGGACGCGGTTTCTTAACTTTATCTAAATATTAGTTTATTTAACGTACAGAGGATTGGTTTTGGTATTTATTGTACATATTCGTAGTAATAGTGTTGTAAATATTGTAGTTAGCTGTTTAAATAGGTAAGTTTTTATATATTTTCCAAAATTTAAACTCTTTGTATGGGGGATCAGCCCCCCGATCCTGGAGGGACGGTTCCCTTCCCTCCAGGATTAGAAAATGTTCCGTCTAAGATGGATATATTGGTTGCGGCAGTAGAATCGTCTATGGATACAGACACGTCCGTGGTTTCTGTAGATAACAAGTTGAAAAGGAAATTGTTCCCACGAATTTGTGCAAATTGTCATAAAAGAAAAAGGAAAGTAGGACAGGAGGGAAAAGAAGATCATAACGGCTGTAAATGTGATCCTAAAAATAAAGATACGTATTTAAGTCCCCATATTCAAAAGCAAAATGAGTCCCTAGAGCTCAACACACCAAAAATTTCTCAAATACCTATTCAAAATAAAGCACAAGAACACACTGTTTCCAATTCGTCTTCACTGAGTCCCGCAGTTATGAATTCCACTCCCCTGCATGTGCCTGTGGGTCGAGTTCAATATCAACAGTCTGATATTTCTCCATATGTTGTCCATGTATCAAAAGAAGCTAGTTCTGATGGTACAACTCTTCACCCCATTACCTTTGGTAGGTTTTTGCGGCTTAATAATATTAAGGGTGTAGAGAATGGTACATTAAAACGAGTGGGTCGAAACCGAATTAGCATGGCATTCACTACATACACTGATGCCAATAATTTCTTAGCAAATCAACAGCTTGAACAGGAAAGGTACAAGGCCTTTATTCCCACCTTTAATGTCACACGCATGGGCGTCGTAAAAGGCGTTCCAAATGATTGGTCTGAGGAAGAGGTATTGAATTGCATAAGTGTACCAGTCGGTTGTGGACGGTATTAAAAATTAGGAGAATAAAAAGAAAAGTAACTGTAAACAATTGCAGCCAATTTATTAATACGGGAACCGTAATAGTCACATTTGATGGACAAATCCTACCCACCAGAATTTTCATGTGCTACACTGCCCTACCAGTCGAACTATACATTTACCCTACTGTACAATGTTATAATTGCCGTCGGTTTGGCCATGTTAAGAATCAGTGTAGATCAACACCAAGGTGTTATAGGTGCGGCCAGGGCCACTCTGGTGACAATTGTAAAATTGAAGAGGATGGTTATTGGTGCTGCTTGTGTAAGGGAGCACATCAGGCCACTAGTAAAAAATGCTTAGAATTTGATAGACAAAAGGCTATAAAGGAAACCATGAGCAAGAGTTGCATTTCCTACATGGAGGCAACCAAAATACATCCACCTGTTTCTAAGATCTCATATGCTGAAGCCTTACTTGCAGTGCCAACATCATCCGCTCCATCATACACGCAACATGGACCTCCCAATGTAAATTCACCCTCTACATCCAATAACTTGACCCACTCATATAAAAAAACAATATTTTTAAAGCCAAAATCGTACACTAAAACATATAAAGGATATGACCGTGTTGCTCATTCGGAAATCATCAGGGAACCTGTATTACCGAAAGGTAAACCTATCTTTAATAATAATAATAATAATGAAAATAATGACCACAACAATAAGAGTACTTCTGACATTATTGAAATTCTTATACAGTTATTATCCCAATCAAACCAAATATCACCGTCCAACGTTGCAGCAGTAATTGATGCTTTATATAGAATCCCCTCTAATTATGGACCAGAGAGCCAGACTGGTACAGTGGAATTGTCTCAGTCTCACCACTAGAAAACCAGATTTAATTCATGTTATCAATAAACATGACCCTTTCCTCATCTGTCTCCAGGAGACTTGGCTGAGGAAGGAGTCATTGTTCAAAATGCCCGGGTATGTTTGTCTTCGTGAAGACAGACCTGATGGGTATGGTGGAGTGGCCATACTCATTAAAAACTCAATGCCCTTTACATCTGTCTCACTCCCTGTACATAGTGATAGCTTATCTATTTTAGCAGTAATTGTAAATAGTATTTGTTTTATATCTTTGTAGTATCCTCGTCCTAGTATTGAGATTTTTAATGAAATAAACAAAATCTTTAGTATGTTGCCAAAACCATTTATATGTTTAGGGGATTTTTATTCTCATCATCAGTTGTGGGGCTGTTCTTCATCTACATATTATGGGGAACAGTTGTTGGAGTTGATTAGTTCACATGATTTATATATATTAAATAATGGGTCTCCAACACGGCTAGCGCGCACTCCAAGTGCGCCTGATTTATCCATTTGCACAGCTGATCTTGCTTCATCTCTGTCATGGTCACCTGCAGAATCCACTTATGGTAGTGATCACTTTCCCCTTATTATAACTTTTCCATTCACCAAACCTACAAAGCAAATAAGGCAACCACGTATTAGACACAAGTTAAATGATGCTAAGTGGAGTACATATAGGGAAGTGGTCCAAGAAAAAGTAGAAAATTTACCCGAGTTAAACAATTCAAATATTTTAGTCTGCTCTCAATTACTAGCCACTGCATTGATAGAATCTGCAAATGAAACATTTCCATTAAAAAGTTGTGGCCCAAGTCTCATTCCATCCCCACCATGGTGGGATTCAGAATGCACCATAGCAGTCAATCAAAGAAAGGAAGCAGAACGGTGCTATTGTCAAGACATGACTGATGAACATTTTGAAAATTACTTAGAAATTGCTAATTCTACTAAAGAGTTACTGAGGACAAAGAAGTTTGAGGGCTGGCGTAGATTTTGTAGGTCATTAAGTCCTAACGTTTCTCCTTCTGTTGTCTGGCAAAATATCAGAAAGTTTCGATCAGCATTTAAAGAGTCAACCCCAAACCAAATATCTCCAGATCTAGCAGAGCAAGTCATGGATCGTTTGGCTCCTCCATATGTTCCTGAGCGTCCCATCGCTTTTATGTCCTTGTCTAATAACAACCGCATTGATAATGGTGATTTAAATTCTCCATTTACACTTTCTGAACTAAAAGGAGTACTGTCATCGACTAAAGATTCCGCGCCTGGTGAGGACGGAATTCCATATTCTTTTTTATCTAACCTTAATGACAATAGCCTTGTTTATTACCTTTCTTTGATTAACAATGTTATGATTTCTGGTTGTATTCCACAACCATGGAGGACTCAAACGTTAATTTTGCTACAGAAGCCTAATAAACCGAGTTCAGACCCGACCTCATATAGACCCATAGCGTTGTCCTCCGTATTAGCTAAAACTGCCGAACACCTAGTAAAAATTCGATTAGAATGGTTTTTAGAGCATAATAAGTTATTATCAGTTAATCAGTTTGGTTTTAGGAAAGGGAAATGTACTGTTGACAGCTTGAGCATTTTTACCCAATGGGGAAAGAAATTAAGAGGAGAGGCCCTATTCTACTATAGATACTTTGGGTTATACAAATGTATATGAAATCGACATAGAAACCTAAAATCATATTTTATCTCATTCT
Source organism: Epinotia demarniana (assembly GCA_945867215.1). Taxonomy (NCBI): domain Eukaryota; kingdom Metazoa; phylum Arthropoda; class Insecta; order Lepidoptera; family Tortricidae; genus Epinotia; species Epinotia demarniana. The sequence continues at coordinate 10,476,610 of OX244276.1, read as the reverse complement.
TTCCAATAGCCGGTCACATATGATGAAAGAGATAACATGACGTTTAGTTATTCTTAATTCAGGTACTGTTTGACATTATTACACCACATTGACATTGACATTGTACCACATGTTTGTTTCCGGCTGCCAGCCGCCATCTTAACCGCCAGACGTCAAACCCGTTGTTTGTAGTAGGTCGGCTGTCAAGTGGACAACAACTTTGTGGTTTTAATATTGGTATTCGTTGATAATATCAGTTTTAGCGCTTGATTTTCTGGTGTGGACATCAAGTGATGCAATCGCAATATGCCTATGTGTTCAATAAAACAGTGTGGTGCAAGAAAATCGAAAAATCGGCCAAATTTGACTCTTCACAGGTTAGTAACCGTTTTTCATCAAATAAGTACCATTAAGTTATAGTTTTTGCATAGTTTTTATGGTTTTCTAGACTTGTTTGATGTCTCTAACAAGAATATATGCATATATTTTATATTTGCCGTGTATTTTCATGCTTTAAATCATATAGTACATTTGACAATCAGGCGTAAGGATGTGCTTATGTCGATAGTTGGCTTAGCGTAGTAAAAGCTACTTTAGTACTAATGTGTCTGTTTACAACTTTACAGTGTTCCAAAAAATGAAGTTATGCGTCGAAAATGGCTAAACGCTATTGGCCTGGAGAATATAAATCCGCGACATAAAGAACTGTATATCTGTTCCCTACGTTTCGAGGAATCTCATTTTAACAGAACTCTAGACGTGGTGAGATTGCGTGAGAATGCCGTACCGACGGTGTTTAATATGGTAAATATACCTATATACTTTGAATCTTAAACTAATGAGTAGCTCCTTCGTTCATTTCATACAATTTTAAGGGTTATTTCAATTTATGACATATCTTATTTTTTATCTGGGATGTTGTAATTTTTTTATCATTAATTGTCTATTCTTTTTACAGCCATCGACATCTAAACATATGATATACACACAAAAAGAAAATTTGGATCTGTCACCAAAAATGGTACCACTTCTTTTGTTATATTTTTTAATCAGTATGAATTTTATTATCCTAGTTTAGGCGACTTGAATAACTTCAGATTGAAGAATTTATAATAGAATATTTGATAACTTCTATTCAGACCAACTTAATTTCATTTTCAGCCGCCAATTACAGAACCGGTTCCGGTATTATGTGGCAGTGTAAATGTTCCAGAACTACAAGTTACTGCAATGAGTCACCAAGAAAATAAATTGGCCCTAACTTATGAAACGGTATTATTTACATATTATAATATAACACATGCATTATTTTATGTCATTTTATAGTATTTGTACATAGTGAAAATTCATATTTTAGATTACTCAAGTTTATATATCTTTTAATTTATTTCAGCTGCCGACTTCTAAAAATGTGCCTGTTTTGTGTGAAACTCGTAATATTCAAGGAGAGATGGAGCCAAAGAAATATTTGTTTCCGGCTTATGACATGGTACAGATTTGTTCTATATAAACTGTGATTGATTTAATCCCTATAAAAAAAACAAAATCAAAATAATTTATTGCATGCTTATGGTATGGGCTTACAGAGCTGTTATATAGATGATTTATGTTCTCCACATCCTGCCTCACAGAAGCGTACAATTATAATCTTAGGTCTATTATGAAAATTTTACAATTACGTTATAATATGTCAAATCATTAACGAATTATTTTACTTACATTATATATCTTATCATATACTATACTATACTAGCTTTGTAAAAAAAATCTTATACTATAAAAACACTGTTTCACTAGCCAGTCAAACAACTGTTTTTTTAAAGGCTATGGTGGTATTTTTTTTAGCTTCACAGGAAGTTTATGAAAGACTGTTCTGGTCATACAAATAGTACTTTTTGTAAGAAGTGCGGTTTTGGAATTTGGACATATTATATCTCAATCATATTTCGAACGGAGACTTTGTGTACTAGGATTTCTCACTATAAACATAACGGGATTGTTTTTATTTACATAAACGAACAAATATTCGTTATTTATATAATCGTTATACATATTTCCAATGGAAAATAACTATAATTGGCAATTATGTACATTATTAATTGAATATTATACTGTACAAAATATAATAAATTTGAATATTTTCTTACACATTTTTAAAATAAAATTGTATTGTTGAGGGGCAAAATGAACTATAACGAAAAACTTTTTTTTTACATTTTATAATTAAAAGTCCCAATAAAAGCCGGATCTAGAGATTACAGGTTAATAACATAATATAGGTTGAGATTTTTCCCATTCTCTTCTCTCTCGCTCTACTATACTTATGTTATTCATTATTTTACTTCAGCCATCGTCGTCATCAGCCACAAGTGAAGCTAGCATTTTACAAAAAAAGATGCTCCCTTTGCCTGCTATGAATAAACAAATTTTGGTTACTGCTGCGAACCAGGTAATATATGTAATTTTTAATTTTTTTTACCTTTTAACCGCTAGATGGTAAAGCGACTTGCCGTGCTACCTCACGCCACAAGGGTAAAAAAATAATGGATAAAGAAATAATGCCAACATGAAATTGGGCTATTTCAGAGTAGGTTTTCATAAATAAAAATAAACAAAAAAATGTCGGCAAATGCCGTCTTTGGCGTCGGTGTCACGAATCGTCGATGACGTGATTTCACGTGTTTGGCGGTGAAAAGGTTAAGAGCCCTATATGGGCGACCAATGGCGAGTGGCATTTTGGTCAGTTTTGCCGCATTTAACTTTAAAATTATAACTCTCAGCTTGTTAATACTTAAAACGAACCTCTAGGAAACATTTTTTACTGTACCATTGAACCAAAGACCTATGTAGCTCCGTATAAGATATAAAGCCCAGGAAAAAATTTGCCTCGGAAACCAAGAAAAGTCATTCTCGGATAGATGGCGCCATCATCGTCTAGCCGAGCATTGGCCAAAGGTATGGACCTTTGGCCAATGCTCGGCTAGACGGCGAATGGATGACGACAACGTTTGATATTTAAGAAGTTTAACACATATCAATGAAAGAACATGGGTCAAAATCTTTTTTTTTATCCATATACATATATACGTGGCGGCATAGGTAGGCCCCCACTAGGTGGATTGATGACCTGGTAAAGGTTGCTGGCGTTCGCTGGATGCGGGTGATGCAGGACCGGTCACTTTGGCACTCTTTGGGGGAGGCCTATGTCCAGCAGTGGACGTCTGTCGGCTGATATGATGATGATACATACATAACATTTTTGATATTTTTATACATTTAATTTTTTTGTTTTAATCGTGTGTCGATAGATGGCAGTAAATTAACTGTGACTACAAAATTTACTATGACAGTAGGCAACCCTCTATACTATCTTTTCTCTTTGATTGAACTATAACTGTACAGGTAACTATAGAATGACCTTAAAAAAGTAACGTTAAATTATTATTTAGGTACATAAATAATGATGATGATGATGAGGATTTTTTTTATTACAAAAATATTTGAACAGGGTTAATCTGTTTTCATGATCGACAATCTGTAGTAATTAAACATGTTAAATTTGCTCAAAATATGAAATAAATTGCTAATATTATAAATATATTGTTTGTAGGTCAGCCAGGAGTTCAGTAAGGTCAAAAAACTGGAAAAAATGTGTCAAGAGCAGAAAAAGAAGATTAAAAGATTGCGAGAGAAGGTGCGGAGGCAAGGAAAAAAAATCGGGAATTTGGAAGACATTCTCAAAGACTTAAAACAAAAATTGATTATAAATAGTGAACAATCTATACTTCTGGAGGAATGCGGTGGGTCTCAGGATTTTTTAAAGCGACAGATTGCTAAATCTAAAGGGTTGCCGTTAGAAAAAAAAATATTCTGAAGAAATTCGGAAATTTGCCTTGACATTACACTTTTTGTCACCAAAGGCTTATGATTACATCAGAAGAGTATACAACACGTGTTTGCCACACCCCCGCACTCTATCAAAGTGGTACCAGAATGTAAATGCAGAAGCTGGCTTTACAAAAGAATCATTTGATACTTTAAAGAAGATGGTAGAGCAAAGTAAGCCACAAAAAATTTTGTGCGCTCTGGTGCTAGATGAGATAGCCATCAGAAAAGGCTTAACATGGGACCCAAAAGCCCAAAAATATCACGGTCGTGTAGATTATGGTCACCACATCGATTGTGATTCAGCTGAAGAAGCCAATCAGTGCTTGGTGTTAATGTTAACATGCATTAATGGCGCTTGGAAACTGCCAATCGGCTATTTTTTCATAACTTCCTTAAGCGGCGAACAAAAGTGTCTTCTAGTAGAAACTGCCATTCAAATGACAGAAAATACAGGCACGCAAGTAGTGTCCGTTACTTGCGATGGTCCGGCTTCCAATTTCAGCATGTTTTCTGCATTGGGTTGTGCACTAAATAAAACTCAGGAAAACACATCCTTTCAAACAGATAATGAGAACAGAGTTCACGCATTTATAGACCCATGCCACGCTATTAAACTGATCCGAAACACCTTAGGTGACTTGAGAGTGCTGATCGATGGCCTCGGAAGAAAAATCGAATTCAAATATCTGGAACTTTTGTTGAGCTTACAAGAGCAGCAAGAGCTGCATCTCGGAACAAAAATATCAAAGGCTCACATCCTCTATGAAAAACAAAAAATGAAGGTGCGATTGGCCACACAGTTGTTTAGCAACTCCGTCGCTGACGCATTAAGGTTTTGTAGAGAGGAACTAAAATTACAAGAATTTGAAGAGTGTGAAGGCACTGTAAATTTTATAAATACAATCAACAACGTGTTTGATGTTCTCAACAGCCACTCTATGCGGCCACCTGGTTTAAAAAAGGCAATGTGTCCGGCCAATATAGGCTTTGTACGGGCGTTTTTCGAAGGTGCCATCGACTACTTGCGCACATTAAAGCTTCCTTCGGGAGAGCTTTTAATACAGTCCCGAAGGAAAACCGGCTTCATTGGCCTCATTATCGACATGACGAGCGCATTGAACCTTTACGAAGACGTGGTGGAAGACAAAGGAATATTAAAATACTTACCAATGTACAAAATAAGCCAGGACCATCTGGAGCTGTTTTTTTCCTCCATACGAGCAAGAGGAGGGTTCAACAATAACCCGAATGCTGTACAGTTTCGTGCTGCTTACAAGAAATTGCTGGTGAGAGCTGAAATCCGAGACGGCGGCATAGGTAACTGCATCGCCCTCGAGCAAATAAATATCCTAACTTGCTCAAGCGCCAATCCAATCGAAAATATTAATAACTTGACGGAGAAAAACAGGTTCGTCGAGATAGAAGAGGACCACAGCGAACTATACGGAACGTATTTAGAGTCATTGGCGAGTGACACGAACAAATACCAAGAGAGTGTGGTGGAATACATAGCCGGTTTCGTATCCAGGAAATTGTCAAACAATTTAAAGTGCGACATTTGTGTACAATTATTAAGTGGCGAGGAAAATAAAAAGAGCCTCATTTATTTAAAATCAAGGGGAGGCCTGAAATACGCGTCGGCAGACGTAATAAATATAATAAAAAAAGCCGAGAACGTCATAAAAAAACATCCTGGAAGTAATAAGAAGCCAGAAGAATATTATCTATACATATTTAAATTCTTTGTTGAATTTTATGGTTTTGATAACCAAAAAGTTTTGTCAGTCGGAAACGTGGAACACGACACGAACCACAGAGTGCTTTTAATAAAAAGCATTATTAAGACGTATATCGATATTAGGTACCGGTATTACGGAAAAAAAGCAACGGAAAAGGTGTCGTACAGAAATTATTTTAATAAATTGGTATTATTCCGAAATGAATAAATTACTTTTGTAAATAGTATTGTTTTTTTGTAAACCCTGCGAAAGTTACTGCTATTACCATTACCTTTCAACATAAAAGGGATAACTAGGTCTGTACGAATGATGGTCCCTATGACAATGACATTTCATTTTAATATGGCGTAGCTATCACGAAAAATTTATGTAGACATATTTCTGGAAGTTGAGCACATAAATTTATTTAGAAATTTAACATTAAGTAATTAAATATGATGACAACATATTCAATTATTTTTAAAACTAAGACCAGGCAGCAGACTTGAAGGAACTGTCAGATACGGCCCATACAGACAGACTGCAACCCGCTTGCAATTTATATGGGAACTGCACGCTGACTGCACAGTGTCCATACAAATTACAGTCGGTTTGCAGTCCGTATGTAGGTACCGGCACTTAGAAGGACTCCATCCAGCCCAATATGGCGCTTAACACTTAATTTAATCCCTGTTGTTACTAGACTCCGATTTTGATCATTTTCATATCAAAATTAGCGCTCCCATACATTTAATTATTTAATTTTAATCGAATTCTAAATTTCTTTATCTGCCTTGCATATCCGAGCGATAGAGAGTCAGATAAAATATTTATCGATATCGATTTTTTTTAAGAGGAGTAATGCAACCCTACCGGAAGAACGCCATTTTATCTGACAAAAAACTTTAGGTAGGCACGCTCAATTCGTAGGTACTTTAGCTAATGTTTAGCTAATGTTGGTTCAGCTGATTTAGGCTGGAGGCTTGTATTGAAACACTTGTTGTTAACTGTAGACTGCTAATACTGGAATGAATTTTATTTACAAATAGGCCTAACTATATACAACAAAAAAGCTTACAACTAGACACGGTATTAATCCGCAACAAATTAGAGCGGGACGGATACGCGCGAGTGAGACAGAGATAGCCCCTCCGCGCGGGGAAAGTGCGCCTGCCACGGCGCATGCGCGAGGTCATAGGTCGGGTGAATAAAACTACGCTCTGCACCGGCGCCAGTCCTTTCGCTCGCCGGCCGCCGTGGAGTGAACATCGTCGTCGATCGCCGTGCTCCGCTCTCCGCGCTCGGTGCTGGAAGATACGAAGAATCCGACGAGAGTGCTTCAGGCTCCGGACATACAAACTGTCCTTCTCAGGGCAACGGAAAACTGCTCTTGTCAGAGCAAATTACGTGTTTCCCTGCTTAACCGCAGAGTACCAGACGATCAATCTGTTTCTTGATAACATGCTGTGTCAATCGCTGTGTTATTTATTTATGTCCCCACAGTACTTCTAGTCCATAGATTTATAGGTCAGTGTTTTTACCACAGACATAAGATTGTGTTTCTCCAGGAATGACTCTTTGGTTGCTGCGTTCCTAGATATAAATGCCGCTTACGACAACGTCAACATATCGATTCTAAAAAATAAATTGTTTATGCTAAATGTCCCTAATCTATTAATTAATTTTATTGTAAATATGCTGTATGAAAGATATGTCAAATATTCATTAGATCAGTGTGGAAACGAATTTATTAATAAAACAGTATGGAAAGGTTTGCCACAAGGTTCTGTTCTAAGCCCGATACTTTATAACATTTACACATATGATTTGGAATTTTCTATTAAAAGACACGCAAATGTTCTTCAATATGCAGATGATCTACTGTTGTATGTTTCTGGACGATCTTTAGATGCCATCAGCGAGTCTTTATCATTTTCATTGGATGCCTTAAAAGACTGGTTGGATAACAATGGTCTAGATTTATCTCCGTCTAGCAAACTGTCATTTTCGAAGTCCGTTACGTCTATTCTGTGTAGGATGCGCCTGGGGCATGTTTGTACCCCGGCTCAATTACACAGAATGAATATTGTGTCGGATCCACATTGCTCCTGTGGAGAGTATGGGGATCTAAACCATGTAATCTTTAGCTGTGCACTGTATGACCGGTCTGATTTCTTTTCCAGCCTTGAGGCTTTAAACATTCCTTTTCCAACATCAATAATTTGTTTACTCCAGAATAATTCCTATGATATATATAAAATTATAGCAGTATTCCTAGAGGAAAATGATATTAAACTATAATTATATATTTCTAAATATGTATTTCCATTAAACCCGATCCTTTGTCTTTCCAAATTTCCGTTTAATTTTATACCGAATTCCTTAATCCTGTTTCCCTAACTTTTAACTCTTCAACGTGACTTTGGCTAATCCTAGAGAAAGCCAGAGAAAAAAAAAAAAAAAAAAAAAGTCTAATGTCAATATTGTCACATCTTGGTCACATCGTGACCATCGTGAATATCGTGATTGTGATGATTGTGATCAAAGAGAATCTAATCACTAAGATTGTGATGTGATAGTGTGATAGGATGATGATGGGTTGAATGTTCTTATTTTAATTTAGCAAAATGGCTGATATACTACATAGATGTATAACATTTAACTACAAACAAATCATCATAGATGAAATAGCCTTAGATGGGCTCTCTGGGATAAGTTGTGAGCAGTTATGGAAACGCATTGAAAAGCGAATCTCTGCACCAGTTACAGACAAAATGAAGACACGCTTCTGGAGGTTTATTAGTAATTGTAACTGTGTAACTTTTTACGCAGTCCCTGCGCCTGTTCCATGCATAGACATATTGGATAGATTCATGATAATTGAAGAATTTTCCGGTCATCTGTTGGATCCTGTAAGTCGGAGGCACCTCATTTTTACTTAATACTTAAGTTCAATACTCACTAGCTAGTAGTATTAAGGCCATTTTATATATTATTATATATACCATTTGTTTCCTTAAATAAAGTATTTTTTTAACTACAAATTTGGGTATCAAATTATTTATGGGCATGAGTAAAGAAATTTTTAACTTTAAAGAATTATTTTGTATAATCTCAAAACACAAATTGATCTAATGTCATTTATCTTAATTTTTCATATGAAACAGGCCCCTGGCCTGCTAGCTTTACAGGTAGGTAGGTCCACTAGTAACTATAGCCTTGGTTGGTGCTGGTTATTTTACTTTAAATTTGTACATTGATCATCCTCCTAGCGTTATTCCTGGTTGTGCCCCTTAAGGAGCCAGGGTCTGCTGAGATACCTAATCCCAAGCTTTTGCATAGGTGCTAGTTTTATGAAAGCAACTGTCATCGGACCTTCCAACTCGGAGGGGAAAATAGACCTTATTGTGGATTAGACCGGTTTCTTCACAATGTTTGCCTTCACCAAAAAGCTAACAGTAAATATTCCGTTCATAAGTTCCGTAAAACTCATTGTTCATTTACCATATTCTTCTACCGTAGCTTAAATTTATACATGGGATCGACATAAGTCGTGGAATTGACAAAACCACTTACTAACATTTTTGGCTTGGTATGTAATTTACAGGAAGAGTACTTAGACGGACATTATGAATACTGCCCTGTGGAAAATGAATTTGGATCTTGCAGCAATTACCACACTAGGAAGGAGATTCCCAAAGATACACTGAAGGACCTAAGTTACGAAAACATTTCGGAAAAGTATCCTAACACCCTGGTCATGGTAGCAAGTAAAGAAGAAAGATGGAAAGCTTTGGCCCCACACATGCCGGAAACAGCAAGAGCACAGCTGACTCCTACACATTATTGTATACTAGAGTTGGTGGGGAAGGCTAGGGAAAATGTAAGTAACTTTGATCACTAATTCAGTATCTTAACTCTATCAACTACTCCATCAAAATTTCAACATTACAAAGATTTGTATATTTGTTTAGAATCCAAAGTTAAATCCAATACTATACGCTCCACCCGCGCATTGAAAACAATACAGGGAAACCCTAATACTCATATATTTATATACCTTGTAAAACCAGAAAGTCCATTCAATACATTGGTGAAAAGTAAAATAAGTGGATTGGGAGATTACCCCCAACATACAAACTTACAAAGCTTCAACCTACCATACTTTCATCTTTGTAATATTACAGTTGATAGAGATAAGGGACAATGTTTGTTTAGATAGGCCAACACCACCAAGTGCATCCACTAGAGCTTGCGCGAGAAGAACACGCTCTGCCGTTATCACAGGATGCCCATCTCTTTCTAAGAGTTGTAATTAGAAAGAGACGGATAGTCTATCTCGCCGCGACAGCTCGCGGGCCATCTTGTGATGCACAGGTAGCCGTGCAGGAGGGTAGTTTTGAGTGTGGAGATTTACAAAAAAATCGGACAAGTGCGAGTCGGACTCGCCCACCGAGGGTTCCGTACTTAATTACAAATGTAAATTATAATGTAGTATAATATAATATGAGATGTATAAGACAATATCACTTGCCAAATTTCATAGTTATAGGTCAACGGGATGTACCCTATAAATTTTGATTCCCTTTAGTGCTGAAATATGTGTTTAATGCAACATGAACAGCCATTTTTTTTTTCCTTAACTTGGTATGGTTTTAATTTCAACACGATACCTCCACGCGTTCCCGAGATAAAGGGTCTTGAACTCTTGACAGACAGACAGACGGACAACAAAGTACACCTAATCCTATAAGGGTTCCGTTTTTTCTTTGAGGTACAGAACCATAAAAATAAAGTTTGATTTGAATAATGGCCGTTGTTTGGCTGATTTGATGTTTTAGCAATACTTATGCTGCTGATGATTTGATATGCCGTTGGTTAAGCAGACAGGCCGCTAAGTTACTTCATAGAAAATATTAATGTGTTAATTAAATAATTTTTTTTACAGGGCCAAATGACTGTAGGCAAGACAAACTTAACAAAAATAATCAAAGAACCTAAATTACTCTTCTATAATCGGAAACATATGCAAAGCCTTGGGTTGCTCAAAGTGGCATGCTTGACTCTGAAGTTAGGAGGCAAAGGCGTCAAGAGCCTTATTCTCAGAATAAAAAGATTCCACAAGCCAAGCATAATGTCTATGCCAAAAATCGGAAAACTTCATAACGTAAAAGAATATCTTATACAACAGCCAGATTACTGTGAGAAAACTGATGTAATCATAGCAAAAGGCTTATTCACCCAGCATAATAGCAGGAGGCTTCAGAAGACTGTCAATGTTTTCAAATTTGTAAGTATTATTAATTGACACTAGCAGCTAAAAGCTGATGCGTACTATATCACTGCACTTGTTGTTTTAAACACACAACAATACAGAACAAATACCATAAATATCAATCTACTGTTTGGCAGCTGATAGAGGCAAATTATGGGTGTGACTAACTCAGAATCCTTGCACAAGATCCTTCGATCACAACTTGCCAGTAAACTTAATAGTAGAAATACAAACAGTTACTATGTGACAGATACTGCACTCTATATGACAAAGGGGCAGGGCAGCGAGGAGCTGTCTGTCTGACTCTTGCATTAAGGCTCCAACTTGGATAATGGTAATTTGTATGTATTGTTCAGCGACTGGCCGAATATGATATGATATGACATGTCTTTATTTGTATTAATCTTACAAATTATGCCAGAAGGTCGCGGCTGGCTGCTGCGAACCCAGCTGAGAGCAATTAAATGTTTCCTTTAATTTGAAATTCATATACAATCATTCATAATTAATTGACAGGATGAGAGAGAAGTGCAGTCAGACAGACTAAACAAAAAAGGGCACAAAGTTGCCGTAAAAAGGAGATTTATATCGCTCATGTCAAAAAGTGATGAGTCCTCTCAATCGGAAGATGAAGATGAAGTGATCCTCGGGTGCCAGTACAAGGTCGGGGTGGACCTGCTGCGGCAAGCCTACGAAAGGCTCCTCGACGCAGGGCTTAAAGGCTTGACCCAGATAGAACTGTCCCAGCTACTGGGAGTAGAGTTCTACACTAGCCGCTCTATATGTCGGATATTCAAAGCGCGACATATTATCAGAGAGTACTTGGAAGATAAAGGGAAACAAAGGACTGCCAGGTAACATACAATAGGTTTATGTATGAGCTAATAGATAACCACAAAATCACTTTTGATATTTCGAATATATCTGTCTCTTTCGCACGGATGTTGCTAGGGTGACAGAGATGGAGATATACGTAATTTGATTGTAGTGCGCCGCAGGGTGTAAAGACACCGCGCCGCTCTGGATCTGGATCCGTTCATATAGCTCGAACATTACAACCGATACCGCCTCCGCACCGCTCCGCCACCGCTGCCAGGGCGTTTCGGCCTTAAATGCTGCAAAAGCTAGGCACTAGGCTTGGAGAAGATTAGAAGTTGTTTTCTAGCATAAAATTCAAAAATATTTTAGAGCCTATTTAAAAAAAAATTGGTACTCGTTTTTATAGCATACTTTTTAATTATCAATATATGTCAATTGAATAAACTTAAATGTTAGGTATTATTCCTTTTGTTTACCTGTTCATCATAAAATAGCAATTTTGATCTTACTTTTCAGGTATTACGCCATTGCTGCAGCCACTACGGAAATGGACCAGAAATATGAAGAGGAAAGAAACAAACTCTTAGAATATGTGAAAGTCGCTAAAAGTCAAGTCGAGGATCTCCCTGTCACCGAAAATGCTACTGATGATGAGGATGAGATACCACTGAAAAAAATGAAATTGTCTAAAGAAGCTGCTACCTGTCAGGCCACAACATCAAATATAATTGAAAATGAAGTCACAGAAATCAAAGTTTTAGATGGTTTGAGAAATTTTAACAATGAGTCACTGCTATTCTCGAAAAAGAGCCCCACGCTAAGACAGTTAAAATTTGCTAACGGGCTCCTTAAAGTTACGAGAGAAAAACTAGCTGTATCCGGCTACCAGACATTAAGTAGTCTGGTTTCAAAAGAATCTGGAGAACCGCCATTGGATACTAAAGCACTCAAGATTTTCGTTCAAAAGTTGGTTACTGATGGTCAATTGAAATTAATGAAGATAAAATGGCCCACAGACCCGCACAAGCATTCCATCCTTATCTGTGCTCCGCATGTTAAAATCACCGATCCGATTATTAAACTAAAGCAGAGAGAGGTGAGCATAAAAGCATTCACAAACAACAAAGTCAAAAAAGAAACCATAGAGCCGGTTCACAGACCAATATCGCAGTATGCTTATCCTCGATACATGAAGATACAACTATTGCATGAATTTCTGGTTAAAATAATTTACTTTAACGACATTAAGGTTGAATATCAACTGCCACACGGCTTCGCGAGTCTTGTCAACGTCATTCCTGAAATAACCATAGAATTCGCAATCGGTAATATAAGCAATGTGGCCATGTCCGATATCTCTCAATTAAAAGTAGAGCCTAATCTTCTACACTTAAAACTTCGAGAGGCACCAGCAGAGTTGTACCAAATGCTGCTTCAGTCGAAAAGCCTGCAAAGTTCTATCAGGACCAATCTGAAAGTACTAGCAATGTTGGGGCTCATTCAACTTGTCAGTCACACTTCTGCTACCAACGAACACAACCCGACCTTATCGAGCTACGCTTTCTACCTCAACAGACAAGCAAAAGTAATCGACACCTCTGGCACATGGCCAAGAGACGCTGATCATGCTGACAAGGAAAGTTTCGAAAAAATATTCCATTTCGAAACTCTTGAAGATGTGAAGAATTACTGGCATGAAGTATATGAAATTAGCACCCATACCAATGTAGTGCACACATTCCGAGGGCGGAAAAAACTAGTTCCTCCAGTCCGAAAGATTGACGAAGTGCAGATATATGACAGGGGAGAGATATTTGGTGACGGCTGTGGCCCTTGCGGCTTCGACTCTTGCTTCTACATGGACCATTCGCGTTTCTGGAAGGCATTCTACATACGCATCATCAAAAACAAGCCAATAGTAAAAAAACCTTCTCGCAAAAGGAAAATTGTGCCCGAAAAGAAACCAAAGAAGATTGTTAAAGCCCGAAGGAAAAGACAACCAAGACCTCGTGATGAATTGCATCCTCGGATCAGAGTGCCCCTAAGACGGCCCGCTGACCCAGCCGTCAAGTGGAGTGAATGGGAGGATAAAATAATAAACATGTGCAAAGTTGCTATAACGATCATGAGTCCTATTTCCCAGCCTGGTTGCCTGAAAGTCCGCAATTGTGCAGCTAGAGATCTTTTAGCCATATTCGACACCAAAAAGATTGGCAGTGTTTGTCACAGAAGAGCGACTGCTCTTGAAGTAAACATGACCCTTCAACACGAAAAGGAATGCTTAATAAACGAGCTGAGGCGACGTCGCCACCTGATAGTCGCTTATGAGGGGTTGTTAAAGAGATTGCGAATCAAATATTCCACGAATATGACAAGGTTCGTGAATGAAGCTCGAACTCCTATGCTCGAGCTGGTGTGGCTAATTAACCAGCTGGTGAAGAATAAATCCTACATACGAAAAGTGCCGTGTGTCGCCATGAACATCGACGATTTTTATAAAAAGTTCCAAGTTTCGTCGACCACCGTAAACAGACCATTTAATCTTTATAAGACTGCCGTTGAATCCGATATAGGGCTTACAGTTGTGAAGGAAACCATTATTATGTCATTGATGACTAATTTTAATTCTACCCCCACAACCGAGAATGCAAAGAAATCACTTGCGATTTTGAAGAAATTTCCCGAACGAACTTTGAGAATTGGTTTGGATCAATTGCGCAAGTCCGGTGCTGTGGCTTGTATTAATAAAGTACTAAATTACCACCTCCATCGACTTGACATCCAAGACACAGTGCAGTCGTCCTATAAAATATCAGCTGCATATCAGCGAAAATGGATTAACAGACAAAACACGGAATTTCCGGATCTCTTAGCCGACGTGTTGGATTCCAAACTGCCCGAGGATCACATAAAAGCGTCACCGGAGGTCAACTGCATGCTGTGCGAATTCCAAGCTTGTGGGATGCTTGAGATTATCTCGGTGACCCTCCCTGTGATCACAGGGCCATCAGGATCCATAATACATGAACAGCAGCTCAATGTGTTGGATATAGAAATGAAGTTCAAATTGAAATCCGGTATATTGGGGTGGAAGAGAATGACCAATTTCGAGCACTTCTCCGACAAATTTGACATCCCGTGTGAAGAGGTCCCTCCTTTGCTGCAAAGGTATTATAATGATTACTACAAATACTACGAGTGAATTGTATATCGCAGTTTATTCAGAGTAGGTACTTATACTTTTATGGTTTTAGGCAAGCTATACTTCAAAAGGCAGACAACGAGGAAAACGCAGAAGATGAAATAGTAACGCACTTGAAGGGGAAAGGCGAGAGAGGCGCGCTATTCAGTGAATTATTGGTATGTTTTGTACAAGCTAAAAAGTATCTACCTATTTTCTTTTTTATTCGCGAAAGAAAGCTGACGTTAATACAATCTTGAACCGTCGTTCTCGTTTCAGGATGAAGTTAAGCAGGACAACTCTGCCCTAACCAAGCGGCTAGAACACATGCACTCCAAGAACGTCATAACGCGAGTAGGTTACTATGAAAACCGCATAGTCCTCTCAGAGTTCATCGAACCCTGGGCCATCAAGCTGGGTGAACAATACGTGACACCAGCCCCTTGGCGGACATTGAGCGGCAACGTCCGTTACGAAATATTGTTCAAATGGACTAGCGTGATTATTAACAAAGTATTCGAAATGCCTGGATGCACCGTGGAATTCTTATCTGCCGCATGCGAATATCTCACTACCAGAGCTGGTCAGGAGATATGCGTATTCCTGGAAAAATGTCAGTGTGTGACATTGAAAGTGTTAAGGGCTCCTAAAATGGATCTGTTCTCGGACGACGAACCTTCCGAGTTTACTGAGTACAACCCGTTTGAAGCGCCAGAGAACATCTACGTGTTTCCTTTGAAGGATTCTTTAACGAAATACGCGTTTGTTAGAAAGAGAATGTTTACTAATGCAAACAAAACAGAGGATGGAAAACTAGCATGACAGCTTTACATCTTGTAATTAAAAGTCAAAATATAATATATAATTAAGTGATTACTGTTGTGTGTCTTACTGATTGATACTGAAACGATTTCTTTATATATGTATGCTAGAAATTATTTAGGTAAGTAAAGATAACTTAAACAGCGATTTGGCTGCAAGGCATCTAAATAAATTAAGAGAATATGATAATTCGCTCTAACTATATTTAATCATGTGTTTCTACAACAACCTTTAGTGGCATGAATAACTAAGGATAATTATACGGCACCTTTGAATACCGTCGTACGCTTGTAGCTCTACTCTACATGAAAAGATTTCAAAATGATTCATCCCGAAGCAAGTCAAGAACCTCGTTTTGCTATGTCGATGTCGGTAAACTCCTGAGGTGTTTTTAATATTCAGCCGTAATTCAGGCTGTCTATTTTTTATCAAGCGTTCTATACACCTATCGATTTGTCATGCCGCGTTTATACGCTTGCGATGGCTTGGCGCGTGAGCAGGACGCAGCTATGTAAACGAATGAGATCGAATTATAGCCCTCTCCCTCTAACGAATAGCTGCGTCCTGCTCACGCGCCAAGCCATCGCAAGCGTATAAACGCGGCATTACAGCAGCCACCTTCGCAGTGAATGAGCTACGGTAGCCTAGTGGTAGTAGTGGTTCAGGCATGCGACTGACAAGCGGCAGTCGTGGATTCGAATCTCAGCTCGTACCAATGAGTTTCTCGGAACTGATGGACGGATTATTTACCGTTAGCTTTTCGTTGAAGGAAAACATCGTGTGAAAACCAGTCTAATCCAAAATATAGTAAGGTCTAGTTTTCCATCTGGGTTGGAAGGTCAGATGGCAGTCGCTTTCGTAAAAGTAGCGCCTATGCCAAATCCTGGGATTGGATGTCAATGCAGACCTGGGGCTCCTTTAGGGCACCGGGAATAACGCTGGGAGGATGATATACTGCCTTCATAGTGAATTAATTGAGTGTTTGCTGTCTGTTTTCTTCTTACAGCTTCAGCTGTGTCTCTAGGTTGCTGTGACAAATTGGTAAGTGTATAATGCCCTTAAGCGGTACTTACGCGATACATCGTTGTCGCTTGAACTGTAGAACGATTTATTAAAGAAATAATATAACATACTGAAAATTTTACATCAATTTGACCCATGCTATTACAAATATATTTTCATATTTGAAAATAGAATGTGGCATTAATTTGCGATCGATTGTCTTTTTTTTAGCTTATGGTCGAGTATTTTTTAATCTGGCAAGAACGAAATATCAATGGAATAGTGCACAGTATGGCAATCTATAGGATTCGCCATTTTTACTTTAGTGAAGGGACTGTGGATTTTTAATTGTCAGGCTGGAGGACGAAGAATATTTTGAAAAAAGTGTGTCATTTCATTTAATTTACAGTAGCTGTGACTATTATTTGGAAGAATTTTAGTATAATAGTGTGGTTTTATTTATTACTAACGTTTGTATGTAGTGCTATTTCCCCATCGTAAGATTTGCTCGTTGGTGTGTCGCTTTAGCTAATTCGATGGCTATGATATTGAAGTGTTAATTTAACGAGTCGCTTCGACGTTCTCCGTACGGGATAATATCGACAAAGCGAGGCGACGCCGTTAGAAATGAGCAGGCCTCAAGGCGGACGCATACAAGTCCCGGATGACCTTAGAGAGATACTCTTGGAGTTCACCATAAGTTATCTTCTGGAGCAGCCGGGCGACGTGATCAACTACGCGGTGGAATTCTTCACGAGGTTACAAAACAATAGGACCACGACCATAGTGCGGGCCCCCGCCGCCGGCACGCCTGATGAATCTATAATATCGGATGAAGAAGGTACACATTTACTCTATTTTACTTCTACTATCCAGGTTTCTCGGAACAACGTAAAGGTAGGTTGAGCAGGGCCGTGCGAAAGTAGCTCTAGCATCATTATTTCCATATGAATGAACTGAATAACTAATTATACCTATTTACCTACTCTGAATTGTTACATCTTCATAAGAATACCATCTACTTTAGTCATGCAGAGTGAAAATAAATATAATACACCAATGAAACCAACTTGTAACTATTGAGTAATGTTAGCAACATTACAATTTAGATGTCTAACTCTACAGTGGTCTACATTTGTATATTAATGATCTTATTCACTTCTGATTCTACAGGACTGAGGAATAAGTAACCTTTATTATCATTCAGATAGGTACAAGTTACATTTACACCATCATATGCTAGTGTAGAAACATACCCACCTATTTTTGTAGTAATAATAGCTGACATAGGCTTGCGTAGATATTTATAGTATGTATTAGAGTTACTCTAAAAGTACTTTAAAAATAATTACAAATGCCAATCTTATCTAGAGAGTAGGAGTAATCATTACTTTCGGTGTTTGGCAGCTTGCCATTACAGTTTGAAAATAAAACTTTATTTACGATTGAAACTAAATTTTTAGAAAATATGATCGTCTGTTGCCAAGTGATAAATAAATGCCTGGGAACATTAATTTGACATTTTTATGCAAATGAAATATTTTCTTTGAAGAGGTCCTAGTCATTAGATAATTGAAATATACTTAATTACGAGGTCTAAAACATATTGGAATGCCTAATAAAACCATAGTTTTATCCCCGCTCACTACTTTTACCGATACTTGTAATGCAAAGTGAACTGCGTTTTGGTATTGAAGAATCCCACTAAAATGCTTCTGAGAACCCAACAAACTAATACAAGCAAGTTTCATTTGAAAATGTTTACTCTGACATAAATTTTCAGTGTTTACTACATGCTCTTCCAATTTGTGTGTTTGTTTTTTAACGCTTTGAAGTTGTGTGATGATGAGATTGGCTTATTTATCTCGCGGCTGACTTTTACATCTAGAACCATACCAGATGTGCGTGCGCGTGTTACGTAGAATTAGCTGGCTGTATGTAATGACAGTAACACAACATGGGCACAATGAAATGTACAGGTGCTAACCAGGCCTTGACTCGTATTTGCGTAAGAGACGTATTCTCCACTATTATCATTGTCACACTCAAACATAACCATCGGCCAGTAACTGACTTGATCATTATAATAGAATATGTACTATTTATCTAGGTAATGACTCATTCTAGCAATGGCCTTTTTTAACTAAATATTCATATTTTACTTAGCTGAAAATAAATGAATGGTAATGCTGAAAAAATTAACTACTTGTTTATTCCATGGCCTGCACCTTTGATTAATGAGTGATGTCATTGCCTTTGTTAGTAACATATGAGGTTATTAACATACTTAAGTAGCAAGGCTCACTAGATTATCTCCTAAATTTGGTCTAATCATTCAAAGCCTTCTCACACAATGTCAAGTCTATATTTGTCACAGACTGCTAACTCTATAAGTAGTACTGATGGTATGTATTTATAATCAATGGGAATTGAACATTAGGAGATTAATATTAGCAATGTCACCTATATTCAACTGTATCAGCCAAACTGTCACAAGTTTTACAAATTAAGGCAATAAAGTAAATTTTTGCCACATGAATCCTAAAAGTACCCATGAAACGGCAGCCTGTGGGATTTGGCTCATATCCAACCTCTAGATGCGTCTTGTGACGCTCGTGACGTCACGCAAGCAGTTGATATTGAGCACGCTACGCGAGGTGCTGACCCGTACTCTTACAATTCCTGTCGTGCACTTACCTACGCGGTACGCACGCGTTATTAGCTGGGGATTTCGCCGTTGCGTCAGGTGTGCGCTTACGAAGGGCCGCAATGTTGTTTAGTAATGTCTTTACCCTTTTCAATGTTTTGTAATGTATTGCGGGGTTTCTAGTAACTTTACGTTAAGCCTAACATGGCACAAGTTAATCGGATAATCACGTTCACATGCTTGCGTAATCAGCTGGCCCTCTGCCCAAGTGTCGAGGCTTGCCTCAATAACAAAGCCGTTAGCCGAAACAGACGATTAACAATTCCAGCCATTTGAATTCTAAATTTGCGGTTTTAAATAAACTTTCCGCCCTAGCCGGCGGTCAGTTTTACGATTCAATGGTGAGATTAAATTCGGTAAATGACTAAAGTTCACCAGTAGCGTAGGTAGAATTACCTGCTTAAATTAAATAGACAGTAACTTAAATACAGATGAACCATATTCCCAGCTATGAATGATAATTTCTTATCAACCAAAATCTTCTATTTTTCAACCAACTTAAAAAAAAAGGTTCTCAAATGTACTTTGAACCATACTTTTTAACTCTTTCTGTATTTGAAATTGACCTATAACATGTCGAACAATCTGAA
The DNA here is from genome assembly GCA_945867215.1 of Epinotia demarniana. Lineage (NCBI taxonomy): Eukaryota > Metazoa > Arthropoda > Insecta > Lepidoptera > Tortricidae > Epinotia > Epinotia demarniana. Next base: position 10,456,629 of record OX244276.1, on the reverse strand, counting down.
CACACAATACATGGGTTTTGTACAAAGTGAAACTTGCACTTGCAATGGAAAATTATAATACTTATCTTGATTTGATCGGAAGTTGATTGCCATAAATATGTGATTAAGTAGTTACTAGGTATGCGTAATGCACAATCATACTGTTTTTTAATAAGACTTAAATGTGTGTAAATCAGAGCCGCCGCCGGCGCGCTTCAACAACCGCCGCAAGTCGGTCTTCGCGGAGACCTACGACCCGGAGGAGGATGACTCGGACGAGGGCGCCCCGGTGGTGTTCCCGAAGTCAGATGCGCAGCGCTCCCGGCTGGCGGAGGCCGTGCGAGGGATCCTGCTGTTCCGCTCGCTCGACGCCCAACAGATGCAACAGGTCAGTCTGGTTTGAGGTTTAAGGCATGTCTTTGAACAACTCGGTCGTGTACAGTATCAATAAGTCGCACGTTGACGCGAGACCTACGACCCGGAGGAGGATGACTCGGACGAGGGCGCCCTTCGATGCCCATTTGATGCAGAAGATCTTCAGACTTACTTAATATGACTATCAATATCTAGTTATGGTACCGAACCTACGTAGAAAGTATCTGAGCAAATATTATTCCTGATTACAATCTGGAAGATATTTCTAAAGAGTACGAACCAAACGAGGCGTGCGTCTCACACATAATGGCCAGTCGGATGAATGGCCAAATTGGGATGTCTGATAGATGCAACAGGTGCTAGGTGTTGGGGGAAGTTTTTTGTATGCAGAGCTTATTTCTATAATCGTTGTTTAGACGTCTCATATGGACCCGATTCAATTGATCATCCTCGATGTAAAAGAAACTGAGTAATGAGTAACCTCCCTCCTTTATTCGAGCTTTCACATGGCCACGGAATTCGTTTTGTAAGGAATGCAGATGGGTAGATATGACATTCCCGCACAACTCATAACTGCTCTTATCATTACTGTAATATCCTCTACTACACTACTGTCTCAGTTTAATTGTTGTTTTCTAAAGAAAACGGCCGATACGACTCAACTAATCCCGGCTATGCAAAACAGTGTCACAGTATTACGGCATCGACTATCGTGATTGCTAGCAATTCAGCCCGCATCCTACTCGCAATAAAACATAACCTTATGTCTCACTCTTCCCGAGCACAGTACCTACAATAGACCAAAGATAATACGGCGCGTGTAGCAAGCGATTATAGACGTTCCGACAATGCCATTAGGATTATCACTCGGAATCTATTCTGTTGTATTCTCTATCAACTTGGAATCTGTCCAAATACAACATCCTCGCAAACTGTCGATGTTATTGGGTGGGCAACGTTGTCATTAATTGCTCGTTCGATTTGATGCTACCCATAAAACGCTCCGTGTTACAGTAGAGATAATGTTATCGAGTATATTTGATCTAATTAAATTAACTACTTTCTATTAAATGATGACTCAGATGTTTTTGTACGGAATTGAGCTTTTGATAGACTTTGTGGTTTGAACGACGCAACACAGGTAAACAAAGTTTAACGGAACTTCATTTACCTACGTCATGCATGACGGTTTATAGCAGTGCGAAACTGCCTACGAAATGTGGTAAAGTTGGGATGGGAAACCGCTATCTTCATCCAACCCTTGTTTATTTAATTCAAGGGTTTGATAAGCAATAACAATGGTTGCCTGGAAAATACAATCAAGATGAATATTTCGACTATTTTGCATACCTTACATATACTATCTTGACAGAAGATCAGAGGTCTAAACGATAGAGAGGTCTATTTATTTTGAATTACGAATTAAAACTGTCAAAGCGAGTGTTAATATCGCGTACAAATAAATGTCAGAAATGTCAAGATTTTGTTAATATCTAATATTTTGGAACGTATTTTAATCATATTGAGATCTATCTTGCTGGGATTATACACACAACTAATCAGAATTAATGCTATAACAGAAATTACACTCTCACGCATAAAATAAGTGTGGTACCATTTAACCAGCTGCCAAGCACAAGCACTACTAGAATAGACAGTTTTTAGTCTTCGTTCGTCAACAAACTGCATCCATTTTTCAACCGATCAGGTGACTCGTGTGTCATTTAGGTACATACTCGTCGCATATTGTGTATGGGTTGGTGATCGTCTATTGTTTTGACAATGGGTTTCCTCGGCAGGTCCTCGACGCGATGTTCGAGAAACGCTCCGAGCCCGGCGAGTACGTAATCAGGCAGGGCGACGACGGCGACAACTTCTACGTGATCGAGAATGGCATGTTTGACGTCCTTGTCAACGGCGAGGATGGCGCCGAGAAGGTACGTTTCTCCCTAGGAGGTAAACTCATTGTCTCCCTGTTACAGATAAACAAGAAAAAATGTTATAGACATATGTTAGTTTTCATCTGACCGAAAGTTTCGCTAGCGCCTCCTTATACCGGTTCATTGGTTTATCGACTTTATTTCTATTGTCCTATCAACAGACAATCATGCGAAAATTTGAAGCTGTATTATTTCGAGAGCTACTGAATTACGTTTGTATGCAGCACTTCAATAACATATTTTTTAATTAGACTAGATGCGTCCATATCATGCGGTTGTATGATAGGTTTTTCAAAAAAAATCGACATTAGAAAAATGAAATAAATACAGCAAATAAAAACAATTAACGTGGGAAGTAGAAGAAAATCTTTTCCAAAATTAGTCATACTCATTTCATAAGATCACTAGTCTAAAATGATTGTACCCATTAATATTTCCGTGTTCTAATCTTGTTTCCTCTGTAACATAGGCCGGTACCGCTACGTCACAGCCGACTGCCAAAGATGTTATCTCTTTCATGGTAGATTCATAGCAGATTTATTTTAATGGCTCTCTTTGTATGAAATCACTCCCTATCTTGTTATTATTTTTGACCCGCCAATGTTATGCTAATCAGAAATTCTATATGCAAGCTTCGTTCCATTGCGTATCACGCAGTTATCAAACGTTCCACAAATACTTTGCATCCATTACATCCACGATATAACCGACTGTTTTGTGGCGTTTTTATCATAATTCACCTAGCCTTATTCCCGGTTGTGCCCTAAATGAGCCCATGGAATGCTTTAGCACCTAATCCCAAGATTTGGTATAGGTAGGGTTGCCAGGTGGGAAAATACAAAAACCGGACTCTGCACTTAATTAAGCCGGACATTTTACCCTAAAGGCCGGACGGACATTTTTTGCGCTAATTATAGCTTTTTCAAAGCTGGACATTACGTTCTAAAAGCCATTCATAATAATCATTATATAGCACTATAAATGCAAAACTAACCCTGTCTTTCGATCTATTCACTTTTCACGCCGAAACAATCGTACCGTTTTGAATGAATTTTAGTACGGAGTAGATAATAAGTTAGATTTTATACCGAAAATCATCTTAAGGTAGTGCAAAGTAAAAAGGGCATGAAAGTCAAGAAAAATTACGATTTCACGCATATCAAAAGATTTTTTTTCTATTTTAATTGCGTTAATCACATTACTACACATTCTCATAAAACTTAAAAATGTAATTAACATTTAAAAGAAAACAAATCTACCTCTTCACAATCTAAGAGACTGTATATACATATTTATTTCAGTCAAAAACAAAAAGATCCATTCTGGGCACGGCACGGCAGCGTTTTACTTGCGCTCAGCGCTCAAGGTTTAACTCGTGCGGGTTACGCGGCCGCCAGGCAAAAAGCCTAACCAAAGGCCGGACACAGCCCTAAAAAGCCAAACATGTCCGGCTAAAGCCGGACACCTGGCAACCCTAGGTATAGGCAATAGTTTTACGAAAGCGAGTGCCGTCTTCTGCCGTTCCGTCGTACTGCCCGTTCCCTCTCATACATGAGAGGAGGCCTGTGCCCAGCAGTGGGACGTATATAGGCTGATGATGTGTGTGTGAGTGCCGTCTGACCTTCCAATCCAGAGGGAAAACTAGACCTTATCGGGATAATTAAAGACCGGTTCCCTCGCGATGTTTTCCTTCACTGGAAAGCCACTGTTAATTATCAAGTGATATTACGTCCATAAGTTTTTGAACTGAGGGCCCGGTGGCACTCTTTGTGTCGTTTTATATATCCATTATTGATCTGTACTAATATAATAAAGAGCTTTAGCCTGGTGAGGATGTAAATTTGTATGTAGGGAGTACTCGTCCTATATCGAAAATTCTTTCCCATGTGTCTACCCCCACGAGTAGAGCCGTGGGTATAGTCTATTATATTTAGGATTGGAATAACTAATGAATCCTACACCAGTGAGCCTTTCGAGTGCCTGAAGCTTACTCATTTTGCGTAGTTGCTCAACCCAATTAGGTTTTTTAAAGAAATGCATTCAATTTTGAACTCTATTGTTACACTCTTGTGATCCATCATTCAATGCATTTAAATTTCGCTTAAGCGTAATCACGTATTGTCGCTGTAAAAATCACTGTTGTCGCAATTATACGACCCTGGATGGCTTATTACCTTCCGACCTCGTTCAATGCAGAAAATGTCCGATTACACTTCCCACTCCTTGATCTGTCTGTAGACGAGGCGTGAACTGTCTTGCTTGCTCTCACGGATCTTACTATTATTGACAAGAGATCTATTGTGTGTTTTTTTTCTGTATTCATATTTGAAAATATACCCAGCGACGTCAATAATAAAGTACAGTATGAAGATAACGCGGATACTCCTTAAGTCCCAAGGAATTTTACGTGTTGCTGCATAAACCTGGTTGTTTATTGTACTTCATGGCATCATGGCCAAAGCCTTACTGCCGCGGAGCGGCCTGCGATAAGCAAGGGCCGCATACATGTATGGCGCAAGCCGACCGCGCCATTGTGGCACACCGCGTCCTTGTAGTATTATTTTTTGTCAACGTACGCAAAGCGCGCCATTCATCGTGGCCCTTACCCATTGAGTTATATGTATAGTATAAAGTTGACATTTCCTAGCATACTTTTGTGCATGGAAACCATCTCTGACTGAATTACCTTTGCATAGTCTGCGGCAGGACCTTGTATTGAATTCCAAGATGGCGGCGGCCTGCTGGAAAGACGTAGCGTTGAAAATTTCCGGAAAAAGTCCCGTTTCTTTCCAAACGGCTCTTTTTTTCGGATTTTTACGGAAAAGCACAATGTGATTTTCCGCTTCAATTTTTCCGAAAGAAACGATTTAAACAGGTTTCAATCGGTTATTTTTCTTAATAATGGTGGTAGGTGGGTAGGTGAATGATTACAGACTTACTTTGCCATTGTCATAGGTGCCAGTTCAGTTCAGTTGTCATTACGGATTAATCAATTTCTTATTAAATCCGAAAAAAAACGGAAAAGAACGAAAATTTCATACATTTCCGAATGAAACATTTGATTTTTTCCGACATTTTCAACGCTAGATCTTTCTAGCGAGAAAAAATTTCTAAGCGGCCAATCTTTACGCAGTAACAGCATGTCGATGCCCTTGGCTAATTTGTCTGTGTGCGCAGGTGGTGCACACGTACGAGGGCTCGGGCTCGTTCGGCGAGCTGGCGCTCATGTACAACATGCCGCGCGCGGCGTCCGTGCGCGCGCAGACGCCCGGCGCGCTCTGGGCCATGGACCGCCACACCTTCCGCCGCATCCTGCTCAAGAGCGCGTTCAAGAAGCGCAAGCTCTACGAGGAGCTGCTCGACAAGGTGCCCATGCTGAAGGCTCTCCAGGTACGTCCGTGACTCGAGTCGCTTTACATCGGATTTAGGCGCCCCAATCCTGCCTGCACAACAGACTGCAGAAATGAGAAGGCGTATGGCGCGTCCTTGTGTATTAAATTTATAATCGTAAAGTCTTCTAATGCTGGGGCCACACTAACGAGAAATGCCATTAATTATCGCGATAGTCGTAGTGTGGCCGTCCATTATCGCGATAATGAATGGCATTTCTCGTTAGTGTGGCCCCAGCATAAAAGGATCAATTTCAAAACCAACGGCTTCCTCTGCTTGCTTGTTTGCTCATTGACTCTTGATGGTTGTCGAGCAGCGGATTCCCGTCATCGGCTCTCGTGGCGCACAGTCTAGTGCAAAAATATGGGTACATACAATTAACTGGCTCAAAAATACGACTGTTATGTATGTGAATTGAGGTTTCGGTACATATTTATGAAATATGTCATCCGATATTTTTGCACTTGGCTGTACTACCAGATGAAGCTACACTGTTCGTTCGATTTACATTTACAATGCTCCATTGGCGGTTTAGAACTTGGGCTCGTGATTTATTACAGTATCGGCGATAAAAAGATCACGTGAAAACTGAACAACAACCGTCACACCCCACACAACAAATAATTCACGATTTATACTGGCTGCTAATGTTCAAAATGACACTTCAACCGAAACAGAAACACAGCTGATATGCTGTCTCCTAATGTTCCGTTCACATCATGGGTTACCATGATGTGAATTTCTAAAGTCCACACCTGAGAATGTGAAAATGAGTTCAAGACCGTAAGTAACTGGGTTACGTTACCTACGTAATGTATTGTTTTAAAATGCATGAATTCCTCATGCACCTGTTTGGAAATTCTCTAACAGCCGCCGAGATAAGATAGAGACGGCAACTTTCAACTTTGGTTGAGTAAAACTGGTATCTCTTGGAGCACAAAAATGTGTTTATGGGAACGTTTTTGCAGGTTATACCATACACAAGAAATATTACAAAAATGACCAACACTACAAGAATGACCAAGGACCCCCACGGCAAGCAGGCTACAAGAAAAAGTGGATTACCTCATTTGCGATCGTTATACTATTCATTCGTTTCATTTATTATTGATGGCGAATTGTAAGTCCATTAAATTAATTGACAAGCTTTAAACGGCGATATTTAGCTAAACTGATTAACGAGGTATAAACGTCCATATTGAAAAGCGGCACCAATACAATTACAGCTATAAATGGCATAATTGACCGGCCTGCGTTGCGAACAGAGCGGCTTCGCATTACAAGAAATATCGTTACAAAACAGCATCTTGCTTCTATAATACTTCTTCTAAATAATACCTTAAGTACCGTATAAGAAGGTTTGATTTTGAAGAAACCTCTGCAGGGCATTAAGTTACTTTGAAAAGATTTTCTTAAGCGCAGCGCCGCTTGCCCCAAGGAAATTATATTGTTTTTGTATCATTGACATAATCTATTATAGGTAATCTTACGCGGTGACGTCGCATGATTCCGCTCTGACGTGACATGATAAATAGCACTGATAGACTGTCAAATACAGACCTCGTATATTTATATCTTTCCGCGGAGCTCAGTTTGTTCTAGGGAATGTCATATTATTAATAGCGCCGTAAATCTAGGAGTTTAGGTGCATGTTATGCCGTATAATATATCGCGTAGCGCGAACAGATGTGAATCGGGATAACCAGGGATGATGATGATGTTCGTCGCGTGCGGTCGGTTAGTTTCTTTATGACTGAAGCAGAACATTCCTTCTAATTAATATTATAAATGCGAAGACACCTTAATAGATTAGTTCAGCCTTTTAATTGTGAATACTCTTAAACAGCTGAACCAATATATATCAAGTTTATCTTGGTTATTCTCCACCTAAATCCAGGAATCCATACCAATTTTCACTTTAGTATATAATAATAGAATACTCATAATAATAATATTAGTATGGATATAACAGCGAAGAGCCCTTGACCCTGACTTTGTTTGTGTATATAAACCAAGTATGATTTGGAGACACTTAATAGTAAATAACTTTAACTTTTGATAAATCTAACCTAAGGGTTATGGCAATAAAAAGAAACAAAGGCGTAAGACTCCTCATAAGTGATTTTATTGAGAACGTAGTAAATAGGGTATTATTTATATTTATAATTATAACCTACAAAATAAACAACATTGTGTACGTATCACATACAAAAGTTATTTTAAAGCAAAATTTAAGGCTAAGTAGGTACATAAATCAAACTGTAATCTATTATGAATTCAATAAAGTATCACAAAAGGATAGTTTTGTACTTAGATGAAGTTTTCACGTTCCTGAACTCTGCAGAACAAAAGTTCGAAATTGAGGCAAAGAAATTTGCTATCATAAAATAATAAATTTCTGGCAAATTGCACTGTCAGCTGTAATAAAACGAATGTCCATGTTTTCTTAGATAAACTGCACTTTGGACACGACATAATCAAATAAATATTAGTGAAACCTGAGAATGAAACGCGCCAAAATCTGTGTCGGAATGTCATGTCATGACATTTTGTTTATTACATCGTGATTGGTCGTTGAGACGTTTTGTGTAAATGATGCACAGATTCAAATATTCTTATTTTTATTTAGGATTATAATATATTTAATCTGTTTTATTTCTATATAAATCATTCTTAATATGGACCTTAAATTTTATCGTATTGAATACAATACTTCTTTATTTGTTAACTATGTCAAATACCGTATTATTTCTCTAATCACTACGAGTCCTCGAACTTACCCATGAATGTAAAGGAGATTAGTCTAAACGGGGCACGGACTTCGCGCGAGACTGGACAACAAAAAAACCATTCATGTATGAAGATTTCCTCTGAGGGGTGGTTACCCTATTCCAACTATTAACCTCAGTGAACTAACGTATACGAGAATGTGTAACAAGGTGTTCTTTAGTGTTATGCGATATCTTTTTTTAATGACTTTGACCTAATTCTCGATTAGGTATTTAGTTTTGCATAGAGTACGATATTATTCTACTAAACTTTTATTTTCTGCGTTGCCTCAGTTCGTTTTAGTTAGGCTATGCTAAGTTCGACGAAGTTTTAGGATGTACATTGATGATAACTTTATTCAGCCAAAACATACCTACTGTGATTCATTTTTTTTAAATACCTACGTGTTTCATTGCGCGTAACTAAACTGAGGGCCTCAGGTTACTCATAAATCCTCGAGCTACTAATAGGTCAATCAGCTATTTCTTGTTGTTATTCTGTCCCGTTAGACATGAGACAAAACTACAGAGTTTCTTGGGAAAAATGTTAGAATACGGACTTTTAACGCGCCTAGAAGATGGTCCATACAAAAAGGTGTCGAACTTGACAAGAAAACCAAACATTTAAATCGGATCGCTGTATAAAAATGTATATTCATTAATCATTGATATGAACATTACGAGAGACATTTAGGGCTGACCGATGTTTTATCACGTCACTCCGTTATCACTCAATTCTGATTTGCACTGAGATTATATCACATTTGATAAGACGGACTGTTACCAGGTTTTGAAGTAATCAAAGGCAAGTGAAGTACTTGCTTGTTCAATAACATATACGAGTATTCTGCCGTCCTAAGCAAAAAAGGACGCTTCTGAGCTTTTTGCATTGCTTGCATATCCGACACTAAGATACAATGAGATATTGTGTTTATGTAACCTGATTATGCACTATGAAGCAAAGAAAACTGGCGAAAACTCTTGCTCCTAAATATAGAATAGGCATGATGACAGTAATTGAAAATCACTAAAATATGGTATTTTCTTAGTCAATTTTTAATCATAGAATTCGAAAAATGCTCATATTTTTTTATTAAGTACGATATTATTATTTATTTTGATAAAATTAAACTGAAAAATACGGACGCCCGCCATGATATGTTAAACACCAATCAGAGCGCATGACGCCACGTTTGTATAAACAAATACACATAACGGCCGTTACCACAGATTGCAGAGAAAACTTACGTACTGAACGAATAGTAAGACAGGGATAGAACCATGTTATATGTCAGATCTTCGTACGTCATTGTCCCGCTTTCTCGCTCGCACGGCCGCGCAAGACTTGTAGTGGTAGCCCTACGCTTAAAAAAACCGCAAATCGATGTACAGTTTAGCCATTTGGCACACACATACTATAGGGCAAAACAATTTTTTTGACCCGCAGTTCCTAGAAAAATGATACGTGATATCCTCATATCTTACCTCAAAAAAGCAATTTTGAAAATAATTGCATTAAGTATTTTTTTGTAATTTTTCAATATTACCAAGTGACACAGTTCTACTTCAATACCTATTTGACGTGACTTATGGAACTATACTGCAGATACGGTACTAGCGGGGTCAGGGGTGCTAAGAATCTCCGGCGAAGATCCGGCTACCACCACCGACGACCCCTGGCCCTGGCAACCTACAACACGCGCACACTGCGGACCGATGAAAAGATAGCGGAACTGGAGGAAGGATTGAGCAAGTTGCGGTGGGACGTCATAGGGTTATCTGAAGTCCGGAGAGAGGGGGAGGACACGATAACCCTTTAATCCGGCAAGTTGCTCTATTCCGACCTTGCTCTAACCGGGAGTGATCACCGCCTGGTAAGAGGCACATTGAATATATGCGTCAAGCAAGAGCGCTCTCGATTGATGAAGTCTACGCTCCGTCCAGCATCAACCCAAATTCAAAGCCCAGAGAGCTTCCAGCTGGAGCTCCAAAACCGTTTTGATTGCCTAGGCGGCGATGTGGACGAATTGAACGACGGGTTTGTGGAAGCTGTCCGTGTCACTGGGTCTAAGTTCTTCAAGGCCCAAGGGACCAACAGAACTAAAAGGCTCTCTAGCTCCACTCAGAAGCTCATGAAGGAAAGGAGTGAAGTGATTCTACAGTCTTCAGCCGATGCGACCTTATACCGGCAGCTCAATAAACAGATCTCCAAGTCCCTTACCCGCGATCTGCGCTAATTCAATACAAATCGTATAGAAGAGGCCATCCAGCGCAATAAGGGCTCTAAAGTATTCTCGAGAGATCTGTCTATAGGGCAGAGCCAGCTCGCGAAGTTAAAAACTGAAGATGGTAGAATCGTTTCCTCTAAACCTGAGATTCTGAGTGAGATAGAGCGCTTTTACGGACAGCTATACACATCAACGCGCAGACCCGAAGTTAGTCAGGCGGAAGACCCTAGAGCTAGACTAACCCGACACTATACCGACGACATCCCGGACATCAGCCTGTACGAGATTGTAATGGCTCTTAAGCAGCTCAAAAACAACAAGGCACCCGGTGAAGATGGAATAACAGCCGAACTTCTAAAGGCGGGTGGAAAACCGGTCCTTACGGCCCTTCAGAAGTTGTTCAATTCCGTCTTACTGGAAGGGAGAACTCCGAAGGCATGGAACGGGGGGGTGGTGGTGCTGTTCTTCAAAAAGGGTGATAACACTCTGCTAAAGAACTACAGACCCATCTCACTTCTGAGCCATGTCTATAAGCTGTTTTCGAGGGTCATTACAAACCGTCTTGTACGCAGGCTAGATAACTTCCAGCCTCCCGAACAAGCCGGTTTCCGAAGAGGCTTTAGTACCGTAGACCACATCCACACGCTTCGGCAGGTTATACAGAAGACCGAGGAGTATAACCTGCCCCTCTGCTCGGCGTTCGTGGACTACGAGAAAGCCTTCGATTCGATTGAAACCTGGGCTGTACTACAGTCTCTCCAACGGTGCCAAGTTGACTATCGCTATATCGAAGTGCTGAAGTGTTTGTACGAAAACGCCACTATGTCAGTCCGACTCCAGGACCAGAGCTCGAAACCTATTCCGCTGCAGCGGGGAGTCAGGCAAGGAGATGTTATTTCTCCATAACTGTTCACCACTGCACTGGAGGACGTTTTCAAGACTCTTGACTGGAGAAGGCTAGGCATCAACATCAACGGCGAGTGCCTCACTCACCTTCGGTTTGCTGACGATATACTAGTCTTGGCTGAGACCATGGAGGACCTAAGTACGATGCTCTATGACCTCAGTAAAGCTTCCGAGCGAGTTGGTCTAAGAATGAACATGGATAAGACGAAGATCATGTCAAATGCCCATGTGGTACCAACTCCCATTACAATCGGACACTTTACGCTCGAAGTTGTAGACGATTATCTACCTAGGGCAGACTATCCAGTTAGGTAGGTCCAACTTCGAGAAAGAGGTCAATCGTTGAATCCGACTCGGCTGGGCAGCGTTCGGGAAGCTACGACACATCTTTTCGTCCAATATTCCGCAGTGTCTCAAGACGAGAGTCTTTGATCAGTGTGTGTTGCCAGTGATGACATATAGCACTGAAACGTGGTCGCTTACTATGGGCCTGATAGAAAGCTCAAAGTCACCCAAAGGGCAATGGAGAGGGCCTTGTTGGGAGTTTCTCTGCGTGATCGCATCAGAAATGAGGCTATCCGCAGCAGAACCAAGGTAACCGATATAGCCCTTCGAATCGCTAAACTTAAGTGGCAGTGGGCAGGGCACATAGAACGTAGAACCGATGGCCGTTGGGGCGGAAAGGTTCTCGAGTGGCGACCGCGTACCGGAAGGCGCGGCGTAGGTAGGCCCCCCACAAGGTGGACTGATAACCTGGTAAAGGTTGCGGGAGTCCACTGGATGCGGGTGGCGCAGGACCGGTCACCTTGGCACTCTTTGGGGGAGGCCTATGTCCAGCAGTGGACGTCTTTCGGCTGATGCTTTCGAATGATCCTAATAAACAACATGAATGTGATATATTATTGGACGATGTAGGAGTCCTGTCTAATCCTCATCCGCCAGGAATTGAACTCGTGACGGCCCGTGACAAAATTAGGTCACTTGCCTCTGAACGCAGTGGAGCGACACTCTAAACATAAAACTTTTATAAAGACGTTCCTGATCAATAAGAAATATAGATCTAGACTACTATATAAAATAATCGGGTCACACTTGAACGGATTGCCTCATGTTTATAATGTGAAGCGTCGGAAACCCATTTAGACAGGCGAAACCCGATTATTGTAAACCACGCCCACGTATAAAAACACGTTTATGTCTTCCGCGCACAGGAAAATGAGATGCAACACTAATATACAATAATAAGAAAAGCATTCTGTGTATTTAGTTGCTGGACATTTTTGCGAGAGAGATTCGGATTGATTGCAAAAAAATTGTACATAGTTGGGTAAGGACCAAATTCTTGGCCAGCTTAACTCACTCAATTAATTTTTCTACGAAAGTTTTTCGCTGTGAATGTGTTGACACGAAAATTAACCATACATGTGTGGTGTGGACAGACATAAATAAAATAACCAATAGCGTTTTACTGTCCCGAAAAAAGATTAAAAATTGAGAAAAAAGCAACGCAAGAGGTTATATTATAATCACAAAGTTATGTGTCCTAAGTTTTAAGAGAGGGTATGTTCTGTTCTTTTTCCGCAAAACGCACCTTCATATGAAACGATTGTCCTTTACTATAACGCTCGCCAGGTGACGTCACTATCTGCGAGCGTTTTCTCTCTCTACGAGCAATATTAAACCAGTTGTAGCTTCGTATTGTTTTGAGACATCTGAATGAAATTTTCATCACTAGGCTTATTTTTTTAGCTGTAACATAAACGTGAGACTTGTATTTTTCCATGAGCATTCGTTTTTAACCGCCCTTCCTACATCGAATATAGTGTAATGTAGGCTAATGTGAACGATAGCTATAGGTTACATACATTTTACTTACCCCGATATTTGTATCTTGCCTTCGACATTGATGGATGACTTACGCCCGACCGATCGTAGGTATACTCATACTCATTTATTTATATTATATAGACATTACACATATATATACATTCAGAAATTGTGTCAATTTAGTAGTGTGGAACGCGTATTCGCGATTGAACTGATCAATGCATGCTGTTTCGAACTCTTAACTCCTATTCATAAAACTTAAAGGCCCATTTACATTATACAACTTTCTTGCACATTCCATACAATAAAATTGAAGCAATAAAAAATTGCTCAGTCTAAACCTAACGTGATATTCTTGCATATTGAAAGCAATTTGAATTCAATTCTGGAATAGGTGTAAACTGAGGCTTGAGGCAATTGAATGTAAGAATTGCCTCTCCACTTTATCATTCAAAAGATGGATTCCGTGTGTGAAAGTGTGCTCATCGTTGTTGCGGTTTTAACGACGGTATTACAACAGGAACTAATAAGAAAACGTCGCAAGAAGAGATGTTGGGTTAAGAAATGGATAGGACGTAGAAAAATACTTGGTGCTTCTAGCACTTTATGCCTGGAGCTACGAAACGAGGATGAAGCCGAATTCAAGAACATGTTTCGTGCCCAATGACTGGTATACGTCTAGGTGCTTGGCGAGGAAGTGCCTCGAGCAGGGCTCTCGTTGAAATAACTTCGCAAAACATTAGGCATAGTACAACAGACGCTATACAGATTCGAAATAATTATTGTCATTATTTTAATAATGATGGTGCTGTACCATGGCAAAACACAGCCATATTTTAAATTATAGGTACCGGTATTTTTAATTTAGTTTTTTTTTAATACTAATTTCTTTGAGAAAGTTACTAAATTTAAGCTCAGGAATGCACCCAACTTAAAAAAACACGGTACCTATATTGTTAATAAATAGGTAAAGAAAATATTGTTCACTAATAAAAAAAAAATTATGACATGCCGATATTAAATGATGATTACTTACCAAATTCGATGTAGTTTGTCTTGGCTCCGAAGTTTTCCTTAAAAATGAGTCAATTAAATTGTACCAAACAAGTTTATAAACATCGGTACTGCCGGATCCAGTACCCATAGATTTTTTTACCTTATTTTTTTCAGCTTGATACTGCGTTCTTAAGATCTTGATTTTGTTATTTATTTCCTTGGGACCAAATCCTTCCATCCCAAATTCTACGGAAAACGCTTGCAGTGCTGATTCCCGGGCATCTCGATTTTTATAATTAATATGTTCCGTATTCCACAGACATTGATGGATTCTGTATATTTCGAGAAATTTTATCACATCGGAAGACCCAAATTTCGACACTTTACTCATTTTTTTCACCCACACCGAACGTTCAATATTGAATGCAAATCTACGACTGCAAATGCGTACAAAAATTGCAGCAATACGTAATATATTGTACAACTAAAAGGTTTAGACTTGTCAATACTTGAATGCAATTCTTTCCTTGCAATAATTGCATAAATGTAAACAAAAGAGGGTAGCAAATATTTCATGTCAATAGTTGTATTCAATAATTGTATTCAACTTTGTGAATATTGCCCGTGTGTAAACTCTTTCGTGCAATTCTTGAATACTATTATTGAAACACAATAATTGCATACAATTATTGCCGATTCTTGTACAAGAAACTTGCATAATGTAAATGGGCCTTAACAAACATCTGTGAATTGAAATATGTTGTCCCTTTGCCACAAACACAAATATCAAAGTCACAGATAAAGGTAAACAAATTTAACGGCGTTTTAGCTATAACATGGTTGAGGAACGTTTATGAAAGGCGTTACGAAAACAATATTCTTTTGCTATGACGCTAAAATAGTACATTTTACAACTAGTGTGAAAAGAATGTCTTTTTACCACTAGTACCGAGGTATCTTGCCACGAGCTGAAAGCGAGTGGCAAGACTGAAGAACAAGAACTGAAGACAAGAATGACACTGACAGTGACAACATACTATTGGAATCAGCGCCATCGGGTAAAAAATCTAATATAAAATTTCTGCGTTACGAAAGTATAGTTTGGAACTAAAAAGTAAAATGCACTAGTTCGAGAAATTGAGCTTCTCGTACGCTACGCAGCCACAAAAAGTACCACTTTTTGAGCAACTGTATTAAAAACTCTTTTTTGAACGCTTTAATACCAGAATAGCAAAGAAATATTGTTCTCGTAACATAACATGGAATCAATTGAAGGCATACAAACAAGTAGCGCTGGTTAGCGACCGCCTAGAAGTTGGTGAACTGAAATTATATTGTCTTCTTTTCTTAGTAGAGTCGAGAGCCGAGTCTTAGGATCTGCAGAATTGTTATTATCTTGAATTGATCGTGTAACGGGCATAATGGTGTTCATCATCATAAACTTAAGAGCCGGGCTCTTGTCGGTGGAGTAATCGCCACTTATTACTCCATAATAGGTAATATCAATGTGATGGTTTCCCCACTTGCCTTCCACATTGCAGTGTAATTGCCGGATATATACGCCCACTTCTATTTGGTCAAAAGTCCTTCCGGAACCCACTTCGTCGGCCTTCTGCCAATACTGATGCAGCTGCTGCTCTGTACCAGGGGAATTCTTATTTGATGGCGGCATTTACTCGCCGTGTCGCAAGGTCGTCATAAGGCCTATGTAGCTTTTATTGAGAAGTCCAACCCACCACGCCCAGTCAACCCTGTCGCTGCTTGATCGGGGACTGGTTATTCGTTATATTCGCAGCTAATCGCCATATCTGATGGCCGTTCACTATCCGTCACCAGTGAACCCGTTGGTTAGTCTGTAGCCCAGCCCCCACATAATGGTGTAATGTTGTGTTTGTTTGCACAGCCGTACGAGCGCGCCAACCTGGCGGACGCGCTGCTGCCGCGCACGCCGATCGACGGCGAGCTGATCATCCGGCAGGGCGACACGGCCGACGGCATGTACTTCGTGGAGGACGGCTCCATCAGCATCCGCATCGCGCGCGACGACGGCAACGAGCACGAGATCAAGCGCCTCGGTCAGTACACACGCCGTCATTAGTCCCTGGGCGATCGAGCTCTGTTCGGATGCAAGTAGAGAAAAGTGGGAGATAACGAATTTTCCCAGACATTAGACCTACCCCTACATTCCAAAATTCATCGAAATCAAATATTGCTCGTTTAATAGTATAGAATCATCGTTATCATATCAGCCGACACACGTCTTCTACTGGACATATGCTTCCCCCAAAGAGTGCCACAGTAACCAGTCCAGCGGACTCCCGAAACATTTAGGGCGATTGTGCACTACAATGAGTTTTACTGTCCGGCACGGCTGGATACATCCCGCGATACCACTGATCACCCGACACAACCTATATCACATACGATTTAAAGTTTATCGTCACTCTCCTAGACTTAATAGTTTGACAAGCTAATGTGATGACGCATATGCTCAGACGTATATTATATGTTATCTAAAATGTTATTTAGTGCCTAAAAGCAAGGACTATCTATATATGGACCGACCATCTTCGTACTACGCGCCGTAATCCGTTAGTTAGTATCATGCTACGTCGCTAGATGTCGCTGAGAGTGTCATTTAATTCAAAAGTCGTAATTTTTCATTTTCTACGTGCGCACAAGCGTGAAGTAACAACCTTCGAGCGTTCAGCGACAGTCTAAGAGTGATACAGTACATAGTCAATAGATGGCGTTACGTGCGATGTTTCATTCATGTTTCATTACTACGTTCCATTCCATCTGACCATAGGTGGGTTTGTGACCAGGAGTACATGCGATATGAGATAGTGTAATTATTACATATTGAGTCAGTACATGCTGCAGTACATATTTTTTCGTATAAGAAGACGCGTTTCGGATACCAGGAAGACATAAGTTATACGAGATCAAAACTATGTATAAAGTTAGGGGAGACCGTGGCTTATAATACAGATTTAAAGTGATTCTGCTACCAGGAGTACATAGGTTGTATACAGTTTCTATAATAACAAGTAACGAAAGTGTCGATATTTGTAAGTGGCTTCGTTACCAGGAGAACATGCGATATGAGATGGTATATTTATTACATTTAGAGCCGGTACGTAATTTAGCTTACAAAGGGCTGTATCTCGGGTACCAGAAAAACATAAATAATAGAAGGGCAATCCTGTAACATCAAAAATTGTAGCTTATAATATAAATTTAAAAAGACTCTGCTACCAGGAGTGCATAAATAACACACAGTCATGACAATCACAGATAGCACACATAGTGAGTACTTCCAAGATGTGACACGCGTTCGCTTTGTAGTGTAGCTTACATTGTTGTTTATGGGCACAAAAATACATAGAATAAGTGTTATGTAGTACAATGTATACAGTCATGTTTGTAAGAATAGGTTTTGTACTTGCGCCTCACTTTTTATCTGTATTACACGGGATGTTGCACTTTTCCGTACAAATACACGTCCAAAACTGGTCCAGCAATAAAGGTAATCTTTAGATTTAGCGAGGTCACGTGCGAGAAAGCGTAGCCTAGCAGCTTTTGGGGTAAGTTGTTCTGTCACATATATCGGGCTATTTTCCTGTTTGGTGTGTCCTAGGTGTTTGGCACAGAGTTTATCGCCAGGCTTATTCACGTTGTGCTGTTTGCACTTCTGCAGGAGGTCCGACTTGGTGATGGATGTGACTAGCTCTACGATGATGGGAGCGTTTTGCCTGTCCTCTTGCTTGGCTCGCACTCTATATATATCGGATATAGCGGAAGGTGAGATCACGTGACCAATCGAATTGGAGAGTGTCATGACCATGTCCACCAAATCATGGTATTCTTCCTATTTTCTCTTTGCAGATCTTCTACTTTCTCCTCCAGCAGGTTGATGTATTCCCTATCTTCTCTTTTCTCAATCTCCAACTTTTCTACTTTCTTCTTTAGTTCGTCTGTTTGATCCGTCAGAAATGCAATAGATTTTTCGATGTTTTTGTTTGTCTCTTTAATTTCTAGGGTTATAGTTTTTAGCTCTTTTTGTTGGGACAGCATGAGTTCTTGAATCATCTGCCTCATCTCCTCTTTAAAGTTTTGGAGTTCTGTCCCTGGGCTGTCGCGGCCTCTTTTTTTGGTTACGTTGAGTGACAAAATTGAGTGGAGTTTGGGACGTGTCGTTGTAACGTTCTATTTACTCCGAGAGCGTATTGTCGGCGCCACTTACACCCTCCATGTCCGTGCGCGCATGTGTGTTTTCACCCATCATAATCTTGTACGAAGTACCAGGGAGTTATGAGTTATAGGAGCTTTATTATCGCGCAGGTAAGTTGCACGAGTGAGACGCGCCGGTTGGACAATACCTCCCGCCGCGCACTGAAGTACCAGGGTAGCAGCACTTCGCAAGAGACGTCACTTTACCACAACTTCGCTTACAATCACACGGTTTCAAGTTATGCGCTCCTATTATTTGAACACTAATTAAATTGTTTAAAATTCATATTAAATTTGGAAAAATAAACGCCATCTGGTTATTTTGTGTAGCAAAATGTAGCGAACCTGCGAGCAACCTTCAGCAATCAATGGTTCCAGAGGTAGTGCCATCTAGATTTGATCATTACTACGTTACTGACGACTAAAAAATATAATCTTTAAAAATTGTGTATTGAAGTGATTTTACGGTTTTGAAATATAGCAGAATGACGTTTGCTCTTAAAAAAATAAAAAAACACGGAAAAATCTTGGTGATAATAACATTTTTGTCACTTCCAGGCTACGAAGCAGCGCCATCTAGTTTTAATACGGAATTTTGAGCTTTTTCAGAGTTACGTTTTTTTGTATGAGACTAGCTTTTGCCCGCGGCTTCGCCCGCGTAGTAAAAGTAATTTTCCAATAATTTTTGAATTGCTACGCCGCCTACTAACCTACTACTACTACTTCCCCTACGAATAACCCTTCGTCTTAACCCATTATGGTAAATTAATTTTTATTTATTATTATTTTTATGCCCGTGTGGTGGCGGGTTAGAATTTCACCACCCTCTTTCTTCCCGTGTGTGTCGTAAAAGTCAATTAAGAGAGCAGGGTTGAAGTGTGTTGTGTGTGATGGGCTAACAACCTAAGCAATATCACTTTTTGTCGATCTTTTATACCCACATTTATGCTAAAAGTGGCGCTGGAACATAAAGTTCATGTGCTCTGCCTGCCCCTTTTGGGAATAAAGGCGTGAATGTATGTATGTATGTACGTATTTCTGTTATTAAATTTACAGTCATGATTAATGAGAATCTGTCCTCTGAAATAAAAGCTACTTTATGTTCATGATAATGTTGAAATACCAAAATATCTCCACGAATGTCAAGTCAAATTTGTGGCCTGGACATTGCTATAGGCTAGTTTCCTAAGATGCATGATTCCATGCTTTTCGAACCAGTATTTAATAAGTATTTGTTTTAATTTAACGGCGGCCAAAATGCTTAACTTATAAAAAGTAAGCAGATCTTCGTGCAGCACCTTGAATGTACTTATTACGGATGCAGGCACTTTCCCAATGTCTCCTACCCTCCCGTCCCGCCGCGCCGCCCGCACTCGCCTAGGTACCGATTGCTGACGATCGAGATGGCACCAAATACAAACTTTAAAACCTATAACCCTATATAACGCGGGTCTCGTTCCATACCTCAAAAGCTAAAATAGAACCCTTATTTATAGGATCACGTGTGGCTGTCTGTCAGTCCGTCTGTTACAACCGATTTGCTACGAAAAAAACTGGACCGATTGAATTGCAATTTGGCAGAAATATTTTCATGAATTTTCATGTCCACAACATTACATTTCAAAATCTATGTGATTTTCGTTATTAACGTCCCAAAAAACCGTAATAACAACGCCCATATTGATATTTAGACGCCACGACGTTGGAATGTAAAATCGTTGTTGTTTTCCTAATCAGCGACCCGATAAACCATAGAAACAATAGATGCCGATGTTGATTTTCAGATTATGTCACCACATGTCTCCTTTTAGGGGTTGAATTCTCAAAAAACCGGAAACACTTGTTTACTCATTTATCGTTAGGAATTATCCTGTGAATTCTCGAATAAAATTGTCTAACTAATCTTTTTTCTCCGTACAAACTTTGGACCTCTTTTTAACCCCTTTAGGTGTAATTATTTCCAAAACGCTGAAAGCACTTTATTTGTAAATGAATACGTAATCTGTACACAAAGTTTTAAGTACGTAGTAGCTAAAAATAAGTTTCCCTTATACAAAATTTGGACCCTCATTTAATCCCCTTAGGGGTAGAATTTTGTAAAACGCTGAAATTACTTTTTTTGTATCCTAATAAGATATCTTCCTACAAAGTCTCAAGTCTCTAGTTCAATAAATAATGTTTCCCCCCACAAACATTGCATACCTATTTAACCCCCTTAGGGGAAGAATTTTATAAAACGCTGAAAGTACTTTTTGTATCTTAATAATAATATTCCTACAATGTTTCAAGTCTCTGGTACAAAAAAACATATTTCTCCCATACAAACTTTGCACCCCTTTTTAACCCCCTTTGGGATGGGATTTCCAAAAGTCCGGTCTTATCCCTTGCCTACGTCATAAAAGGACGTTCTGGTGTAAATTTCAAGTTTGTAGTCCCAGTAGTTTTGAATACTAACTTTGCACCCCTATTTTACCCCCTTAGGTGTGGAATTTTATATAAGGCTGAAAATACTTTTTTTTGTATCCTAATAAGTAAAATTCTTACCAAGTTTCAAGTCTCTAGTTCAATAAATAATGTTTCCCTTATACAAACATTGCACCCCTAATAAACCCCCTTAAGGGTAAAATTTTCTAAAACGATGAAAGAACTTTTTTTGTATCTTTATAAGTAATATCCCTACAATGTTTCAAGTCTGGTACAAAAAAACATATTTCTCCCATACAAACTTTGCACCCCTTTTTAACCCCCTTTGGGATGGGATTTCCAAAAGTCCGGTCTTATCCCTTGCCTACGTCATAAAAGGACGTTCTGGTGTAAATTTCAAGTTTGTAGTCCCAGTAGTTTTGAATACAAACTTTGCACCCGTATTTGACCCCTTTAGGGGTAGAGTTTTCCAAAACGCTAAAAGTACTTTTTTTGTATCTTAATAAATAATATCCCTACAAAGTTTCAAGTCTCTAGTACAAAAAAATAATGTTTCTCCCATACAAACTTTGCACCCCTATTTTACACCCTTAGGGATAGAATTTCCAAAAATCCCGTCTTATCCTTTGCCTACGTTATAAAAGGAAGTTCTGGTGTAAATTTCAAGTTTGTAGTCCCAGTAGTTTTTAATTCAAACTTTGCACCCCTATTTAACCCCCTTAGGGGTAGAATTTTATAAAACGCCGAAAGTACTTTTTTGGTATCAATAAGTTATCTTCCTACAAAGTTTTAAGTCTCCAGTTCAATAAATAAACTTCCCCCATACAAACTTTGGACCCCCATTTCACCCCCTTAGGGATAGCATTTCCAAAAATCCTGTTCTATCCCCTGCCTACGTCATAAAAAGAAGTTCTGGTGTAATTTTCAATTTCCTAGTCCCAGTAGTTTTGAATACAAAATTTGCACCCCTATTTAATCCCCTTAAGGGTGGAATTTTATAAAACGCTGAAAGAACTTTTTTTGTATCTTAATTAGTAATATCCCTACAAAGTTTCAATTCTCTAGTACAAAAAATAATGTTTCACCCATACAAACTTTGCACCCCTATTTAACACCCTTAGGGACAGAATTTACAAAAATCCCGTCTTATCCCTTGCCTACGTCATAAAAGGAAGGTCTGGTGTAAACTTCAAGTTTGTAGTCCCAGTAGTTTTGAATACAAACTTTGCACCCCTATTTAACCCCCTTAGGGAAGGAATTTTGTAAAACGCTGAAAGAATTTTTTTTGTATCTTAATAAGTAATCTACAAAGTTTTAAGTCTATATTTCAAAAAATAATGCTACCCCCATATAAACTTTGGACCCCCGTTTTTCCCCCTTAGGGGGTGAGTTTTCAAAAATCCTTTCTTAGCGGATGTCTACATCATCGTGGCTATCAGCATGCCAAATTTCAGCCCGATCGGTCCCTTAGTTTGGGCTGTGCGTTGATAGATCAGTCAGTCAATCAGTCAATCAGTCAGTCACCTTTGCGTTTTATATATATAGATTGTAAGTCCATATATAGATAGTCCTTGCTAAAAGTATTATAATGATCAGTAGGAAAATGAAATAATGCTTCATCATTAAAATTTAATATAACGTAGGTAGCATACGCGATAATTCTATTTAATTATAAACATTATAAATAATAATGAAAATTCATTAGTTCATAACATATCACACCATTGATATGTTATTATAGTTTTATAAAACTATTTACCTTAATCAAGAGACGGCTTCTGCACACTTAAGTCACATTCACAAATTGTTATCATGTCTTATGGCAATAACTATAACAACCGTTACTGACAAACAGCGCTACACCATTCATATCGTAAAACCTTGTAAAACCTGACCTTTCGTCGCTTTGCCACTGAAAGTGTTTCCTTTTTAGGGTTCCGTGGTCAACAAGGAACCCTTATAGTTTCGCCATGTCCGTCTGACCGTCCGTCTGCGGCTTAGCTCAGTAGCCCTTACTGGAAGACTAGAAAGCTGTAATTCGGCATGAGTATGTAAATCAATCACACCAACAAAAAAGTGTACGCAAAGTGGGAATGTAATTAGATAGCTTGTTTAAAAAAGTATTTAAAAATCATTACGGGAATGTTGCGTGATATTGGACTTGCGACGCAACACGCACTTCGCCGGTTTTTAGTGTTCCGTACCAACATTCCCAATCCGCACTGGGCCAGCGTGGGGACTACTGCCCATTCCCTCTCATACATGAGAGGAGGCATGTGCCCAGCAGTGGGACGTATATAGGCTGATGATGTACCAACATTGGTCCAACGAAACACTTATGCAATCACTCGGTCTCTGTCCGTCTGTCAAAGACCGTTTGACATGGCAAGCTGAAATTGGAAACAGATAAGGGAATGAATGGCCTAATCCCATAAATAAAAATCAAAACATCAGTAAATCCTTATTAATGGGATTACGAGGGCTGCCTTTTAAGTTCTGTCGTTTGCAAACCTCCCGTGATTGCATAAAAAAGAACTAGTGTCATCTTAAAATATTTGAAATTAGAATTCGAAAACAGAAGAATGACTCGAAATCGGCCCAACCGTTTTATTACAGCGTTCGTTTAAAGTTGACAAGTCAGTTGTGAAAATGGAAATTTCGAAGGAACATTTACGTGCGATAATTTTTTACAACTTCAAAAGGGGCTTAACGCGATTTCAGTGCTTCGAAGAGTTGACTACGGTTTTCAATGATAAAGCACTGTTAGCGCCGATGCCGGTGATGAATGTAGCTCGACGACTTTTAAATAAAACTTCGATGAAAAGTTGACTGTATTATAATTTCCCAAAAGGCTCTGGTTGATACAAAGGTAGTTTGACCGAAAGACAGATGTAAAGAAGTGGTGTTATATGTGGTATCGTATATGAAAGTAAAGTGACTAGCAAGATTTGATGATTGAGTTAACGAATTTAGGTGGGGATAACTTTGAATATGTGTAGCGCTTCTATTGGTGCTTTCAAAAGCCCCTCTCATGCTAACCGTGCCCGACGGGCGCGTTTTGCTACTGCATAAGAAATAATGTTTAAGTAGGTATACAATACTAAAAACGGTTGCGTTCGCAACAAGCACCATGCCTCTGGACTGTGGAACGCTGGTATTTAGAATTTCAACGTGGTTGCTCTAGTCTTGGTGATAGACATCGTGAAGGTCGACCAAAAACAGCCGTAACCCAGCAGAACATTGATGCTGTACGGCAACTGATCGTCGAAGATCGCCATGCGACATACCGTGAGATAGAAGCTTCCTTAAGTATTTCAGGGACCAGTGTTCACAGTATTTTGCATGATCACTTAGGCTTAAAAAAGTTGATCTCACGCTGGATACCACATTTACTCAGTGAAGACCAAAAAACGGCTCGCGTTCGATGGTGTCGCAAAACTCTGCGGCAATTCAACCGAGGAAACTCGAAACATGTTTACAACATTATCAGTGGTGACGAATCTTGGATATATGCGTACGATCCCGATTCTAAACAGCTGTCTAATAAAAATAGCAGTTCTAATCAGTCGACTGTTTGGGTGTTCCAAGATAAGCCAAAACCGACCAAATTAATACGCTCACGGAGCACTTCGAAAAAAATGGTCGCCACGTTTGTGGCGAAAAGTGGCCACGTTGCCACCATCGTGCTCGAGGATCGTAAAACGGTTAATGCTGACTGGTACACCACTGTCTGATTACCAGAAGTCATCGGCGAGTTTCGAAAAAATTACCCAAGACGCTGTATAAGACTGCACCACGATAATGCGAGCTCGCACACCGCCCGGCAAACAATTGCGTTTTTAAAAGAGCAAAACGGCGAAATTCTGGAACACCCGCCGTACAGTCCAGACTTAAGCCCTAACGATTTTTTTACTTTTCCAAAAATCAAGCAACGATTTCGTGGTCAACGGTACCAGACGCCTGAAGAAGCGGTTGCGGCATACAAAATGGCCATTTTGGAGACCCCGACTTCGGACTGGAATAAGTGTTTCAAAAACTGGTTCGATCGAATGAAAAAGTGTATTACATATCACGGGGATTACTTTGAAAAACAATAAATACCATTTAACACTTAAATTGTCTTTAGTTTTTCCAAACGACACAACTTAAAAGGCAGCCCTCGTAATAAGAAGCCAAGCAACTAAAATGTTGGTGCATATAATTTTTAAAATGTCGGCTTTTCTGCAGGCAAGGGCGGCTACTTCGGTGAACTGGCGCTGGTGACCCACAAGCCGCGCGCCGCCTCCGCTTATGCCGTGGGGCCCGTCAAGCTTGCGTGTGAGTATTTATCGTACACTTATTGACTGACGATGAGCTGACGACATTTACAGCCCGGCCACAACTTCCAGTGACAGCGGCAGCAGTGCCGTATAGGTATAGCTTAAAGCAGTGAAACAAACCCGTACAAGCGTCTGATTTGACGCACTAACGTCGCTGCTATAAACGTAAGTGCAAGTCGGGGTAGGCAGCGGTGATATGTACAGTCACCAGCAATAAGATCTGCTACAACATAGCACGCATAAATATCTGACACGACTCTATGTCTAATGCCATAAGGACGTGTCAGATATTTTTGCCGGCTTTGTTTCGGCAGATATTGATGCCGGTGACTGTACGCGTGCCTCTCTACTGCCACTGATGCAACAAGCTTGGCCTTGGGCTAATCCGTAGTATTTTAGGCCCGTCGTTATGGAATTCGATGAGGAGGACTATAATGTGTGCGTAGAAGTTATTGTAAATACAGCGCAGGTCCAGTACGCTTACCATGAGTTTGACAATGACGGCTTACGCTAACGAGTATCGAGTTTTCTATCTGTGCATCTCTATTGCACTTTGACAGTACGAGCGGGATGCACAGATAGTAAACTCGATACTCGTTAGCGTAAGCCGTCATTGTCAAACTCATGGTAAGCGTACAGATCTTAAGTTGAGATACGGCTTTAGCTAATACATTTACTGTGGTCGAAGGGAGAAACCGGAACGAGACATATATGACGCTCTGCTGCCATATTCACTGGGGCTTTAGTGCGTGCGTCAACAATTGACGAACTAGTCGGCTTAATTGAGGCAGCGGCAGTGCTCATCCCGTAGAAAATTGACAACTTCCTAAGCGTTAAACTTGAAACAACCATTTCTTAAATAGCATTGAAGTGCGGTATCAAAAACAAACAAAAATACGCGAGAAATGTTCGATAAAAAACGGTACGGTTTAATGTGGATAAAGCCTTCGCATTGTAAATCTGGATGTATCTATCAGGTTATTGTGCCTCTCTATGATATCAGGCTTCATTTGAAAGAGGGTACTATTATTGATGTTCTTTAATTGCTATCGGCTTAATCATTTACATGACAACAATCACACCCGGGTACTCTGAGAACACTTAGTGAATCTGACAATGAAAACAATGTGAATTTCGCTTACGATATATTTTTTCAACCTATGCAAGGAAGTGTAGAATAAGTTCATGTTAATTTTAAAGTTTCCTTCGATATGTTTTTCTTATCAATTTCGGAACATGCAACATAAGGTGACATTATTAAGAGTCCGCAGTAAGCTCGATTCCCCATACAAACGTAGTTACGCTCTCATTTTAAAACTACGTGTTGGATTGTAACGAAACTTTGCATGTTCAATGAAATGAGGTATATCTATGTCTGAAATTAGTTTATGTAGCTTCAGATACCATAATAAAAAAAATACAGCGAATTTAAGTTTTTCATACAAAACTAGTTTTTGCTGTATTTAGTTTGTTTTATAAATTGGAACCATATAAACTAATTACAGACATAGATATACCTCATATCATTGTATATGCAAAGTTTCGTCACAATCCAACACGTAGTTTTAAAATGAGAGCGTAACTACGTTTGTATGGGAAGGTGATTTTCGGCCGAGCTTACTGCGGCCTCTTAAGAATTTCAGTTGTCCAAGGGCTAAAATAATAAGGTCGTAATTTCGATTACAAAGTGCGTTTGTAGCTAGTCCTCATAAGAGCTGTTTTAACCCCGACGAAAACGAGAGGTGTTATAAGTTTAATATGTGTATCTGTGTCACAGTATGTGTGTACAGATAAATCGATTTAAGTGCGATTTTTTTATCGAAAGTCTTGTCTATGTATGATGTTTCAGAAATGTCTTTACATATTTTTAACTAAATAAATTACAAAAAGCATAGATATATGTATATATTATTTCGTAAAGATAGGCCCAACGCCCACGAGTAATTCGTCCAATGCGGTGGCGGGCAATCGCGGGCAATCGTGTCTTAGTCTTCAGCTGTCACTTCAAGCAGCTGTATGTCAAGCGAATATTGTCCGGATAGGCGTATCTTTACTTTCGATATCATTGACAAAAAGACATTTTTTAATCGACACAATATCTGAATCAGTGCCGAAATCAAGTAGAACTGTATGAAAAGTGCATCCTATATAGTGTCGGGTAATTTAAAACGGCTCTAAGTCCTAACTGAATCGGGGTTAATGCACGCCTCCCTAATCACTACAATTACACCTGTCCTACGTCGCTATGAGACTCTTCAGGCACGGGCCGTTAAACTCACTTTGACACCTGCCTATTATCCTCATCGTTTGGCAGCTTTGTTCGAGATGATTACGGCAGGGCGGACGCGCTGCATAACTGACAAAGTAATTGGGCGGCAAATGACGACGACGACGAGTCTAGTCTGAATGGCAAATTCTAGCAAAGTGGGTTAAGCCTTAACTCAATGATATTGGTCGCTTTTTGTATTGTCTAAGAAATGACTTTGGCCGCTGTCGGTATAAATGATGGTCCTCGTAGACTGTTTACCGACGAATTGTAGTACGACGTTGAGGTTAATTTAGTCAGTAAAGTTACTGAAATAGCGGCGAGACTTCTATTAACGACGTTAGAGCGGTGCGGTAGGGATATTTTTTTACTACTTCAGTTCGGTTTATTTGGTGCCAAGTGCACTAGATCTAAGAATGGAATACGAAGTATGCGTGGCATGGGCGATGGCGCCCATTATTCTCTACTGTGATGCCAATCGATTTGATTAATTTATACGTGTATATGAGCCCAAACCGTTGAACCTAGAAAGCTGTTTTTTTTTTACAATAGGTAGTTTATACAACGTAAGTACCCACTAACAACGGATGTTTAAAAATTCCACCCTCAAGGGGGTAAAAAGGGGGTTGGAAGTTTGTATGGGGATGGAGTAAAATTTTAAGTGAGAGACTTGAAACTTTGTGTATGGACTCCTTATTGCGACACAAGAAAAGTAATTTTAGGGCTAACCCAGCCCTAAGCGAAGCGTTAAATAAGGGTGCAAAGTTTGTATGGGGTGGTACCTATACCTATCATACCTATGTACCGATTGAGATGAAATTTGGTATGGTGATAGTTTGTTTTCCGGGATAGGGAATTCGATCTCTAGTGAGTAGTAGTGTATATTTTCTAGATATGTTTATTTATGTCTAGTATGTGTATATTTTATTTGTACTAGCTTTTACTATATGTATTAAGATTAATTTACAGCATAGCGGTAAATGTCTCTGTACACGTGTTAGTTTGTCTATCTTTTCGTTGTAAGTATCTTGTCTCTATTGCTCAAAGATTAACTGGACTGGATTAACCAAGTCTTGTGTACAATAAAGTATTGACTTAGATAAATATGTGGTAATAAAGATGTTTGTGTGTTGCAGTCCTCGACGTGGAGACGTTCGAGCGGCTGCTGGGCCCGTGCATGGAGATCATGAAACGCAACATCGACGATTACGAGGAGCAGCTCGTGAAGCTGTTTGGCGACAAGAGCAACCTGACCGACGTGCGATGAACTGTCCGCGCCGCCCCTTCCAAACAATCCAACACCGTAATCTTGCATTCCTTTATCACCCTCGAGGTCACGCTGTCCGTCCGTTCGACGCTGCTAGACGCAGAACGAGGTCCGGTACCTTCGCTCGACGGAACTCTCAATTCCCTTCTTCCATTGGTCGTTGCTCGCGGTTTTGTATTTGTAAGCCTTACTTTCTCTAGATATCTATAAGTTCACTTGTCAACGATAGCGTGATCTCGATACTTTTGGAAGTCCGTTTTGTGCTCGTCCGAGCCGTTCGCTTAATATAACGCTTGTGTAATAATTTATTCTCGCTTAACCGCTACTAATGTTTGATGGGACAAGGTACAAAATTTGATAGCGAAATATAATGATTTATTTGTGAAAATACAGAAAGTGCCATGTTAATTGAGTTGTAATTTATTAATGTTGTATCGTGGTCTAGATTACGCGTTGAATGGAAGGGGAGACCACATACAGACGAGCGCTCAACGATATTGCATTGATACAAAATACGCTTATTTTAGATAGAGAACTGCCTTAGTAGCTATGTAAATTTAAGGAACAGTCTTAAGTGACAGGACCAGGGTGGTCGCAGGAAACAGACTGGCGGGGCGAGGCGCAGCTCCCTCGCGAATACTTTCATTCTGCAACCTCTGTCAACTCTTTTAAATGTACTAGTGAGTCGTCATAATTCTCCAGCGAAATGATCAGTTTAAGTAGTTTATAATGACTAAAGCTCGTTTGAGACTTTATTTTGAAACATGCTCATTGCTCACGTTATGTGCCATAAGAATTATCTGACCTTTGGTAACGGGTTGATGTATTTAATGTGTTATAGGTTGTAAATTGTAAAAGGTATGACTCGTCAGTGTGTTTTCGACGACCGCCAAGTAGCGACGACACCAGACTGTCACGAGTGAGACCGCTGCGGCGCGCAAGGCAATAGTGTAATTATGTAACGTGGAGCTATTGGATGGATGACGTTGGCAATGCAATACTTTTCGGCGCTCGATCGTGTCTCAACTACAGTTGCGATTCCCTCTACAGCTATCGCCGTTTTCTATTAATATTTAAGATATTTTCACTGACACGGGCTTTTCTGGATGATTATTAGATTATACCTGTAGGTAAAGTTACTAGTTTAATTTTACGCGTGATTAGATCAAATCTACTCGCATACTATATTTATTTATGTTATCACTGTTAATGAATTCTACTACTTTTGTGTAGTGTGTGTATATTGAGATCGTATATCGCGTGGGTCGGATATTGAATGCCAAATTAAAGTAGTGACATATTTGTAATTGTTACAGGACATGCGAATTTACAAGTATCACTTGGGCATATTCAATAATGCAAGTGAGAGGTCGGGTCGGCCGACCTGTAGCGATCGACAAATTGTCGTACCCTAACAGATCTATATTAAAATGAACATAATATTGTTTGTAAAAAGATTGTTTAGGGAGAGAATAATTTTTGTGTTCACTGTGGTGTTGAGAGGTTTCTATTGTAGTGAGTTCCTATTGTTTTGTTTTGCTCATTAACATTTAACGTGAAAGATCTGAGGTATGTCAACTGGACCGAGGCTCGGTTGGTAACGCAAGAGAGGCATTGGTCGCCTTGTGCGAACAGAATATCACTGATGTATCAAACGATGTAGTACCCATGGCGCGCCATGGTCGGTGCGCAACCCTCAGGTAACATTTTCCAGTATTATAATTAAAATTAGACAATTGTACAACATTATTTGTAAATCCAGCCAAAGTAGTGGAATGCGTAAAGATCATGTGTGTAGCACTAAATTGTAATATGTAAGTCTATGTTTACGTAGCTGTTAGTTTGGTCACTTATTATTCTAATTCATATATGTAGACTAGGTGAATGAACATAGACATTTAAATCCTGGGGGTGAGGATGCGCTGTTTGGATGCCATGTGCAAAATGTACAAAAAATTATCAGCTGCCATAGAAGATAGATTATATTGTTTTATTTATTGGAATAATTTACAAATGAATTATAATGTTACTAATTTTATTTTGATTGTTAGATAATCATAATTAGCCTTTTTCAGAGCTTATATAAGTAATTCGTCAGTAAAGTTTCAGATTGCGATCTGTCCCGTGCTTAGCAGCTTACTTAAACTGGTCTGTACCCTGACGCGGTTGTTTCGACGTAGCTTATACATTCCCATATTGCTGTTTGACATAGTATGATTATAATGCATATACTTTATTTTGTTTTTATTGTTACAATTTAAACTTATTTGTTCATCAATAAAGATGGCAAAACTCTCACTTCAAGTGCCTATTTTCATACAAACTTTAATCAGGAAACAACTCGCCTTTCTCACTAACAACTAAATGTTAATCTCGTGTTTTTACTTCTTGAACTGCCTTTTTCTATGTGAAATGTGTTGTGAGATGTGTGTATTTAGTGCCATCAGATATACCTACTGACCAATTCTTTTAATAAGTACAATAATCCACTTTGTACTCTTGTTTTCGTAATAATCTTTATTGACCGACGTGACAAGCGTTTATACATGGTTGTAAGAATCACCAGCCTTTACATAAACTACATTTTATATGACACTGTTTGTGTAGTTCGCATGTGTGGGTGTGACGGCACTGAGGTTTCCCCTTGTATTGTATGTACTTGTATGATACAGGTCAGTTTGATATTTCCGTGTACCGTGTATAACGTTGTGTTTGTTACCTGTGCAGGTGAGCGGTCGCGTGTGCGTCACGACATATGTCTGTCTGTGTGTCCCCGGTGTTTCGAACCCAGTAGCTGTTAATTAATAGTATCGTGCAATAACTAATTACTGTCATTTATCTATGTCGTTTTACATCAATATCATGTGTTAAAATTTATGTCAGTGTGGAATTTATTTATAGATTTTAATAAATCATAGTATACTTAAGATAGATCTTTCTCTTTATACTGATGTCTAAAACGTGCATTCATATTAGCACCGCATCAGTGTACTAGGAGGGGGCTAAATTAGCTAAGAGTGTATATTCAGTTTCCTGGAGATTTGAATCCACAAAGTATGACGGACTCGCAGTATATGGTTGGATAACTTGCACAAACGATTGGACGGGTGGAGGTGTCTCGATTCTGTTGTCTTCCACGGGACGCACAGAAGTACGCCGCTCGCGTCTCCGGACCGGTGCCACCAATCTCCGGCATTCTAATGCTAAATTGGAATTAAATACGCTTAACCGTAGCGTAATTTTTATAAATTACTAGTCATTGGTGTCTAATGTAGATTTGTAACCTGACAGCACGTTGAAATTTGGAGCCTATTCCATATTTTCACATTAGCTGTAAGTTGTCATACCTGTTCCATGAAAAGAGAAGCATATCAGTGCGGCGCTCGCCGCCTCCCATGTTTAAATATTGATGCACCACATACGGTAGCCAGTTGAAAACTAGTACCGCTTTTCCCACGTCATGAGCTTACCCTGTACATTTATAAAAATTATGTATCGTAAAATGTTAGAAAACTGGATTATATTTGTTTGTAGATCTATAAGTGTTGTTTAATTGCAGAAGTATAATCCCAGAAACCCTCAAGCTCGCTTATCACATCCTGTCGCCAAGCAGCAGGCCTAAATACAGTGCTGACTATACTATCATACCTTTATCTTTTCGATTTTTTATCTCGAAATTGGGTTGATCTTACCGTGTCTTCGAAATAAATGTTCAATGTAATTTAATATTTTCACCCAAATTAAATTAATCTTATTTCTAAGAAGTAGAAAATAAATTAAATTAGCGCCAGCCTTCGAAAATCTTAGAAGAGTTACCATTATGTCTTGGTATCCCTTTCAAAATTTCACATAAAACATTTATCTTGGTTTGGATAAGATTTAAAAAAATCCTGCCAAGTGCGAGTCGGACTCGCGCACGAAGGGTTCCGTACCATTATCTATAATAACGGCAAAAAAATCACGTTTGTTTTATGGGAGCCCCCTTACCTATTTATTTTATTCTGTTTTTAGTATTTGTTGTTATAGCGGCAACAGAAATACATCATCTGTGAAAATTTCAACTGTAACTATGATGGTTCATGAGATACTGCCTGTGACTGACAGAGGTACAGCGGAGCCTTAGCAATAGGGTCCCGCTTTTACCCTTTGGGTACGGAACCCCAAAAATAATTGAATTCAATTGATTTAGCTGTTTGAATTAACTACTAAATTAAGATCTCTGAATATAACAACTTTGGATATACCACTCAAAAGACTAAGCCAGGATATTCTTTTTGTGAGAGGTGGCCTTTTCAATGCCAAGAACATTTATCGTAATACCAGGCCTATCCCACTGTCAATTTGGCGCGAAACGACTTTTGTCTATGTTAACCTTCTGTGGAGGTCCAGCAAGGGCTGCAACAGAGCAATGATGTAATATAAAAAGAAAGGTTGTCTATTCGAAATTCCGTGTTTATAAATGGCAAGTTGGTGCAATTCACTGAGTAGTAGTGTGCCGCTTTGGAGCGCTTATTACTCTTTTTTATATTACATCATTGCTACAGCGTATCACACACAATTTATTTATTTATTGATAAATACATTTACGTGACATTACAGTAACAACCAATGCGTCACGAAACCAAAACAACAAATAATACTATTTATTAGGCGACAAAACGGCGTGGCCCCGTTGCATCGTCGTCTCCGGTGTAGGATTCGGCAGATTGCCCCGGAACCGTCGAAACACTACACCCTTCGGCCAGAAGTCAGCACATGCGACGGTCTCCTGCAGCGGCCGCGGCACGCGCACCACAAACGAGCTGAAGTGCACATAGTGGCGCGAACGCAGCTGGAACACCCTCAGCGAGAAGCCGGTCTTCTGACGAACGTACTCCGCCACATCATCAGCCGTGGCGGAGTAATGCAGGCGCGATACATATAGCGCCTTGCTCGGTGTGGCAACCCGAAGACCGGAACCAACCGGTTCTGCAGTACCACACTGACTTGCGCGGCTTGCGCTTCCTCGACACCGTTGTAAAACCCTCCTTATCCACATCGGTGCGCGGGGGCTTCTCCTTTGGAGGAACCCGAAATTCACGCGCTCTTGAGGGCGCGTCTCTCCGGTCGGCTGTGACAGATCGTTGAGTAACAACATGATGTCATTAATCACACCATTATACAGTACGATTACTCTTAGTTAACCACTGACAGAAAGTTTGCCTTCATTTAACTTTCAACTTTAATGTCATACAAATAAAGCAATTTTCTAAATACTGTTACCCATGTCTACCGATTTAGAAACAAATACTTAATTTGTATGACATTTAAGTTGAAAATTAAATGAAGGCAAACTATCTGTCAGTGGTTAACAAACAGTAATCGTACTGTACGAATTTTAATTTTACTTCATCTTGCTAACATGACGAAAAATAGCCTGTATTCAATTTTTTTTTAAATTAATCGTGACTTTCCAGCTATTGTATTATATTATTATAATTATCATTTTGGGTCAGTATTCTTGTTCAGTAATGTGGTACGTTAACAACCCTATCTCACTCTAATCTATGATTGTCTATTACAAAAAAATACAGTTAATGTTATCATTTAGGCTGTGGACCCTCTGTACCTTTAGGTACTATTAATTATTCTGTGGTCATCCCAAGTTGACATCACCATTACATAACACTAGGAACTAGTAAAGTTGTCGGTATACAGGGTGGAAAGTTAAAACGGGGCAGTTAGAGCAGCTACTAGATCCCTTGCCGCCACGCAAAAATGTCATTGGGATTTCATTCCTAACTTTTTAAGTGACGACAATCTACATTCACAGATTTTTGAAAAAAAGTACAGTCAGCGAGAAAATCATCAATTTTGACGAATTTTTTTTTAATGCCATTCGATCCCATTCCTATTAAGGATAAAAATACTCTTTGGGACCAACTAAGGTTTGACTACTAGAACGCCCAGAAATCAAATAAACTTTTCTATACAGTTAGTATGGGAATCCCAAAGTGCAAGTAAGTAGTCCTTTAGTTAGACGATCATCAAATTGTATGGAGACGGAGATAACTTCATTTCATCATCATCATATCAGCCATAAGACGTCCACTGCTGGACATAGGCCTCCCCCAAAGAGTGCCAAACTGACTGGTCTTGCGCCACCCGCATCCAGCGGACTCCCGCAACCTTTATTTATTTATTTTTATTTATTTCTTACACATTACATATATAGGCTTACAGTACCAGGTATACTTATAGCTATACTTTACAAGGTATACTTTACCAGGTCATCAGTCCACCTTGTCGGGGGCCTACCCAAGCCGCGCCTTCCGGTACGTGGTAGCCACTCGAGAACCTTTCCGCCCCAACGGCCATCGGTTCTACGTGCTATGTGCCCCGCCCACTGCCCATAGTAAACTTGTCATGAGCTGTCAAATATACTGTTGTCCGCCACCGCAGGCCGCGCCAGTGTGTTGTAGGCCTTATGAATACGGGTGTATTAACGTTAGTTTTTTTTTCTTTAACAAAGGAATTAATTCTCTCATTTATAATCTAAATGAAGTTATCTCCGTCTCCACACAATTTGATGATCGTCTAACTAAAGGACTACTTGCACTTTGGGATTTCCATACTAAATGGAAAAAGTTTTCTTTGATTTCTGGGCGTTTTAGTAGTCAAACCTTAGTCGGTCCCAGAGAGTATTTTTATCCTTAATAGGAATGGGATCAAATGGCATTAAAAAAAAAATTCGTCAAACTTGATGATTTTCTCGCTGACTGTACTTTTTTTCAAAAATCTGTGAATGTAGATTGTCATCACTTAAAAAGTTAGGAATGAAACCCCGATGACATTTTTGCGTGGCAGCAAGGGATCTAGTAGCTGCCCTTACTGCCCCGTTTTAACTTCCCACCCTGTATACTGTTCAGAGTTACAAGTTTAAATTGTTTTCCTATATTCATTATTTTATATAAGGGCATCATTTTAACAAAGAATGCAGGCTGAGCTGCAGGATTAAATAGACTGAGTTCACGTTCGTAATGTTATGATGGATGTCTATCCCGTAAGTGATAAAATTGCCTAGAAAACCAAATATTTTGCAGTCTTTGAAAACAAAAGTCTGCATTTCTTAAAATTTATTTCAAGGTAGTCAATCTTACTTTCATTTGAAAATATAATTAAATCTAGAACTGAGTAATCTTAAAGTGGTTCAGGTTCTCTGCTGTAAACTTGCATTATTTTTTCCATGATCTCCCAATTCCTCTCCTTTTGCAAGTCTTTTGTAAACACCTGTAACAACACAATGGTTGATTATTAAAAATATAGGAGTTATGTTAATAGGAAAGATTCATTAAACCCTCACTGCTAGGTCACCAGTTTAATAATAATAACCTTTATTCAGATACTCTACAATTCTTAATTAATAATTAAATTATTGACACTATGTGCTTGTATCTGTTTGCCCTTTGGCAAAGGCCTCTCCCAACTGTCTCCACATATTTCTACTCCAAGCTGTCCTGGTCCACAAATTGCCTGCCATTGCCTTGAGCTCAACAGCCCAGCGTTTGAATGGTCTGCCTCGCTTCCTTATTCTGTTGTAAGGGTACCAGTGAGTGATAGTCACCACTTTACCTGGCTGTTAATATCTCAATCTATAGAAAACTATCCAATGGCTCCAGAATGCAAATGCCAAATTATACTAAGTAGGTACATTATAAAATTGGTTGTGGAGCAACCAAGTATATTTTTTTCTAGTTATTTAATGTTAATGCTTTATTTGACTAACAAAAAAACATCATCACCATCATATCAGCCATATTAAACTTTAATTTAGCTTAGTTAAACAAACACACTTACTGAATACCACGCTGCATCATCATCCAGAGTTGATGCAAGAGGCACAGACACACCAAGAACATGTAAAGCCAATGTCAGACTGGCTACAGCAATGTGCGGTGATCTGTAGTCTAACACTGATGGCGAATGGTGAAAGTCCTGCAAGAAAGCCGTCGCTGTACGCGCTATCGGAGCCGTGCGCCACTGCGAACCGGGGAACCACTCTTGCAGGGACCGTAGGTAGTGCAACAGATATCTGTGAGGTGATGGTGCATCTAGGTTAAACCCGAGTACACGTAGGACCAACAACTCTGCCTGTGCCACCGCACCTCTCCATGACCAGTATTCTTCACCCAACTCTAAAGGCCCAGCGCCTCGGTTGATAGAGTTATACGCCACATTCACTGCATCTCGCAGCTTTACCGGTTCGTCCCGCGACTTCCCAGCGGCGCAAAGACAGGCTGTGCATATAACGTAGCAATCGTAGTCGTTTTTGTCCGCGTCCTTGAAGAATCTGTGATAAAATATAGCGGCTGCAGCTACGGTAGCCGGTTGGAGGCCTAGTTTTATACCGCACTCGAATATGAAGTTAGTGGCCAAACTATGACCTGGTGCACCACGATAATCAGGGAGCCGTCGTTCGCGTCTAGAACTTTGCAAAGCCATTACATCTATAACGTCCTTCATATTATTTTAATTTAAATTATCGTGAATTTAGGTTAGAATTTTAGGAATAAAAGCGTCAGTGCCGTCAGTCAATTATCGACGAAACATTAATTTTTTTATTTTTTTTTAAAGTATTAAAACCAAACAACGCTGTTTGGCTACGAAGGAAAGACGCCGTACATTAACTTTTTAACTTAATTCTTATATTGTCTATTCGTAGAATAGTGATCATATACTCGGTAGAATACGGAATCCGTAGTCAAATGACGTTTCATGTAATGGTGGGTACACACTGAGCAAATGAACGCGAAGCATTTATGTGACAGCTATTTGTTAGAGTGAGATACATAGCGGTTCGTTATGGGCCATCCACATTAAGTGATTTGTCAGCCCCAATTCATCAGAATCTGACTAATTGCTATAGTGTGGATGCATGTTCCAACCGTCAAACGAGTTGTACGGACTAATTGCATTGAAAATCACAATTTGGACCACGGAATTTGCATGATCTGCCAAGTTTCTTTTTCTCACAAATTTCATACAAATAAATTTAAAGGATAATTAAAAAATATATGCTAAAGAACATTGTATTAATATTTTACCCTGTAATTTTGTAATTTTTATTAAACAGGTGTTTTGCAACTACTATTTCATTCAGTGTGGCCAGTTACAGTAAGAAAGCGAAAATTGCCGCATTCAAACGGTCCTGCGAAGCGGACTGCAAGATTGTTACTAACCGATGAGATAGGGCGAGACAGCACGTCTAACACACAGCCGCGACATACTTATTGTTGTTAACTGGCCACACTGAATGAAATTGTAGTTGCAGTTGTTACGTCTGTACGCTACACCCAATTCTGACTTCGACATGTTGTACTGACAAATTGGGGTATAATCACATAATGTGGATGGCCCATTAGCTTGGTGTGTACCCACCATAAAGCACACTACAAGCGATGCAATTTGCCACGCCAACTTTTGGGTTCTACAGATTACGGGTGAGTTGCACCAAACCGTCTGTAATCGTAAGCGGTGTTCGTTAAAATCTGAATGTATGGAACGTTTGACAAGTGTCTATGGACTGACAGCTGTCAGCGCCATATTTAACGTTGATCGGTCTGTAATCGTAAGTCGATGCAACCCGCCCTACGTGATTTTACCACAATTTGTCGGTACAACATGTCGAAGTCATAATTGGGTGTGGCAAGTGACCTTGCTTGGCTGTCCCAAATGGTGGGTACACACCAAGCCAACGAACGGCTATGTATCTCACTCTAACAAATAGCTGTCACATGAATGCTTCGCGTTCGTTGGTC
The DNA here is from genome assembly GCA_945867215.1 of Epinotia demarniana. Taxonomy (NCBI): domain Eukaryota; kingdom Metazoa; phylum Arthropoda; class Insecta; order Lepidoptera; family Tortricidae; genus Epinotia; species Epinotia demarniana. Next base: position 10,417,914 of record OX244276.1, on the reverse strand, counting down.
GTTCGTTTGCTCAGTGTGTACCCACCAAAAGAGAATATAACCACTGGGCTGTCCTGTCGATTTCGCTCGTGTAGCATCTCCTTAATCAATCCTACCTCCATGGCTGAAACCAAAGGGAATATAACCACTACGTTCTAACCACAGTATAATAGTACTGAAACCGAATCTGCGGCGCTACACCAAAATAGAAGTTCGTATACATGCATCCTTGTCACTCGAGTTTGGAGAGTGCGATAGAGATGGAAATACCCGAACGTCGACTTTCGGGGTTATAGCTCTTGGTAGTTTTTATTTATTACTCAAACAGCGTAACTACTGTTTGTCTATGAAAAAAAAAGGTTGACTTACTGACATTCGATTTTCAAACATTTGAAACGATTGGCAGTTATATACGCCTATCGGTATTTTCTGTTATTAATAAAATAAAAATACAATTTATTCACAATGAGTGCTTGTCTACATGTAGAAGTTGTTCAAGTAAGACAAAGCCGTGCGTCTAAGGATTATATTCGAGACTTAGTACGTGATTTCCTAATAAAGTTTCCAATGTTAACTCCTGGGGCTGCAATTGATAGTAATGCGTTTGAAGATAATCTGGAGCTGAAAGAAAATGTGCAGTGCATTACAATATGTGACATGGAACACGAGGCAGACGTGTCGACGCGTGATGCTGACCTTATAATTCACGTATACATCCTCGATCAGTATGGCGTGGAAACTGACACCATGACAGATGATACCTCCGGTGAAGAAGTTTCTGCTGCTGATGTATGGTCTGTACCCGCGGCAGAGTTCCATGGTTTATGGGAGAGCCTCGTGTACGACACTCGGCTTAAGGAGGACACGCTGCATTACGTAGAGACAGCTCTGGAGTTGACTGATCTCGGCGTAAACCCTCTCGTGGTGGGATGGAGCCGCGTCGTGCTACTTCACGGCCCGCCCGGCACGGGTAAGACCAGTCTCTGCCGCGCGCTTGCTCAAAAGCTGGCAATTCGTCTCTCCGACCGATTTCCAAGAGCTCGGCTGCTAGAGATTAACGCCCATGGACTGTTCTCGAAGTGGTTTTCCGAGAGCGGGAAGCTCGTCGCTAAGCTGTTCGAACGCGTACGTGACATCGCTTCTGATCCGCGGATGTTGTGTATAGTTCTCGTGGATGAGGTAGAGTCGTTAGCGCATGCGCGGCGCGCTGCTATGGCCGGTCTCGAGCCCTCTGACTCTCTCCGCGCCGTCAACGCCCTGCTCACACAGCTGGACCGATTGCGGCGCCTGCCTAATGCTCTAGTGCTGGCAACGTCTAACCTGACGACGGCGGTGGACATCGCGTTCGTAGATCGTGCAGATTTGAAGCGACGGGTAGGGCCGCCGTCGCCACGTGCCGCGTACGAGATCCTACGCGGTTGCTGCGAGGAGCTGATGGCGCGGGGAGCGGTCACTCCGAGGGATGTATTATTCGCACACCGCGTACTGAAGGACGCAGGCTGGGCAGAGTCTGAACACGCGCGAGCAAGCCTGCGGCTGTGGGAGGTGGCACAGGCGGCAGCGCGCGCCTCACTGTCCGGTCGCGCACTCCGTCGGTTGCCATTCCTTGCTCTAGCACTGCACGCGCCGCGTTCCGATCGCAGCTCACTAAACCTCCTCGCATTCATAAAGGCTCTGACTGCATCCCTACAGCGCCACTTGGAAGATGAATCTGCTTTAACAGCGGATGAACCTTCCTCAAACCCTGGACAACCTCCGACTGAGACTATGGTTAACGGACACTAAAGCCAATGGATTGGATTTATTATTATCAGAAAACAATTATTTTACTAGACTTATTATTTTAATAGTTGAATTTAGTCTGTTGGACTGGACCAGCCTGGCTAGCACAATAAATAGGTTTTGGTCACGTTTTACCTAAATGTACTGAAACGGTACATAAAACGTATCATGCCACTAGGCGTATAATGTGCCTTATATGTAACTTGGTACATACATGTTATAGTCAATAAGGTATTTTTAGATTGTAAGTATAATTTTGATTTGTTCTCTATAAATGCTGTGATAATTTCCACAATATATTCTCTGGATGTTATGTAAGAATTAAAATAAATAAGTCATGAATTTTAATGTTGTATTTTTATTAAAGGTTCGCTTCAGGGCTATGGATGTCTCCAGCATTATAAATATATTGTTAAAGGAAATTGCTTTCATACTTTTTAAAATTAAAAGGTGACATGATCATCCATTTTCGACTTTTACTAATTAGCCCTTTCAGAGTGGCTGTAACTAGTTAACTAGACATTAAACCGCTTATTAATGTAACTTACTAAAAATGATTTGTCATTCTCAAACACAAATGCCAGAGACAGGTAAAGACATAGGAACCTAACGGCATTTTTCCTTTACCCAATAAGTATGGTAAATGAAGGCAAACATTTATAATTTGTAGATTTATTTCTACTGGTACGAAAGTTTCAACACATTCAGTCCCCATACAAAATGTTTCAATTTTCTTGAACGTCCAAGCAAATTACTTCCATCGCATGTCGGTGCTCCACTATGAAACGACTAGGTACGCACTCGGATTATTACAATATACAAGATGATTTTTAAGTCGTGATCTGAAGTGCCAGGGGGTGATGGGGAGAGTCAAATTGAGCAACTTTTACTATGGGGCCAACCATGAAATCGCGAAAAACAGCGGGCACGGACTTGTGGAGATAGTTCGTCGTGACCCATGTATGTAGAACTGGACTGTTAGTCTTGCAGAAACTTTTTTGATATATAATATTTGATTTGCATAATGATACTTGGCAGAAACACCTTACGCAGGCATCTCAATACAATGGCATCATTTCGCAGATTTTTTATAATATCGAATCTTATATGCATAATGTTGATGAGCATAACTGTACATACTTTCGCAGATAATTATTTTTCATAATATTTAGGCGGCACAAAGTTGTCAAGCTTAATATTAAGCGCAAGTCAGGCATAATATTTTAAAAATTCGGTTCTGGCGCTTCGCCGGCCGCTGCCGCGGCACGCTCGCTCGGCTCGCGCGCTGTATGGTCGCAGTTCTACCTAACACTCCTCCTCGCTTCGCCCGTTGTCGTACCTAACGGTGACTCCGGGACTCCTTTTTGAGCGAGTCGGGAATTATGCTAGTAATAGTATGCTATAGGATTATTATGGTCCATAAAATGATGCTAAACCATAGTCGGCCAAAGTAATGTTCTACAAAACAATGTGCTGCACAATGTGTCGTACGCGTGGTAGTAGTAATGCAAACTATACCTTTAGGCAAAATTACCATTCAATCGAAATTGTTTCTGCGAAACATGTTATGCCAAGTGTATTTCTAACCAATATTATTATGCCAGATGAGGGTAACCCATGAAACTATTGTCCTATGACGCTCGAGACCCTTGACGTCACGGGCTCTGTCTAGCAATACTAAAACGGTTGTATTATCGTCGTACGTTTTTGAGATATTTGAATATGATTTTCGTCACTAGGCGACCTTTTTCTTTTGGGGTAAAAAAAATTTAGTCCACAACCCTATTGCCTTTCGACGCATAATGCCAAAAAAACAATATGCCATTTTGTCATTTCGCGTACTTACTGAAAAAAAAAAACACGCATAACGCCAAATACGCTGTATACCAAAAACGCTGTATGCCAAAAAACGCATAATACCAAAAACGCATTACGCCATTTTGTCATTTCGAGTATTGAAGAAAAACATCCCCCATAATGCCAAAAACGCAGAATGACAAAAAAACTAAACATAATTAAAGGAAGAATTTGTCCTCCTCTATTTGTACTCCTAATTTTGCACTAAAATGTAAGTTGTTGCTCAGACTTTTTATCTAGTAGTGGCATAGATATATATGTCGCAGTACCATAGATAAAGCCGTTATATAGTTATCACCCTAGGGATATAATTATATGTCGTAACATAGTCATATGAAAGCGATTCATAACTATCTTACTGGGAAACCTAACCTAATCGCCAGCGTGTCGACGTCACCCCGCTTCGCGGGGTGCCTATTTCCGCTCTAAGGGACACAAGCGAATCCTAACCTAACCTACAATGGTATTCCTAGTAAGATAACTATCTATAGGTTTATAGGTATACACCCCAGTGGGGGCTGTCTCTGTGTGCGTCTTATGACACGGGCAGGGACAGCATCCGCTCGGTGTACTCCTTGCATTTCATTAAATTGTCAAAAGGGCCTCTACGTGTTGGCTCAGTTGGTACTTTGTAGGTACCTAGCTCCACGCACGCCTCCCAAAGGTCCGGGACATCATTGTGAAAGACATACATAATAAATAATAATAATAATAAAAATCTTTATTGTAACTATAACAGGTATACATTATGAAGATGAAGCCCCGGCTTTCAAAGTAGGTTTCCCTGTGTCTCAAAAGCTGGTTCCTTCCCAATTACAGGAATTATAATAGTCACAACATCAATTTGTAATTTACATTAGACAACTATTAGTTTTGCGACATGCATGCATGCGTGTGTGTGTGTGTGTGTGTGTGTGTGTGTGTGTGTGTGTGTGTGTGTGTGTGTGTGTGTGTGTGTGTGTGTGTGTGTGTGTGTGTGTGTGCGTGTGCGTGTGCGTGTGCGTGTGCGTGTGCGTGTGCGTGTGCGTGTGCGTGTGCGTGTGCGTGTGCGTGCGCGTGCGCGTGCGCGTGCGCGTGCGCGTGCGCGTGCGCGTGCGCGTGCGTGTGCGTGTGCGTGTGCGTGTGCGTGTGCGTGTGCGTGTGCGTGTGCGTGTGCGTGTGCGTGTGCGTGTGTGTGTGTGTGTGTGTGTGTGTGTGTGTGTGTGTGTGTGTGTGTGTGTTTTGTGTGTGTATGCGCCCGAGTATGGTATGCATTAAGTTAAAACATGTAATAATTCTTCGACTTCGTTATATGTTAAGGACATTAGCCACGTGTCAATTTTATGTTTAAATTCATAATTGCTGTTTTTGTTGTTTATGTCACTCATTTTATTTGCTTTATTGTACTGGTACGGACCTAAAAAAATAAAGTGTCTCTTAGCATATACACTATGACACCTTGGCACAGGATAACGTGCTAATCTTTTGTTGTTTTATAGTAGGTATTGGTATAGTAGGCTTATGATATCTGCGCAGAATTTGGTATATAAAAAGTCTACGTACGCTTAGTACTTCGGAAAGGTCATAAAGAAGCTCTGTAGGGTATCTGTATGGGAGGTAGAATATGACCTTCAGAACTGCTCGCTGGGCGCGTTCAAGTTCAATGAGGTATGTCTTAGGGGCGCCTTCCCATGAACAGATACAGTAGCATAGAATACTTTTGCAGAGTGCATCGTAAGTCTGTAATAGAAGTGAACGATCTGCTACTAGTCGTAAGTTTTTAAATATATATATTAATTTGCGGACCCTGTTGGCCGTGGGAGATATATGAGGGCCCCATCGTAACCTATCGTCTATAACAACACCAAGATACTTGATCGTGGTGACTCTGGACAGTACATTACAGTTGCATTTAGTTACGTTGCGCTCTCGGTTACAGGGGTAGGTATGTATTTTAATGCTGTCGAGAAATGAGCCAGGATTTGTCACACAAGTTTTACTGAAGCAAAGATATTTGGTCTTACTCACATTTATACTTAAGAGGTTGTCCTCAAGCCAGCAAGTGACACTATTTAAGCCTAATTCTACTAGTGATTTGGTCGCTGCCCAAGTTTTGCCATGGAATACTAATGCCGTGTCATCAGCAAACATTAAAAGGTCAGCACCCAGGATATTAGAACTACAGAGATCATTTATGTAGGCTAGAAACAGTGAGGGTCCTAAGGTGCTTCCTTGGGGGACGCCGTAATTGCTAATAACTTCATCGCTGGCATGATTACAGACACGCACTTTTTGGGCACGGTCACTGAGCTAGCTCTCAAACCATGCAAGAGGCGTTCCGCGTATTCCCATATTTTGCAGTCTAGTTAGCAGTATTGGTATAGATACTGTGTCGAACGCCTTTTGCAGGTCCAGAAAAACCGCTATACAATGTTCACCTTTATCTAAGTGAGAGGTCACAAGAGTGGTCAGTGCTAGGACCGTGTCTTCGGTGGAGCGCCCTGATCTAAAGCCAAATTGGTTACTGTGTACTCTATTTTCAGATTCCATGTACTGCTTTAAACGTTTATTTACTATTTTCTCCAGTATCTTAGAGAAGGTTGTGAGCAGGGAGATTGGTCTGTAATTGGACGGGGATGTTTTGATACCAGATTTGAAGATTGGAGAAATAATAGATGTTTTAAATACAGTGGGAAATATGCCAGACGAGACTTAAATTAAACAAATGTGTAAGAGGTTCAACTAAATATTGACATGCGGACTTTACCATGTTGGTTGTAATTGAATTCCATCCAGGAGCCTTACTGTTTTTGAGATTATTAATTATAGAGCGAACCTCCGCGTGGTCTGTTGGAAGCCTAGGTGTCACGACATCTTGCAATGTGTTAGGTAGGTACGGTATATTCGGCAACTACTATCTATATGAAGCTGACAGTACAGTGCGAGGAGGGTGTTGCAGAAACAGTTATAACTTGTATCACAAGTGGAAACGAGGTGTCCGCTGCTATTAGAAGTGACAAGTCATTACGCAACGGACCGTAGTGGGGATACACTACAAGGTCTACAAGATAACATAACTCACTTGTACAGGTCGACACACGTAAAAAGAGCTCTGCGCACCATAGTAGATGTAATGCCGCCAGAGCTCTTTTTACGTGTGTCGACCTGTAAGAAGGATTTTAGGAGGCAATAGATTGAGATTTTAAATAAAACTATTATAATTATTTGAACATAAAAATTAGAATATAATCATTTTCAGTAATTTATTTAAAATTATACACTTAAAGTACATTTATAGTAAATTCAATAAAAAATACCAGTGCAGACGAGATACAAAAAAGAGAAAATATTACTTCATTACATCGTTGGTTAAATACATCGCTTTCAGTAAATGCATTACAAAATATAAGTTGGAACATAAAGAAATAAAAGTTACAAAAGATGTCACTCGATATAGAAAAATAAAGATAAGATTGAATCACATTCAAAAATTACCCACTAGTGACTAAAAATTTTACTTTCTTAAACGTTTGTTCATTAGATAGGCCCGCCTGCCAGCCGGCCTAGCGCGGCCTGCCTCAGGCGGCCGAGTACCAAGGCCCTCGGGCGGCCGAGTACCAAGGCCCTCGGGCGGCCGAGTACCAAGGCCCTCGGGCGGCCGAGTACCAAGGCCCTCGGGCGGCCGAGTACCAAGGCCCTCGGGCGGCCGAGTACCAAGGCCCTCGGGCGGCCGAGTAGCAAGGCCCTCGGGCGGCCGAGTACCAAGGCCCTCGGGCGGCCGAGTACCAAGGCCCTCGGGCGGCCGAGTACCAAGGCCCTCGGGCGGCCGAGTACCAAGGCCCTCGGGAGGCCGAGTACCAAGGCCCTCGGGCGGCCGAGTACCAAGGCCCTCGGGCGGCCGAGTACCAAGGCCCTCGGGCGGCCGAGTACCAAGGCCCTCGGGCGGCCGAGTACCAAGGCCCTCGGGCGGCCGAGTACCAAGGCCTTCGGGCGGCCGACTACGGACCCTCGGCCGGCCCAGGCGGGCCGCAGCACGCGCTACAAATAAATGTTTACATTGTCATCAATTCTAAATAAGATATTTTCAACATTGTACTTTGATCAGTACCAATACTGCGCACGAGGCGCGCATTTCACAATTTTATCATCGACAGACATCGCTTCTGATCCGCGGATGTTGTGTATAGTTCTCGTGGATGAGGTAGAGTCGTTAGCGCATGCGCGGCGCGCTGCTATGGCCGGTCTCGAGCCCTCTGACTCTCTCCGCGCCGTCAACGCCCTGCTCACACAGCTGGACCGATTGCGGCGCCTGCCTAA